>JAJQZP010000048.1:0-447805 GCA_025403435.1 Artocarpus heterophyllus
CAGTATTGTATGATCGGGCACATATAAGACAGCAGATATGGAAGGGCATGTGCTCAGCCACCCCTAGAATGCCTAGCACTTAAAAAAATATATATTATTAGCAAGAAGCCAAAACTGCTTTTTTGACCTTTGGCTTCATTCTTTTCTAATTAAAGGTTTGCTAGGTAGAACCAAAGAGTGTAGAAGAAATGCTAATGAAAATATCCATTTTAAAGAATTCCTCTAAGTAATTCACACAAAAAAGCTGAAAATCCCAAAAAGGGAGGGCCACCCTAACTCCCATCCGGAAAACCAAACCATAACTTCCAAAAAGGGAGGGTCGTCCTGGCTAAATCGGACTAGGGTGCCAGTCAGCACGACCCTATCATAAGTGGACTTGAAACACCAGTCCATTAGTCCATCGCAAAGCGGATGACCCGACCAAGAGTTGCCCTAACACGGTGATAACTCCTGAGAAATTGACTCCCGATCACAATTAGACATGTAAAAATTTAAATGAACTTAAACAAGTCTAAGGGGGTAGTCCAAAAAGGTTTCTTGCCAAGCTTGCTCAAAAAACTCCTCCCCCGACATGACGTGCCGATGGTTTTAACCATTAGGCATCGTGAGGGGGGATGTCTCCTTAAGGGATTGGTCACTAGCGACGACGCCACAAAGACTGTGGTGAGTGGACGGTCTCAGCTAGATGATTTGTTGGATTTGGTCAACGGCAATTGGACAAGCAGCTGCTCGGCGGCAGGGGGTTGCTCAGTCCTCGAGGTCCTTCTCTTCTTTGATCTTTTGACAGCTTTCCCTTTTGAACAATGAAGGTTTTCTATCATCCTCTGCCATTCTAGTCGAGACATCTACTAAGAAGACATATCTGCAAGAAGTAACCGCGAAGTTAAGGCTAGCTCGGCAAAAAATAAAATAAAAAATCAGAGCTTACCCTTGATTCGGTCCTCATCCGCGATGGGTGGCCTCAAGTTGAAGGAACCACTCAACGAGTCCTTAGAACTAGACGATGATGGCTCCCTCATCGGCCATCTGGATTGGCTGGTGTTTGGCCCCAAGATGTCCACTATGCTTAGCCTAGCGACTGTCACCTTCCCAGCCGGGCAGGTGGGATGCTTTGGTGAGGGTTTATTAGAATGGACCCCTCAAACCAGAAGTAGTGGGTAAGATTTGTCTCTTGGAATAGGAAGGATTGCTGCCAAGTAGACTCAGGCTTGATGTATAAATCTTCCATTGTTGCAATGACCTCACTCGATGCCCACGGTCTTTTCGACTAGATATGCCCCTGTTCAAACCTTGTCGAGACTTGCTAATCCTCAGGCACCACTTCATCGGCTCAAGATAAATAATTTCCCCTAATGAAGAACCACTTGAACTTCCATAGCTTGTCTAAGTCAGGGTTACCTAAGATGAAATCCTTCTTAAATCTAGTGAAGTAGTACCACCCCGACTTCCAGGAAAGCTTCTTCATTTTGTATACTTGTTTAAAGGCTTCCTACGGCATCTCGGTTGCTCGATAATATCTCCAAAGAATGTACATCCTGATCATGGAGCATTAGTAGTTCGGATTAAACTAGATGGGGCACATGTTTAAATCATTTAACGCCTGACAGAAGAAGGGATGGAAAGGCAGATAAAGCCAATCTTGAAAAAACTCAGCGTACAATGTTATGTGGCCTTCGGGCGGGTTTAGCGGTGAGTCCCCCTCCCAAGGCAGGACAAGGTCGACGTCATCCTATATGCTATATTCCTAACATAACGCATCAAGTAGGCCTAGCGTTATGGCAGAAGTGTATGCCACAATAGAGGTTTGGCTGGGCCGAGAACTCTTGTATGCTATCACTCGCTAGACCCTAGTCACAATTGGCCTCTCCTCGACTTCCTCATCTTCGGCGGCCGCTTCCTTTGATTCTTCATCTTCGGCTGGCCGATCCCCAACAGAGACGTCAACAGTTACCATACCTACAATAGAAGCAATAACCCCAGCTCCTCGGCCTGAGGTGCTCAGCACATCGGAAGCTGCCACCAAGCTAGCACGTTCTCGAGCTCTAACTCGGGATGTGCCCGTGGTGGTAGCACTGATATACAGGTCCTCGCCCCTGCACAGCCTTACCGGTTGTCTCCCGTCTATTAGTTCAAGGAACTCTTGCTCAGGGACTGTCCGGGCATAAAGGCTTAAAATTTTGGCCAGTCGAACCGCGTCTTCGCTCTCGGGTGAAACTTTCTCGACATTGATTTCTAGGGTCGTCAACTGGATGGTATCGCTACTGCAATCTGACCAAGAAATGTTTATATCGTTCTAGGAGTCGCTAAGGTCGCTCATTTTTAAATGCCCGTTTTGGGAAAATTACCTGCTTAGTTTGCTAGAAGGTCAGGACGAAGTCTTAAGTCCTTGGGTTACAATCTACAGCTCAGTAGCTAAAACTCAAAAATCCCAAAGTCTAGTTATGCTTACATGCTAGTTCAATGAGGGGTTAATCCCTATTTGTAGCCGCCACTTAGGTGAGAAACTTGGGCACAAAAATCGAAGAGACGTAATGACTATGCTCGTCAGGTAGATGCCCAATCGCGTGCTGACACATATCCCTTCGAGCTTCACTGCATGACCCTTTGTCTCCTGTCTCCCTAGGACACCATCGAGGGCTATCTGAGCCGACCACACCTACTCGACATAGTCCACTGGCCCGAGTATCGACTAGGTGCACTAGGGGGGCTTCTGTTAAGGGTGTGCTCGACGCCGTCCTTGAGAAGCAGATCCCTAGTGACTCAGCAAATGTGCTCAATAGATGCACCAAGAAGCGTAATCTTGATCCCTAAGAGCTCGGCTAGTCTATCCGATGTGCTCTACAAGGCCCTTGCTGGCCGCAACATGAACTATCTCTTCCTTGGCTGAGACACGTGCTTGGGTCGGATTGTCAGAGCCTGCAAGTAGGCAGTCACTCACCACAAAAAGCCAACAAATGGTTGCATTGTCGCCATCGGATGGAGGCCAATCCACCAATGGGGGCCATGACACATGCCATTTTCCTTCTGACAGGCCTTAATGTGACATATAGGTCATGGACAAAACCCATCTAACATCCGATTCAAGTGGCAACATATAAATAGAGAGCATTTACTGCAGCTCTAGGCCAACGTGCTCCTTCCCAACTAACTAGCTCTCGTTCTCTACCGAGCAACACCAGCCTTGAGCGTTGAAGAGCTCTTGTTTGGTAATACCGGTGTCCCCCTTTGTACCTTCAAAGCATCCCACCTCTTGCTACAGGTACACCCAAACAAGCCGAGATGAGTAGGGAAGAGGCATTCGACCACCGTGCGTAGCCACATATGGTATTGAGTCAAGAGGTTCGTAGGTCAAGAGGTTCGTACAATGCCCTTAACTTATCGTATCTTACTTGTTTCACTTATCTTATGTATATGCTATATAACATATTACTACATAGCATCATAAACTATAAATCATAAACATGCTCAGCAAAAAGTGAGTAAATTGTGTAATTTAATATTGCTTACATCATATATTACACATGACATAATCATAACATAGCAAGACATGGCATCACAAAATCATAAATCATAATCATAACATGATTCAACATAGCATATCTTGAGGTGACATAACATGACATGGCAATACATGGCATGTCATGACATGACTCAACATAATACAACAGATTATATATAGCATGGCATAACAAATCATTGGTTATGCATTTCATAATTTTTATGGAACATATAAATATTTTATTTCAAACTGTTTATATTGTAGGCGAGATTCATACTTACTTCAATTCTAAGCTAAGCGGTTTCAGTTATATCTCACTGATTCTACAGCCCTGGAAGCATCCTTGAAAATGGTCCTAATAGGAACTTTGGATAGCTAACATGATTGTTGGAGACTAGTAATGCGCTAGAAAAATTGTTTTGAACTCCGTTACTTTGATCTGCATTGCCTCAACCTGCATTTAGTTGGTACTAGATGATTTCTAATGGAGTAGAATTAGCTTGAGCGAAGGGCAACGTCACATTTAGAACATCAATCAAGAACTAGTCTCAGATCGCTAATCCGACATCGGGAGAATAAGACCTGAGGTGCACTAGAGCCAGCCAATCGTGGTAGCACGTGGCGGCACGTATGGTGGTTCTGATCGTCAACAAGTGGCAGTGTTTCTACTCCTGGTAGATTTTGTAATGACCGAGAAAATGTCATCAATGAAACCTAATGTTTAATTGGGTTTAATTAATGAATTTATTCTTTAAAAAAATGTAAAATTTTGTAACATAGTAATTTTTGTGAAAATTACAATAAAATATGAATGAGCGGCATTGATTGCAAATTTTATGGCATATGTAATGCAATGGTGGATATTGTAAAATACAAATTTTATGAGTTTGATGACTCAGAGATTTGTGCATAATATCCATAAAATGAATTTCATGTCACAATTAATTGTTAAATTGTGATATAAACGAATGGATGATTAGAATGTAAATAGGACATAGAGGTTGCCCTAACCCTAACCAGGAGTAGAAAGGAGGCCAGAGCAGTATAAGAATACTGCTAAATAAAAACGCAGATACAAAAAATGTCACGATTAGCCTCCAAAAGTGAACGAAAAGTAAGTTAAATATTTTTATACAGTCTAAGGATAGAAAGTACACTGAATTGACTACGGCAGTATAGGAAAAATACTGTGTGGTGAAAAATTACACAGTATAAATTTTTAATTCCATAAAGTGGACATTTGCTTGAATTCTATTGGGCCAACAAGCCATGCAATGTGGCCCAATAAGATGAGGACACCTAGGGTAGTCTAATGGATGACCATGAGTCATCAAATGTGATAAGGAAGCATTTAAGGCATAGTTATCACAACTTTTCTTTTCCTTTCTTTTGCTCCAAGATCCGGCAGCCATAACCAAGCTTCCAAAAAAATTTTCTCAGCCCCCAAACTTTGCAAAAATGCCCCAAACAAGTTTTACAAGCAAGTACAAGGATTTCCCACAAGTTTTAAGGTAAAATCCTAAACTTTTTAATGAGTTTTCAAGGGATTTTTCATGGGTAAAGGGAAAAAATTAATCCATGGTATTTTTGCATGGAAAGGAAGCCTAGGAGGGAGTTCAAAGGAACTTTGAAGGCTCGAAATCCAAAAAGTGTTATTTGGGTAAGTTTTAAAGTTCAAAGTTTTGAATTTTGTTTTCATTTTTATTTCTTAAAACCCATGTGAGTTCTTGAGCACATATTTAATGGAATTTCATGTATATGTGATGAATGTCAAGTTTAAGTTGTGAAACTTTAGTTTATAGTGCAAAATGCTAATTTTTGCAAAAAATATTATTTTTGCAATTTTGATGTTAGACTTTGCAAAAGTGATGTTTGAGCATGAGAATCTTTTGATTAACGCATGGAATGGTTTCTTCAGGGGTAGAATTGCAAGTTTGAAATGGATTTTTGTAAAAATACCATAGGGACTAAATTGAAAGAAAAAGTTCCTTCTCGGCAGATTTGAAAAATAGTCAAAAACGCCCCTGTATAGTCAGATTTTGGGAAAATTCAAAACACAAAAGTTGTAGATCTCAATGAAACTGTTAGGCCAAGTGGACGGTTTGTCTAAAAACTCAATCGTTTGTGAGTTTTTGATTTTTCAAGAATATATTAAAAGTGAAAAAAGTGTTAATTTTTCAAAATGATTTAAGGTATGGTACCTTAAGTAAAAATGATCCTTGAGAAAAATAGGAAATTGTGATGCAAAGAAGTAAATTTTAGTCCCGAGGGTAAAATCGTCAAAATTTTCAGTTCAGGGACTAAACCGTAAAGTTTTATGAAAATAGGGCGCAATTGAGAAATAAAGATATTTGGCCCCCTAGGGTGTTATTTTGAAATTAGTACGTGGTTATTTTCATAAGAATAACGAAATCGAGCTCGGGTAGGTTAGTGGACCCACGAAGGGCAAAATCGTCATTTTTGTCTAAATAACCCGAACCGTTTTGAAATGTTTCCAATGGGATAAGAAAATGACTAAAAAGGTTCCCGTCCTTTGTTAGAAATGATAGGGTAAAGTTAGATAGAAATAAGAAAAAAAAACAATGGTTTTTTAGAGTGTACATAATAATGCAACTCAATTTATTAACTAACGGATGTTTCGTATCGAAACATAGTGGGATTTGGCTAATGGCTTTGTAATTGGCCAACAGGATCCTAGGAGTCTAGGAGAAGGAAAATCGAGGTTAAGTTGCCCAACATTCGTATCAAGTAAGTACCCTTCCCACCTACAGTATGAAATGTAAGTTTAGAAAGAAATGTATGTATATGTATACCTGTGCGTATAATTAAGTGTAAACTTGTATGTTTTCCATGATATGAATACCTAGGGGTATAGTCATGTATAAATAATTGTGAGTATATGGAATATATATATATATATATACATATACCTGAGAGTATATAATGACATATACCTGGGTGTATATGATGATCTATACCAGTGTGTATATTTTATGTTAAGTACTTGTGAGTACATTATGCTATATACCTGTGCGTATATTAATGTGTACCAGTGTGTATATTTTATGTTAAGTACTAGTGAGTACATTATGTTATATACTTGTACGTATATTAATGTGTACTAGTGTGTATATTTTATGTTAAGTACCTGTGAGTATATTATGTTATATACTTGTGTGTATATTAATGTGTACCGGTGTGTATATTTTATGTTAAGTACCTGTGAGTACATTATGCTACATACCAGTGCGTATATTAATATGTACCAGTGTGTATATAAAGTAAGTACCTGTGTGTACTATGCTATGCAAGAGAATTTATGTTTCATGGATAATATATGATTATCACTTCATGCATGGTACGTCAACCATAATAAATGGACTGGTAAATGTATCACCAGAAATTAAGAAAAGTGTCGTACCGACTCCTAACTCAAGGGGAGTTTAAAGGATATGTTACGGTCACGGTGTTACGTAGACCTAAATGAAATTGCACAATGGTACGAACACTTGAGCCTTGGTAAAGATAAGAAATGATGAGGATAAAGAAAGTTTATAAGAAAGCATAATTGATTCATGCTTTCATGTGAATATCCATGTGGGATTTATAGACTTACTGGACGTTAGCTCATTAAGTATTTCATGCTGTAGGTATTCCGACGAGAAGGTCAGAATAAGTTCAAATGGTGAGCTGGTGGAGGGGTGGATAGTATGCAGATTGAGTATAGAGTCCGCTATTGTAATGTTTTCTACTGTGTATGTTTAAAGTTATTTTGAAATGAAATGTTTAAAAGAAAGATGTTTTAAAAGTAAAAGTATTAATCATGTAAGTTCAAGTATGTGAGTATTTTGGGAATTACCAAATTTAATGCAAGCAAATTATATATTCCCATTTTAAAAAAAATTCCTAATTTTTTGCCCTAAAGTAAGTAAGAAAGAGTTTTATCACAGCCCGAAAAGGCGGGTTGTGACAGATTTTGACCTCCTGAGTTCAATAGTGGCATTAATTTTACCAAAATCGACATCTACCTACACATAAACTCCCACAAGGCGGAAATGGAATTTCTGATCTTGTCTTTCCAGTAGAGACACCATAAAATTGACTTAGGCATTTCACTTGGCAAAGTCCTTTGAATGTTTTCCTTGGTGGTGCAACTCAACATTGTCAAACTCAATGAAATCAAGGTGGCAGTAGGTGATCGACGACTATGGCTTCGAGTCTTCATCAACCAATGGTGTTTCATGAAATTAGGAAGGGGAAAAAGGTTCCCTGCATTGCTTTGAACCTAATGGTGGATCCAATTTGCCTTAACACGGCTGGAAACATCAAGATTGACGTCCCTTATAGTGGCAGCGATGGGTGATGTTTAATCTACAATCGACAATAGCTATTTGCCAAAATTGATCAAAGGATTCTACTCCTCCCATCGATCTAAGTGTTTTGGCATCGGCGGTGTGCCTCACTACAACCTAAAATGGTGGGATCGACAATGACAGAGATGGGATGGCTCTGTCGAGCTATTCTGGTTGAAATCAACTAGAAAGATTGGTGCCATTTTTTATCTCATCAATTTGATTCTATAGACACTAAAATCGTGTCGATCGATAGTCTAACGATGAGGAAATCTCACGAAAAAGAAAGCGGGTTTTTGTAGTTTTGACCGACGAGTGCAAGCTGCTCTACGGAGTTATGGCCAACATGATACGTCTTTAGACTTTGCTTGTATCGATTTATCCGATGGCACTGAAGGTGTCAAAAACCAACACCGAAATCCATACCAAAGTTGGAAGAGAGAGAGGGTAGATAGAAAAAGTAGAGAGGGGGAAAGTTGGCTGATTTTTTTTGTGCACTTGTATTGAATGACACTGTTATGGGTCCTCGAAGTCTTATATGTGTCGTGGTTGGGTTGATCAAGTTTTGATCCATAAACTTTTCAATTTCTATATACATTCTTGTATTTTTAAAAAGCTATAATATTCCTTGCCTTTTAAAAATAAATAAATAAATTCTAACAGTATTATAATCTTACTAATATCTTTACACTGTCATAAAATTAATTTCATGAATCTATCTATATTTCTCAGCTTTCATGATTTGATTTAGAAATGCTAAACCTCGACGCCTTTTTCTTCAAAATCTATGATCAATAATTTTCACCATTTTTTTGATTTTCTTAAAATAATATTTTGGATTTAAAGCTTTGATCAAATCCTAAATTTGATTTCTTTTATCTAAATAATCTTTCGTAAATTCCAAAATTTTAAAATGCTAACTAATACATACAATATATAATTTTCATCTTTTATTCGCTATATCTTAACATATTTAATATTAAAACATGTTGGTATTCTAAAATTTCTCGCACTATATAAACATATCATAAACTTCTAATTCCATCATAAAAATGGCAGTCATAAATTATAGAAATTTTGTATATTAAATTGACTATTTGCAAGTCAATTTAAATCAAATTCTAAATTTGGCACAAATTTTATGCTTTATGGTAAAACCCAAACTAATTATGTGACACCCGTTATTCTCCTGACGGGTATTGAGGTAATTAAATTAATTTTTAGTGTATAAAAAAAATTGCTTCATTTAAATTTATTTTATAATATTTATTTTTATCTATTTTTAAATTTTCTAAAATTCTCCTATATTTATTTAGTATGATTACTAAAAAGCCTTAGAACTTCTAATAAATCTCAAAAATGTCATATTGGCATTATGTGTGTTAAAGTCTTTAGATGAGACATAAGGATATCTTTTCCAACTACTCTTGACCCTCATTTTCTTTATTTCCTCCGTGACATGCTTCAACATGTCTCCTCTATAATTGTTTCTATCACTTCTCTTCAAAGACTTCATCTTTTCTTCCTTTCTCTTCCACGGTTCCCACACTCTTCTTCTCATTTCTTTGCTGAAGCAAAATACTTAGAGAACTTCTTCAAGGCAGCCATAAAAATCAGCCACCATCACCTCCATTTGAGCAAGAATTTCAGTCATACCGAAGTAAAGGAACCTGTTTTGAAGCCATTTCAAGCTTCCAACTAACCATAATCCGAGGTTAGAATCTTATGAACAAATTTAGTCTTTCATTTATAAATTTTCTTTTATACTAAAGGATTATTCAAATTTGCGTTCTTAAACCTAAGTATATGTTTGTTGCTATTTTGGAGCATATGTATGAAGTCTAAGTGTAAATGCCCTAGACAGAAAATTTATATTGTTAAACTTTGTAATACCTCTATGGGCAGTGGTTATTTCTTGAAATTCTAAGATTAAATTAAAATGAATTTTATGAATTGGTTTGCATATTTGAAAAGTAGCATCCTAGGCTTTCTAACGAGCTATCATAAACCTAAATCGGAGTTGTATTTTATTTTCTAAGAATTATTCAATTTTTGTATTAGAAACTAGTAAATCTGCCAGTTTGTTATGGTATACCAGCTGCTAACCTGAACCAAGAACCCATCTTTGCTCACCACCTAATTCTTTAATGTCTTGCAACCTTTCCAATATTATCCTAAGTGATTGATGAATCTTATTAGGGACTAAAACATATAGATTACTTGTTCACATTTTATATTGTGTTAAGACAAAAATTGCTTACTGTGGTATTCAAAAGAGATTTATATAAAAGCTTTAATGGCATACTAGTAAGATAGGTTTACACATGATTTATTTATGAATGTAGTTGTATGTTGTGCTTTAGTTTTAATTGTCCTTATGCACGCCTTAGGATCAAGGGAGTATGGAGCTAACGTTAATTGATTTCAGGATTAAAAGATTGTTGATAAGCTTGAAAGGTAGGGATTCTATTACTCATCTTTTGTGAGGTTTTTATAGAATTAAAATTGATTGTTTTGCCGCAATATATATATCTATGTTGAACTAATATTATATGAGTATCACATATAAAACTATGACATGGACTCGTCTTGTATTGTACGGCGAGGAACATAATGAATTGACACATGTTATAAATTGAGAAGCATGGTTAGGAAAACTAACTCTATTAATAATGATTCAATATAGAGAAATTGTGAGACATGAAGAGGGCGACGGTTACGTCCTTGGGCATGAATACCCTAAAAGGTAAAATAGGGGGAAGGCGATGACGCTTCCTTGGGTTGAAAGTCCCAGAACACACTGTACAGGAATCGACTTGGTGAGGACTCGGGGCTTGATGTCCCCTCACCAGAACACCCTTGGAATGTTTATAGGGTGATCAAGTGCGCCCATTTGGGTTTCGATGAGTTGAGTGATACTCAATTTAACATGGATACCTAGGAACAATGATGATTGGTAATATTTGTATAAATGTGTAATTATGACACTTGGTAACGATTAACTACGGTATCCATAAGATGTGATCATAATAAACCTCATAATCTGGAATATGATGTAACTTACTAACCATGCAGGTTTTAATGTGGTAATGATAAAAACCTAAAGGTGAGTAATGGCTTTCTCTACTGAGCATAGTGTCGCTCATTCCCTTATATTTTTATCTTTTCAGGACTCACTAAGTGTGAGGTGGCTACGAGAAATATAGTTGAGGAAGTGATGTAACTATATTACATTGGGACTGCTTCAATTGTTGAGAATGTTCTTCATGATAATGTAAGCATCAATTGTTACTTTCTGTGACTGTATTACAATGTGTTGAGGGTTAAAATGATGATGACAACAGTTTATATTATTAAATTTAAGGTGCTACATTAAAACTGTGGTTTATTTGTCGTTTATATTTTTATTTTTGAGTTGAGAGTTTTCATTTAAGTCCCGGGCAAATTTTATTTTTAAGGTTTTACTTTTATTATTTATTTTTATTTTATCTCATTAAAAACTGTTAACCCCCATATAGGGGCGTTACAAATTATAATAAAAAGTCTTTCATGGGTCCATATACAAATTTTGGATACTTTTGAACTTTTCTTAATTACAATATAGATTTGTAAATAATCCTTTGTGATTTTGAGTTGTCTTTAAGGCTCGTGAAGGGCTTGTGGACTCCATGAACATTTCATCATCATCATTATTATAAACTTTATATAATTACTAACACGTGTGAGTAACTAGCTATGCCCATATAGGATATTGTCAATTCTCAAATTTCCAATTCTTTATATGGCTTAAAATTTTTTATCATGCCTTATGATCTTCCTCAAATTGAGATCAATCTTACATTCATAGATATTATGCTCACCACTTTTGAATTATGGTGTTTGAGTCATTGCTTACTATTGATCTAAATTTCTCTTCCTAAACTAACATCATGTTTGAATTCCATATAATTAGTCGGAAATTCTTTTTTTATCAATTAATTTCAATTTAGATATTCTAATTGAGATTCTTATAAGATATAGATTTGTATATTAGATAACTATGGACTGAGATAAGGCATAGATTTGTGTATGAAATCTAATCTGAATGTATACATTCAATGAGATCGAAAACCAAAAGTATAGTTTTTAAATTAACCTAAAATAGGGGTATAAAAAGATAAATATCCCTTGTATGAATCAATGTATAAGAGTTGCCTACATTGTGTCTTTTATTCTAAGTAACATTAAATTAATGTGAACATATACTATTTAACATTGCAAAATTCACTGCAAGGCTGAACAACCCATCTATTGTTCCCCAAACTTTTCATAGTCGTTCCCCATCTTTATGCAGAGTTTTCGCAAATTTATTCAAATACCGAATATTTGACGAGATGACAAGAACCGATTTGGATATGCTAAAATAATGTGAACCGCACCAATTGGTATAAATTAATGATATTTGTAGGCATGCCGGTTTACTGGATGTAAAAAGGCCACTCAAGCTCGTCCTCGTATACGGAGGATTCCTTTACAATAAGAAATTTTTTAGCGAAGACACAGTATGAAATGTTAATTTAGAATTTTTCTGACAAGGTCGAATGGTATGGCTCGAAGAGGGACAGAGTATTGTTTCTGAACATGGATGTACTGAAGTATCCTTGATTTTTACTTCTTGATTTTTACTTTTTCAAATCTAAGTATAGTTATACGATATGTTCAATGCATTGTTTTCATTGTCGTTTATTATTTCGATTGACCGTAATGGAGGATCGACGTGACACATTTGAAAGGGTTCCTGAGAACGCAGATGACTGACAGAGAGCACTCCGCAAGTTTCATGTGAGGCTGGACCTCTTGGAGGACGCGTTGGATGACGATAATAAAATATATTTCTATTTGAAAGGCACTAATGAGGATGATGTATGTTTCATCTGTTGCTTCAGTGGCTTGTCTTCTGTGAACTCCCTCATAAAGAAAACCGGGATCCCAATTAAGGATGACAGAGTTCAGAGTTCATAGAAGACGAGAATGAAGCAGCACATAAAACAAAAAAATTGATAGAAAAGAAAGTACTAACTTATAACCTCAACATTGCAGGCAAGTCTTGTCTTCTTTTAACTAATAGCATTAACAAAAATATCATGATGAATGTCATTTTCTTTTCCTTTTGTTTTTTTAATTTTGAGGATAGGGAATTTGAACTCTACACACCTTGTAGTTAAGTAAGATGGGGAATTTCCTTAGGCTATGCCCGACTGCAACTCTGTTTAGAAGGGTTAATAAATAGTAAACTTCAACAAACACAGAAAAATCACCCAATAAATGAAAATAATACCGTTTCACAAAATTCGATCAAGCATCAGCAAACCCCGTCACAACGAACCATTTTCCTACTCTCGACTCTGCTGGCTTTCGATTACAGCTAGAATTCAGTGCATGTATCACAAAGAATCACAAAAATCATATGTGAATCAAAAAAAAAAAAAATCCAAAGAAAAGTGTTTTACAAAATTGAGTCAAGCACTAGCAAACTCCATCACAATGTTACCATTTTCCTATTCTCTCCATTGCTGGATTTTGATCAAAGCAAGAACACATATCACCCAAAGACTTACTAAACAATCATTTGTAAACCGGATAAGAATTGGAAGAACACCACATCACAAACGTCAACATACCATTTTCCGATTCTCAGCTGCTGGCTTTTGATCAGGCAAGAACTCAGTACTTTCCTTCATCCCCTATTGCTATGTACAAACAATACAGTTTAAAGAAAATTGGAGCCACATGAAAATTCTCCTTTCCCAACAACAGTGCATTGTTTATGCTGGTTTGTGTTGGGCAAAAATTGAGGAATGAATTGCTTGCTGAGGAGATAGAGCCTTTCCATTCACAAGAACTTGTTCCAAGAAATCCACACGGATTGAATTGAACTGATAAACCTGACACAATATCCATGGGAACAAGTACGGGTAACAAAAAATAAGAAGAAGTTCCATCATATACAAAGAAGAGATCCATAAAGGAGACGAGTAAATGAAGCTCAGTGGTACAACTTCCCATGAAGTACATTATATTGAGTCAGAGGAAGCTAGTCTAACTAGCCAATAAACTAAAGTTGACTAATAAGTGACGGAAGTACCTTTTCCTTCCAAGATAAATCGATACGGCGAAAAAAAGGTTCCAATACTGATAGCTGATCTCCTTCTTTAATCTGCAAGAAGAAGGTTCAAGTACGTCTGAAATTATAGGTGACTTTTCGTCTAACAATGTCAGATATCAAAGCAGAAATGCTAGTTCTAAGTAAACCACGTGCACAAGAATGCATACATTAAAATTGCAAAAATCTAAGGAACTTTTATCCCGCGGTGGCGGCCTTATAAATAAATTTTACATTATGTCTTGCAGAGAGAGAGAGAGAGAGAGAATAGCGTACTCGCACAAAAAAATTCATCATGATTTCATCTATCATGGAGGTTAAAAAAAAAATTGCCAAGATTTTGCATAAATTATGATTAAATCCTGAAAAAAATAATAATAATCTGTTGTTTTACATCCTTACAAGTGTATGCTAACACATGAAGTGATTCACCCCTTGAAATAGGTTTTTAGCTGAGCGGATTGACTGCTGTTCCAGCTACAACTTTATTGGTTAAAAGAAAGACAATTGCATAGTTTATTCCAGACTTTGAAACAATAATTAGAAAATCTTTAAGGTAAAGAAAAAATGAAAATAATAAATTAAAAGTAAACTTTAAGTAGCTAACCCTCACCACATCATATCGTACGCCATACGCTGAAAGAATGAAGCACGTTTGGTTTGCATCGCATATCAAGTAGTACCTGGAAAATGAAAAAGGAAAAATAAATTAGGGAATTGAAGTGAACCCACCTTTTTAGTTTTTATAAAGTTGGAGGCGAGAGGACAATTTAGAAGATAGAGGAAGAAGAGAGAAGCAAAAGGGAGGGCGATAATTTACTCAAACAGTTTAAGTCACATTTAAGCAACTCGACACCGGTGCAGCATAACTTCAGACAAAAAATAAATTAAGGTATTAACGTAGAAAATAAGAGTGTCGTCAACAGAGGACTTACAAGGGAGCAACATTCTCATGTTTGATAAAGAATAACACTTTTCCTACTACTTCCACCCCTTTGTTCATGCCCTCCACCAGATCATCGATAGTACTCCTTTTATAGGGGAAATTGACTTATAGAAGAAGATGTAACCAAAATAAATGAGCGTTCCAAAAGGAAAAGAAAAGAAAGCGATTAAAAAAAAAAGAAAAAAGAAAAAAGAGAACCGAAAAATAACAAAGCTCTTGCTCACTCAAATCTGATAATGAGTTAAAGAGTAAGAGTCAAGTTTGCTTACAATTTACAGCAGTCAAAGATGATGCTATTGATGCAAGTTTTTTGGCTCTAGCAGATCCCTGCAAAAATAAAAGTTAAAGAACTAGCTGTCTCTGGAGATAAATATTAACACGCCCTTTTTTTCGTTTTAGATAAGAGATAATAATGGATATGGGTCAATTTCATAATTATACCTCAGTTTTAACTATTTCTCAATTTGTTCCTCTATTTTTAGAAACCACAAAAGAATCCTTTGAATTTAAAAATTTGTTTCAATTTCATCCCTATAAATAAAAAATTTGAGCAAAACGATACAATTACCTTTAAACAGTTATGAAAAGATATCTTATAGATTCAAAAACACAAAAATTCGTAAAACAAAGCATCAAATTTCAAAAGAGGATCTTAAATTTTATGGCCTTTTAAATGTTAATATATTTTTTAAAACTTTTTCTCAAGGAAAAAAATATTTTAGAAACAAATTAGGTCTAATAAGGGTAACTTTGTCTTGTTTCTATATTTTTTTAGTCCAAAAAGTCTGCGAGGAATAAAATTGAAATTTTTCAAATTCAAATGATACTTTTGTAGTTTTTTAAAACAAATGGATGAATTGAGAAATAATTAAAACTAAGAGTATAATTATATAATTAACCCTAATGGATATTATAGGATCCTTAAAAAAAATATAACATTACAGTAGAGTGACATTATGTTGTCCGTAAACAACAGTGTTTAACTACCAAGGCTCCATGTAGTACGCTTGTTGAGAGACTAATTTATGAAGCAATATAAGAATATGTTTTTTCGTGCCATTTATATTCATCATTAAATTAAAAAGAAGTTACTAAATTTATCCATAGCCAAGGAAATATTGCCAACATGGAGAAAGAAAGAAACAACATATCAGAGACCCCATAAGACAGCAATACACAGAGAAATGCATACCAAAAGGTTATCTATCTTGTCAAGAAGATTAACGATCTTTTGAACCTCCTCAATAGCCTTAAGACCAGGATCCTTTAAAGCGGCAGCTTCAAAGCCAGTGAGGGCCCTCTCATAGTTCTCCAGGTACTTGTTTACCTGCAACAAAAACTCAAAAGATTATTGCACGAGACAACAAGCACATTCAATACGACTTGGCACCTGTGTAATAACAAGTTCATATGAGCAGTATGACTTAAACTACCCAACACAAGTGAATTTTAACAAATTAGCAGCACTATTATTATTTTACTATTATTCAAATAAGAAAGAATTAACATAGTTATTGAGATCTCTTTTTCTTTTATCCTCTTCTCCATTGAAGTATTTTTATAAATATCTTAAGGAAAATAAAAATATATAAATACAATTAGTGTCCATCCTTTAATTTAGAAATAAAGACAGCAGAAACCACAAGGTGCAAATCTTTTGCTTAAATTCCAACAATATACATATGTAGATCGAAGTTCTCAGCCATTTCAATAATATATTGAAGGCAGGCTGTATCGTCTGGATTGGAACAACTAACGATAACCTCTTATAAGATTCTTGAAGGAAATAAAGAACCTAAATAGGAAGATAAAACAATGATAAACTTGCTTGTCTGCTCAAAATCTCATTGTCACTCACAAAAGATGCTACTTGAAATTCATAACTTCAAGGTTATACTGCAAGCCTTTTTAATTTTCTTATACCTAAACAAGATGCTTTTTATTATCTCCTACTTGAACGCTAAGGTTAGATAAACTTCAGAACTTCATAAATAATTTACAAGATAGAAGTGAGACGAAACTGAACTTACAGTGGCACAGTTAAAATATAAGTCTGGATTGGTCTTCATTTTTTCATCTTTCTCCTGATACATATGCATCATAAAACATTAAGTAATTTCTGTATTCGTAAAGAAACCACCCAAATGACAAAACAAGAGTTAAAAAATGATCCCTCTATGGAAATGAAGACCACAAAACTGAATATGCAGTGAAGAAAGAAATCATCAAAAGAGATAAAATAGATTCCCAGGGAAGTGCTTACTCTGCACACTTACAGCATTTTGGTACGCCTTTAAAGACTGCCGAAGTTTGTTGTGATCCCAAGCACCAGTCACAAAGAAACTAGTGAGACATGCATTTCCAAGATTATCTGTCAATATGACATGGTTATCATAGAAAAGTTAGATCGAGTGACACAAAACAAAAAATAAATAAATAAAAGAATCTAGCTATAAACAAATTTAGAATTAATATTTATTGCTCAGGTTATAGAGGCTTACACCACGAATTGCCATCCTTAACATCCAAAGTTATAGCTTCCTTGGCATGTTTAATGCTTTCTTCAATGAGTTCTGCCTGATTCTCGGTCCCTAGCAAAGTAAATGTGAAGGTTACAGATTTGGCAAAGCATGCAATTTGAAGGCCAAAGAAATATCCTCACCTTCTTCTTATTGAATTAAAAAAAGAAACAAAGCTCATAACTCATTATTATAACTAGATAAACAAGCCTAATGATTACATCAAGAAAGATCTTCTCCCAAAACAAGCACAGAAGAATAATAGAAAGATAAAATACAAATAAACAAAACGGGGAAGAGGACTTTAAGCACTCTTACTTATTGACAGAAGGTTACAGCGGAAAAGTAGCAGAAGTGAGAAACAGGCAAGGCAAAACAACATAATAAGGATTTTCACTCCTTTTTTATCTAGCTATCTCCACCTGTTAATCCATCCTTCCAGACAACTATTTATTGTGTTTTTTAAGATTTTATAGAGAAAAGGTCAACGTGAAATACATATCCCTAAATTGCAAAATCAGTTTCTCAAATATCTCGTGTACATGAAGGTGAAGAGCCATAAGTGAAATAGGATCTGCATTGACCCATTTTGCACACTAACAAACAGCACATTTCCTTCAAATAGGTAGATAGCTAATTAATTCCTCACAGTGTATGGAATGACACCAAGAGAGAGCAGGAAAACGAGATCAAAATAGAACAACTTACCTTGAGCTATTTTTCTATTAAGCATTGACAATTGACAAAGTATCTCTTTGTTTCGACCCTGCATAAGTAACAGAAAAAGTGTCAACCTAATAGTTACAAACTATAAAACTCTGCTAATAAGAAAAGATCGAACCAACAATCAGTCTAGTGAGAAGAATACATTAAAAACAAAAAGTCTTACAAACAATGACCTTGCTTAATGCAAGAGTGAAACAATTCTTTGCCGCAGATAGATCTCCCTTCTTCCAAATGCAATTACCTAAACATAGCCAAGCATCTGCAAGGGACGGGTTCAACTTGACCTGCATAGAGGAACAATCAATTTTTGAAAACAGAATCAGCATAAGCGTTAACAGGTAGCATAAAAAAGCTAAATCTGCTCTTGCTTACAGCTTTCGAGAGATGATCCTCTGCTTCTTTCCTGTAGTCAGAAAATACATCTAGTATCTTTCCTCTCAGATATTCATAAGTTGCTCGTTGTATGGGAAGTTTTCTTTGTTCTGTAAGAGGATATAATATTTTACACATAAATATAACGAACAAGGGCAAGAACAATCTCTTAAACATTTTGGGAACCAAATATATTTTTTTTTTGTTTAAAAGATACTTTTTTTTTTTTTTTTGGTTACAATGGAGGATCAAACCTCCTTCCCCCCAAACCAATACCAACCACCCCACCCCCAAAAAAACCCTTTTCTCAATGCCACTAGACCAACATGTCTTGGGAACCAAATATTATTGATTGTAATATTTACCGGTACTATCAGCTAAAACACTATAGGATTTCATCCCAAATTCCATGAACAAAGTATAAAAAAGCATATTTCTGGTTGCTTCATATTGTGTATTAATTTACTGTTTCATCTTACATCTTACAATCTAGACACCTCAACTTCATCTCATCATCAACAACATGAGACCGAAGCATCAAAATTCCCTCAACTGTCACATTAAACAGTTATTGTCCAGCTCAAAATTTCTGGATAGGTATCATAAATTGAAGTTTTCTCGTACTTGAGTTTCAAGCAAATACTATCTGGGAAATTATACAACAATGGAGCTCACAATGAAGCTTCGTGACTCCTTTTCAGTAAGCTTCAAGGTTTTTTCTTGAAGAATAGTGCCTCAACCAGGAAACAAAGAAATTAAAAAAAAAAAAATTCAACTAATTGCTTCAGGATTACCAATTTCCTTCTCCATCTCAAAAGCATTTCCAGCAAATTCGTTAACAAGATCGACCGATATAGTTAAGCACAGTTTAACCACGTAATAATGGACACTATGAACAAAGCAAAATCTCCTTAACTCCTCCTATTTGCAAAGACAACTTAAAATCCAAATTCAAACCCTAAATCGTTCGACAAAGAGATAACGCAGTAAAACACTTGGACGTCTTTGCGAACAATACTACTCTTTCAGGTTCTTCAAACAAGCACAGAGCAGAAGAAAAACGCAGAAAGAAGATACTAGTAAAGCACAATCAAGATTTGAGAAAGCAGTGAAAGAAGTACGTGAGAGAAGTACCAGGCGGGATGGAATCGAGGAGGTTGAGAGCGAGATCGGATTGAGTCTGCAACTTGGCAGTTTTGTCGTCGGGATTCGCCGGGAAATAAGTGTCTCGGAGGTGATAGAGATAGGCGGCGGCGGCGGCGGCTTTGGCCAGCGGATCTTCTCCGGCTCCGGCTGCTTCGCCGCTCATGGCTCTCGGAGTTGAGTGGTTTTACTGACAACTGACAAGGGACAATGAAGCCACTCAGTACCGGCTTAATAAAACCCGTTTCTCTTTCATTTTTTTTTTTTTTTAAGTAAACTGTATTGTTGCATGTTAGATTATTCTTCTTTGCATAATACAAAATACATTGTAAATTTTAAAATCATTCATAGTTAAGATTGAATAGTTAATTTTAATTTTTTTAAGTATTTTATTTTATGATATTGTGTTAAAATTAAAATTTTAAATATATTATATAAAAAATAAATAATTCATTGTAAAACAGTACAATTTGTTCATTTTTCCCTCTAAAGTGGCCTTTGATTACTTATTAAAGAAAAAAAAAAGTGTCCTTTGATTTTCACTAAAATGAAAACTTTTTTCCCTCTACAGTGTCCTTTGATCACTTGTTTGAAGGAAAAAAAAGTGCCATTTGATTCTCACTAAACTAAAAACTTCAATGAGAACATTTAAAAAAAAGTTATAAAAAATAAAAAAATAAAAAACAAATATTTTTAAAAAATTCTTAATATTGAGAAAGTTTTATAGGAGTGTTCAAACATCTATAATAAATTATGCACATATGTCTAGGTCTAGACCATACCCAGGCTGCAAGATTGAGCACGTTCGTGAAACCAAGCCTAGTCTCAGTCCAACTCTGAATCTTGGTTGGATTACTCGTCGATTTTTGTGTTGTGGTTGGGATGACAACACAAGATTAGCACCAGCATGGGGTAAACGAGATAAATTGCCACTAGAGTGATTCGATGGGTCGGGAGCAATGCTGGGTTAGGCTATGATAGGTGTCAAAGTTGATTTGGACCAACGTCGGCCTTGGGCCAATAGGTTGGAACCTACACCTAGGTCCATTCTCGCCCCTTGGTCTTAGCATGGTATCTCGACCACTGCCCATTGGGGTGACCTTATCATGGTTCCTAACATGTTTGTTTGACCTTGATGTCTATCTCAGCATGTGAAGGTGACCCCAATGACGATGCTAACCTTTCGATGCAGCTCTAGTATCATGTCACAACCCGAGGGCTGCGACGGAGATAAATTAAAATAAATAAGATATATTAAACTAAACAACTAATTAAACAAAATAAATGAATATAAAGTGCACCGTTGAAATAAATCTCATAGGTAATCACTGTCACGTGGATGCTGACCACAAGGTGGTTAGGTAATTAAACTACAAATAATAATACAAGACTACTAACATCATCATTCTTAAAATAATTAATACTATGTGACTGACATAGACGTTGACATCGGGACAAGTCGTAAGATACACATGTCATACAATAGTTTCATCTCCAAACCTGGGAGGGGAATTTTAAAACAATAAAATGTGAGCAAATGGCTCAATAGGATAATAAGTTAAAATCATATTGTTCAAAACTAGCACTCATAAATAAAAAGAATTATGCACAAATCATTCCTACTGAAGCAAATCTCAAGATCTTAACAAGTCAATAAAAATACTTACTTATATGAAACTTAATATGGGCATTGAAATGATTATCAAATACAAGTCCTTAAACGCGTAAAAATAACATCAAAATCAAAATAGAATCATTCTTAAAAATTCATTTAAGAATTAAACTTTGGCCAAAATAATTTATAAAATGAACTACCAAAGAAAAGATAGGAAATATCATACCTCAATTTGAAATTAAATACCGTTAGCTTCAAACAAAATTCAATATAAGTTCCTTTAACATTCAAAGCCTTAGAAATTGCATTTAAAGTCAGGAATTATGCTTAACAAATATCATTATGTTAATTTAATTATCAATGTGCCTATTGACTAAACATAACCATAAATGCAAACTTTATATTCTCAATTTTTTTAATACAAAAACATAATTTTTGGAACATTTTTGCACCTCAAAACATCAAGAAACCAAACCGTTACACAACAAGACGCCCAATGGGCTCGAAGGGAGGTGACAACCCCTAGATGCCATCATGTGATCAATCTCACTACACATGGACCGCACTGTAACACCCGTATTTTTAACGGGCATAATTTTATAAAATTTAATGAATAAAATGTGACTATTTAAAATTACTAAGTTGTTTATGATCATTTAAAAAAAAATACCATTTTAGTATTTTCTTACCAAGTCTTCCTAAGAAACATTCAAAACTTACCAACACTTACTTCTACTAATCTTGTCTCCCTAAATTATTGCTCAATTATATAGACTTCTTCTCATTTTGCTAAAGGTATCCGAAGGGGACATTGAATTATTTTCCGTCAATTCATAGAAGACATGGAGATATTTTCTCAACCACCTAATTAATTATTTCCTTATCTTCTTCTATAATTCACTCCAATTATCCCCTCAATTATGTTGGCATTATTTGCTAAAAGTCTTCATGGGAGACAAGATGATATTTTCCTTTAAGACTCTTTTGTTTCTTCTTACAACTTTTCCCCGTAAACATCCCATTCCTCTTAAGCATTTTGATATCTTTTTATTTAACTATCACCACCTTCTTCTCTAGTTCTCATTCTCTCCCTTCTCACTTCAAATTTCTAACTAAAGACATAGAGCACAAAGCTCTCTTTGTGGCCAAGACAATTATAATTCCCAACCATGATCGAGGCGGTTTTAAAGTTAATTCAAGCTTGATTGATAACCCAAACTTTGGTGCTTTTCAAAGAAGTTTTGAGGTAGGTTTTCTTTAATCTAAACTTAGTTTTTAGTATGTATTTTCTCCATGTTTAATGCATAAAAATACTTTAATGGCACTAGTAGACGGGTTTACACATAACTCACTTATGAATGTGATTATACGTTGTGCTTTAGTTTTAATTGTCCTTATGCATGCCTTAGGGTCAAGGATGTGTGGAGCTAACGTTAATTGATTCCAGGATTAAAAGATTGTTGATAAGCTTGAAAGGTAGGGATTCTATTACTCATTTTTGTGAGGTTTTTATAGAATTAAAATTGATTGTTTTGCCGCAATATATATATATATCTATGTTGAACTGATATTATATGAGTATCACATATGAAACTATGACATGGACTCGTCTTGTATTGTACGGCGAGGAACATAATGAATTGACACATGTTATAAATTGAGAAGCATGGTTAGGAAAACTGACTCTATTAATAATGATTTAATATAGAGAAATTGTGAGACATGAAAAGGGCGACGGTTACGTCCTTGGGCATGAATACCCTAAAAGGTAAAATAGGGGGAAGGCGATGACGCTTCCTTGGGTTGAAAGTCCCCGAACACACTGTACAGGAATTGATTTGGTGAGGACTCGGGGCTTGATGTCCCCTCACCGAAACACCCTTGGAATGTTTATAGGGTGATCAAGTGCGCCCATTTGGGTTTCGATGAGTTGAGTGATACTCAATTTAACATGGATACCTAGGAACAATGATGATTGGTAATATTTGTATAAATGTGTAATTATGACACTTGGTAATGATTAACTACGGTATCCATAAGATGTGATCATAATAAACCTCATAATCTGGAATATGATGTAACCTACTAACCATGCAGTTTTTAATGTGGTAATGGATAAACCATAAGGTGAGTCATGATTTCCCTACTGGGCATGTCGATGCTCATCCCTATCATATCTTCATATCTCAGGTGGAACTCAGTGCAACATATTTGAAGAGGAATAAGCGAAAACAATCCTGCTGTTTTCGTGTTAGAAGACCCTGTTTAATTACAACTTATCTACAACATGTAAGAGTTGTATTATTTTTTTTTATGGCTGTGTTAAGTTATTTGGGAATTGTACTATGGTGATGATGACTGTAATTATATATATTTGGTGCTACACTAAAAACTGTGGTTTGTATTTAAAACGTTTATTTTTATTTTTCTTGTTGTTTAAAGACCCATGGGCATTGTTTAATTGATTTAAATAATATAAAATTTAAAATTATTTTTATTTATTTAAAACTGTTAACCCCCACATAAGGGTGTTACAGAATTTTTGGTATCAGAGCCTAGGTTCGATTAACCTAGGGGGTATAGCACCACCTTAAAAATTAATCTTTGGGAATAGTTTTAAAGTTAGGTGTTAATGTCATCATCATTTGGTACTGATCCTAGTTAAATTTTCGCAGCCAGTAGAAACTATGCCACCAAGACGTCAAATGCAATCGTCTGAGCTGTCACAACCGGTTGAACATGCTCAAGAAGTTGAGCAACCGGAACCGATGGAACAAGCTCAAGAAGATGAGCAACTACGACATGCAACACAATCCCCGCCAGCTGCACCAGAAGTAAATAATTTAGGACAAATTCTTCAAGCATTACAAAATGTGCAAAGACCTGTGGAGGTTCGTGATCCCGAACAACGACATCTAACTCTGTTGAAGGAGTTTATGAAGCAGAAACCACCCACATTTAGTGGAGAACCTAACCCGGTCATAGCAGAACAATGGCTAAAGGCAGTCAAAAAGAAGTTGGACACCTTGAGGATTCCACGGGAGTATTGGGTTAGCTTTTCAACATATATATTTGAGGGTAAAGCCGAAGAATGGTGGGATCTTCAGAAAGACGACTATGACGTGCCGAATCTTACATGGGAGCAGTTCGAAACCATTTTTCGCAACACCTATATTCCTCAGAGCCATAGGCAAGCAATGATGCGAGAATTTGAAAACCTGGTGCAGGGAGATACAACAGTTGCTGAATACCATGCTCGATTTATAGAATTGTCTCGCTACAATCCCGGGGCTGTATCGGATCCAATAGCAAGATGCGAAAAATTTAGAAATAACCTGAGGCCGAAAATCAGACAAATGATAGCTGTTGTTCCATCAACAGATTTTCTTGATCTTGTAGCTGCGGCACAGCGGGCAGAGACAGAACTAAATAACTCCTATGGAGAGTATAAGGGTTCTGGTGGGCGTCAAAGGAAAATAAGTAAGAAAGAGAAGTCACAAGGGCAAGTCATTCAGCATAGTGGAGTGACTATTGGTGGTGGATCTTCTGGCAGTGGTCGTTTCCAACCGTATGCTTGTCATAACTGTGGACAAGTGGGACATCTGAGGAGAAATTGCCCTAACCGCCCTACACAATCATCCTTTGCACCAAGGCCACAAGGAAGTCATTTTGGCTCCACTGTTTGGGGAGGGAGTCAAAATCGTGGAGCGCCTCAGCAAAACACTCCAGCTTCCCAAGTCTCAGTAACTCAACCTCGAGGGTTCCAGCCTCAGTACAACTATCAACAGCGGCCACAGGGTTCCAATTTTTATGCTAATCAGAACTTCCAACCGACTCCACAAGGCTCAGTGAATCAAAGGCCATATTTTTCTGGGAGAAATAATAATAAGGCTAGTAGTAGCCAAGGAAACCGAGAAAAAAGTGATAAAGGAAAAGCACCAGCACAAGCTTATGCAATTACGGCTTCAACTGGACAAGGAAAACAGGCTGATCACTCAGTTGTAGACGGTATGATTCACGTGTCTCATTCTTGGGCTCATGTATTATTTGACACTGGTGCCACTCATTCATTTATATCTATGTTATTTGCTTCCGTACTACAATTAGAAACTGAGACATGTAGTTCATCATTAACCCTTAGTACACCAATGGGCGGGATAGCTGAAGTATCCATAATTTGTAAATCAGTGTGTATTGTTATAGGAGAACATAAACTATCGGCTGACCTATATGTAATAACTATGACAGAGTTTGATGTAATCTTAGGAATGGATTGGCTAACTAAATACCAGGCAATAGTAGATTGTCATAGGAAACGTGTCTCTTTATTCACCAAGAATGGACAAGTCATCGAATTTCAGGCAAAAACAGGAACAGTGACGCCAGCCCCGATGCTAAAGGCTTGTATTGGAGGATGAAGGAATTTCACCAATCTTGGGATGATCTTTGCTTCAGATGGAGAACTAAAGAAGAGTGACCTATCCTCTCACACTCCTGTGGTGGACGAATTTTCAGATGTTTTTCCAGATGAATTGCCCGGACTTCCGCCTAATAGAGAAATTGAGTTTGTCATCGACTTAACTCAAGGAGCAGCGCCTGTTTCTATTGCCCCGTATCGAATGGCACCTGCTGAGAAAGTGGAATTGAGGAAGCAGTTGGACGAATTACTGGAAAAAGGATTTATTCGACCAAGTACATCACCTTGGGGAGCTCCAGTACTTTTTGTGAAGAAACATGACGGATCGTTGAGGCTCTGTGTCGATTATCGCCAGCTTAATCGATTGACTATCAAGAACAAGTACCCTCTACCCCGAATTGATGAGTTGTTCGATCAGTTAGGAGGATCTTGCTATTTCTCAAAGATTGACTTACGATCCGGATATCACCAACTGAAGATAAGAGAAGAGGACATTCCAAAGACAGCTTTTCAGACTCGCTACGGTCATTTTGAGTTTCTTGTCATGCCTTTCGGGTTGACTAATGCACCAGCGGCTTTCATGGACTTGATGAACCGTGTCTTTCGACCGTACTTAGATCAATTTATCATTGTTTTCATAGATGATATCTTGATCTATTCTAAAAATGAAGAAGAACATGCTGAGCATTTGAGGATCGCTCTACAAACGTTGAGAGAACATGGTCTTTATGCAAAAAGAGAAAAATGTGATTTCTGGATGACGAAGGTCAAGTTCCTTGGACACGTTGTCTCTGAAGAAGGCATCTCAGTGGACCCCTCCAAAATTGAAGCAGTGCTAAATTGGGAACGACCAAAGAACGTGTCAGAGATTCAAAGTTTCCTCGGACTAGCTAGATACTATCGACGCTTCGTAGAGAATTTTTCAAAGATTGCTTCTCCATTAACAAAACTCACAAGGAAGAATGTCAAGTTCGTGTGGGATGATAAATGTGAAGAAGCATTTGAGGAACTGAAACGAAGACTCACTAGTGCACCTGTGCTGATCATACCTAACAACGAGGAGCCTTACACAGTATACACTGATGCCTCAGGAAACGGTTTGGGTTGTGTGTTAATGCAGCATGGACGAGTAGTTGCCTACGCCTCACGCCAGTTGAAACCCCATGAGAGGAACTACCCCACACATGATCTTGAGTTAGCTGCTGTGGTTTTCACACTCAAAATTTGGAGATGTTATCTATATGGCGCAAAGTTCGAGCTATATTCAGATCATCAAAGTCTGAAATATTTGTTTACTCAAAAGGATCTCAATCTAAGGCAACGAAGATGGACTGAGTACATGGTGGACTATGACTTTAGTATCCAATATCATCCTGGAAAAGCAAATACCGTGGCAGATGCTCTAAGTCGTAAGAACAACGGACGTATAGCCAGTTTAGCATTGGAAGATTGGAGACGAGTCACCATCGCCGACTTCAACTTGCAATATTATGAAGATAACGAGAGAGCTTTCTTATTCAATGTGATAGCAACTCCTACGTTAATTCAGAAAGTAAAACAAGGACAATGGCACGATGAAGGATTACGTAGGGTTTTGTGACACCCGTTATTCTCCTAACGGGTATTGAGGTAATTAAATTAATTTTTAGTGTATAAAAAAAAAATTGCTTCATTTAAATTTATTTTATAATATTTATTTTTATCTATTTTTAAATTTTCTAAAATTCTCCTATATTTATTTAGTATGATTACTAAAAAGCCTTAGAACTTCTAATAAATCTCAAAAATGTCATATTGGCATTATGTGTGTTAAAGTCTTTAGATGAGACATAAGGATATCTTTTCCAACTACTCTTGACCCTCATTTTCTTTATTTCCTCCGTGACATGCTTCAACATGTCTCCTCTATAATTGTTTCTATCACTTCTTTTCAAAGACTTCATCTTTTCTTCCTTTCTCTTCCACGGTTCCCACACTCTTCTTCTCATTTCTTTGCTGAAGCAAAATACTTAGAGAACTTCTTCAAGGCAGCCATAAAAATCAGCCACCATCACCTCCATTTGAGCAAGAATTTCAGTCATACCGAAGTAAAGGAACCTGTTTTGAAACCATTTCAAGCTTCCAACTAACCATAATCCGAGGTTAGAATCTTATGAACAAATTTAGTCTTTCATTTATAAATTTTCTTTTATACTAAAGGATTATTCAAATTTGCGTTCTTAAACCTAAGTATATGTTTGTTGCTATTTTGGAGCATATGTATGAAGTCTAAGTGTATATGCCCTAGATAGAAAATTTATATTGTTAAACTTTATAATACCTCTATGGGCAGTGGTTATTTCTTGAAATTCTAAGATTAAATTAAAATGAATTTTATGAATTGGTTTGCATATTTGAAAAGTAGCATCCTAGGCTTTCTAACGAGCTATCATAAACCTAAATCGGAGTTGTATTTTATTTTCTAAGAATTATTTAATTTTTGTATTGGAAACTAGTAAATCTGCCAGTTTGTTATGGTATACCAGCTGCTAACCTGAACCAAGAACCCATCTTTGCTCACCACCTAATTCTTTAATGTCTTGCAACCTTTCCAATATTATCCTAAGTGATTGATGAATCTTATTAGGGACTAAAACATATAGATTACTTGTTCACATTTTATATTGTGTTAAGACAAAAATTGTTTACTGTGGTATTCGAAAGAGATTTATATAAAAGCTTTAATGGCATACTAGTAAGATAGGTTTACACATGATTTATTTATGAATGTAGTTGTATGTTGTGCTTTAGTTTTAATTGTCCTTATGCACGCCTTAGGATCAAGGGAGTATGGAGCTAACGTTAACTGATTCCAGGATTAAAAGATTGTTGATAAGCTTGAAAGGTAGGGATTCTATTACTCATCTTTTGTAAGGTTTTTATAGAATTAAAATTGATTGTTTTGCCGCAATATATATATATATCTATGTTGAACTGATATTATATGTGTATCACATATGAAACTATGACATGGACTCGTCTTGTATTGTACGGCGAGGAACATAATGAATTGACACATGTTATAAATTGAGAAGCATGGTTAGGAAAATTAACTCTATTAATAATGATTTAATATAGAGAAATTGTGAGACATGAAAAGGGCGACGGTTACGTCCTTGGGCATGAATACCCTAAAAGGTAAAGTAGGGGGAAGGCGATGACGCTTCCTTGGGTTGAAAGTCCCAGAACACACTGTACAGGAATCGATTTGGTGAGGACTCGGGGCTTGATGTCCCCTCACCGGAACACCCTTGGAATGTTCATAGGGTGATCAAGTGCGCCCATTTGGGTCTCGATGAGTTGAGTGATACTCAATTTAACATGGATACCTAGGAACAATGATGATTGGTAATATTTGTATAAATGTGTAATTATGACACTTGGTAATGATTAACTACGGTATCCATAAGATGTGATCATAATAAACCTCATAATCTGAAATATGATGTGACTTACTAACCATGCAGATTTTAATGTGGTAATGATAAAAACCTAAAGGTGGGTAATGGCTTTCTCTACTGAGCATAGTGTTGCTCATACCCTTATGTTTATATCTTTTCAGGACTCACTAAGTGTGAGGTGGCTACGAGAAATATAGTTGAGGAAGTGATGTAGCTATATTACATTGGGACTGCTTCAATTGTTGAGAATGTTCTTCATGATAATGTAAGCATCAATTGTTACTTTCTGTGACTGTATTATAATGTGTTGAGGGTTAAAATGATGATGACAACAGTTTATATTATTAAATTTAAAGGTGCTACATTAAAACTGTGGTTTATTTATCGTTTATATTTTTATTTTTGAGTTGAGAGTTTTCATTTAAGTCCCGGGCAAATTTTATTTTTAAGGTTTTACTTTTATTAGTTATTTTTATTTTATCTCATTAAAAACTGTTAACCCCCATATAGGGGCGTTACAGAATTTTTGGTATCAGAGCCTAGGTTCGGTTAACCTAGGGAGTGTAGCACCACTTTAAAAAAATATATTTTTGAGATGGTTTTGAAGCTGAATTTTCATTGTCATCATCAAAATGAACCTTCACATTGATTTATACAGTCTAGAAGGATGTAACATGGAAAGGCCATAGAATGAAAATACTAATGGTTATATGAGTACAATAATTATATAGAAGGAAAGTATTAATAGTTATGAGGGAATGATAATTATATGGAATGAGTTTATAAGTAGATTGCTTATGAGAGATTCGTATAATATTTGGATCTATAAGCATATTTAATTCGTATAAACGATGAGAAATTCATATAGATACGAGGATTTAAGAGCCTTTTGTCTCGTGAAAAACAATAAGAAATATAAGGCTTGATTTATTGATTTTAAAGTTTGACATAGATATGCCAAATTTTTCGTAATTGATTCAAACCTAAGTAATGATTATGTGTGGATTCGATGGAGCACATAAGTGTCAATAACTTTTCTTGAAAGTTCTATTTATTTGAGGAATATGATATAAGTTGGGAATCATGGTATTGAATCTTGAGAGAGATAAATGTTAGACTTTTGGTCTGTTGAGACTGTGTAAAGTCTAGAATGCATGAATCTCAAAATTGGAATATTTCGTTACGTACATTGTATTTAAGTGTATCAGTGAATCTTTTGGTTACCTAAGGTTTTGTTATATGAGGAAATTATATATTGTATAAGTAGAATTGTGGAGATTGTAGATGTTCCTAAGTAGTAACATCTAGTGTCTTTGTTCGTTGATATGGTCTACGTTGAAAGACGTAAATCGTATTGATTTCAAGGTTAGTCGCATTCTAAACCCTTGGTAGTAATGATGATGAATCCATTGATAGATGTTAAGTATTATGAATAACATATGGGTGTATGTATTGTTCAATAAAGTTTTGATTAAAACAAAATTATTTGAGTTGTTGGATCATTCAGGAAGATCCTTGTTGTCGTTAAATTAGATTTGTTGTTTATAGTTAACTTTATCTATAGTGGGCTTTGAATTGGGTTTAAGATTCATACGAATTGGTTTTCAATTTTATGTTTGTTATTTAACTCGTTCTAAATGTGTTAAGGCCGAAACAACCTGACCATTTTCAACTAAGAACATTTGGGCCTAGTTCAAATCCTAAATCAGTTTGATTCACACTGTCTCTCCCACGTGGTTTCTATACGTGTCATATACAGTGGTTTAATTATTGTTTACAAATACGTTTACTGTGCATAAGAGCTTATTTCTCCGAGTTCACTTTTTCTCTCTTAATTTGTTATTTTCTCTCTAAATCGCAAATCCTCTTCTTTTTCATTAAAAATTCTTCTTTTTCTCTAAAAGAAGAAGGAATTCTAGGATTCTGCAATTTACTATCTTAATTTTTCCTTTCTATTTACTCTTCTTTCATCTCATCATGGACCCAAAGTACCAACACCTGAGAAAGTATTTCCCATCACTCTGCCAAAAGATTCTTAGAAAGAAATACAAGGCTAGAATTACTCGATTGTGGATTCTTATGCGTTTTGGTATCCCTTGTGATGTGAGAATGTTAATAGAGGGGAAAATCCGTCCGAGTGACTTTAGTCAAGATGTCGGTTTACCAGGAACGGGTACCAGTCGTAGTGCAATGAAAAGAAGAGCTCGTGCCATCGTGGTCACTTGTAACAAATGTGGAAGACAAAATTGTAATGGTAAATGTACTTCACCTGGTTATATGTCTACGAATAGAGAGGATAAAATAAGGTTTTGTAGGGATGGACTTTCAAAGGAGAACTTGGATAGCATCCATCCTCCTCTTCACGGTCACCCTAGTGGATATGTTCAAGGAGCTATTTTTAAACTCTGGCCTAAATTTTATACAGAAAGACAACGCCTCAGGAATATGGTATTTCTAGATCCTGTTTGCCAAGCCATAAGAAAACTGGATGGGGAATAAGTCATCGCACTATAAAGGTTATTTAGTCTTTACTTATTTGAAGCAGTTTTAGCTGATGTTCAACAGTTTGTGTTTTTCTTTTACTCAGAATATTTGCTTTTGTGTTTGAAATAATTGTGATTATTAGATTGATACAGTAAGTGTTAATATCTTATTTAATTTATGATTTTCTTAAATATATATATAATAAAATATATTATCTTATCAGACACGTTACATACGGTACAGTAATATGTTTGAATTTTGAAAAGCTTATCCAGATATTTCAAGATTTGTGTCTCAAATTTCAAAAGTTCTACAGTATTTGTCGTTTATATTAAATTTTTAGACTTGGTGTATATTTGTCAAAAAGTCTACAGTTGTGTCAAGAGGGTCTTCTGTCAAATTGTTCTCAATTGTCAAAAGTTATACAATTAGAGTCTAATCTTTTTCAAAAAGCGAATCAGATTTTCTGTAAACTATCAATCACCTTATCTTACTTTCTTATCCGCACAAGATTTTGTTTAAATCTTTGGATTACCTTTTCATTTCCTACTCGTCTATCTCTTTAGCCCTTTTTGTATATTTCTCATCTTTAAAATCTTATGTAGAACCCGAAGTCTAAGTGGAGCAGACATTAAGCAACCACTTCTATAAACCAAATATGTCTACCTCCCAGTCCACGAAGAAAATAAAGAATGTCTGTGTCTTTTGTGGTTCCAGCCTTGGAAAAGATAAAGCTTATTTAGAAGCTGCAAATCACTTAGGGCAAGTCCTAGCACGCAAGAAGATTAACATAATCTATGGGGGTGGTAGTATAAAAATGATGGTAAATATGGCACTAGCAGCTAGGTCTAGCGACGCTACTGATGTAAGAATTTGGCCTCATATTCCAGTTGAAGGAAACCTTTGTAAGGAAGCCATAGGTAAGGGAGAAGGAGTCAGGAGTATCCCTAGAAATTTTAAAGACGTAATCTATAATTCTGATGCTTTTATAGCATTACCTGGTGGTCTAGGTACTCTTGAGGAAATATTTATAGTTGCTTGTGGGCAATTGTTGGGCTTTTATTCCAAACCTTTGGGACTGCTGAATGTAAAGGGTTTTTATGACGGTCTTTTGAAATTTCTAGATTACGCTGTGGAAGAAAACATCACTACAGAATCGGAGAGACAAATCTTTGTCACTGCTTCAACAGCTGAGGAATTGATAGATAAAATGCAAATCATACATCCAGAATCCGACACTGCAACATCCAAGCTTGAATGGGAAAGGGAAAGCTGGGAGCGGCCAATTGATTTGAATCTCCATCTGTAATCTTTTTGTTTTATCTTTGGCATGTAGACATGTGTGTCCGTATTTCGTGTGTTACGAATAACCGTTTGCCTTGTATTCTGTGTTTCTTGTGGTACGTTGTTGTTCAATCTTTTAGATTCATTGAGCCTAATGCCGGGATGGCTGGATACGGAGTACTTGATGCTCTCGAAACGCATCCTTCTTAAGGTCCGATCTTTTGTTTATCGATGTTTTTGTATCCTATAAGCATGCATGATATGGATAGCTGGTATACGGAGTGCCTTGTACTCTCGAAACGTATCCGTATTATGTTTGTAATGTGTAATATTCTGTTAATATTATGTGGAAGTACCAGAGTCAGTTATGGGGATATTCCATATGAAATATGAGTATATTATTTGGATTGAATGTTTGTGTCATGAGGATAGCTGTTTAATGAAAAATATGTCGGGTATGTTTGCAACTCTGAGATTCCGTTTAATATCTCTATGAATAAGTTTAATGTATGGTTTTGAATATAAGTGTTTGTGATATATGTTTTATGATTATGTTTTAGTTTATTAGTTGAGGTATGAAATCAAATATATTTGACTTTTCCTTACTCAAAAAGGAAAAGGAACCTAAAGATGAAGTATATAAAATTTCTCTGGCAATCTCCTTAAATGTGATTGTAAATCACAGTCCATGGACAATGAAGGACTGGAATCATGGTATGGTCAATATGTATACCTGATTAGATTCTTAGACTATTATACGGTGTTACAAGTTGAAACTTGTCAGAAATACTCTCATTGAGGGATTTAGAATTTAGAGTAAGATTTATTATGCAAGTAAATAAGTGGAGTTACGATAACTTAAATTTGGAGGACAAAGAACATTAACGGTTTAGACTCAGAATTGGAATCATAGTGGAATCATAATTTTTACTAGTATTACTAGAATTGAAATTTCGAGGACGAAATTTCTTTAAGGGGGGTAGAGCTGTGACACCCGTTATTCTCCTAACGGGTATTGAGGTAATTAAATTAATTTTTAGTGTATAAAAAAAAAATTGCTTCATTTAAATTTATTTTATAATATTTATTTTTATCTATTTTTAAATTTTCTAAAATTCTCCTATATTTATTTAGTATGATTACTAAAAAGCCTTAGAACTTCTAATAAATCTCAAAAATGTCATATTGGCATTATGTGTGTTAAAGTCTTTAGATGAGACATAAGGATATCTTTTCCAACTACTCTTGACCCTCATTTTCTTTATTTCCTCCGTGACATGCTTCAACATGTCTCCTCTATAATTGTTTCTATCACTTCTTTTCAAAGACTTCATCTTTTCTTCCTTTCTCTTCCACGGTTCCCACACTCTTCTTCTCATTTCTTTGCTGAAGCAAAATACTTAGAGAACTTCTTCAAGGCAGCCATAAAAATCAGCCACCATCACCTCCATTTGAGCAAGAATTTCAGTCATACCGAAGTAAAGGAACCTGTTTTGAAACCATTTCAAGCTTCCAACTAACCATAATCCGAGGTTAGAATCTTATGAACAAATTTAGTCTTTCATTTATAAATTTTCTTTTATACTAAAGGATTATTCAAATTTGCGTTCTTAAACCTAAGTATATGTTTGTTGCTATTTTGGAGCATATGTATGAAGTCTAAGTGTATATGCCCTAGATAGAAAATTTATATTGTTAAACTTTGTAATACCTCTATGGGCAGTGGTTATTTCTTGAAATTCTAAGATTAAATTAAAATGAATTTTATGAATTGGTTTGCATATTTGAAAAGTAGCATCCTAGGCTTTCTAACGAGCTATCATAAACCTAAATCGGAGTTGTATTTTATTTTCTAAGAATTATTTAATTTTTGTATTGGAAACTAGTAAATCTGCCAGTTTGTTATGGTATACCAGCTGCTAACCTGAACCAAGAACCCATCTTTGCTCACCACCTAATTCTTTAATGTCTTGCAACCTTTCCAATATTATCCTAAGTGATTGATGAATCTTATTAGGGACTAAAACATATAGATTACTTGTTCACATTTTATATTGTGTTAAGACAAAAATTGTTTACTGTGGTATTCGAAAGAGATTTATATAAAAGCTTTAATGGCATACTAGTAAGATAGGTTTACACATGATTTATTTATGAATGTAGTTGTATGTTGTGCTTTAGTTTTAATTGTCCTTATGCACGCCTTAGGATCAAGGGAGTATGGAGCTAACGTTAACTGATTCCAGGATTAAAAGATTGTTGATAAGCTTGAAAGGTAGGGATTCTATTACTCATCTTTTGTAAGGTTTTTATAGAATTAAAATTGATTGTTTTACCGCAATATATATATATATCTATGTTGAACTAATATTATATGTGTATCACATATGAAACTATGACATGGACTCGTCTTGTATTGTACGGCGAGGAACATAATGAATTGACACATGTTATAAATTGAGAAGCATGGTTAGGAAAATTAACTCTATTAATAATGATTTAATATAGAGAAATTGTGAGACATGAAAAGGGCGACGGTTACGTCCTTGGGCATGAATACCCTAAAAGGTAAAGTAGGGGGAAGGCGATGACGCTTCCTTGGGTTGAAAGTCCCAGAACACACTGTACAGGAATCGATTTGGTGAGGACTCGGGGCTTGATGTCCCCTCACCGGAACACCCTTGGAATGTTCATAGGGTGATCAAGTGCGCCCATTTGGGTCTCGATGAGTTGAGTGATACTCAATTTAACATGGATACCTAGGAACAATGATGATTGGTAATATTTGTATAAATGTGTAATTATGACACTTGGTAATGATTAACTACGGTATCCATAAGATGTGATCATAATAAACCTCATAATCTGAAATATGATGTGACTTACTAACCATGCAGATTTTAATGTGGTAATGATAAAAACCTAAAGGTGGGTAATGGCTTTCTCTACTGAGCATAGTGTTGCTCATACCCTTATGTTTATATCTTTTCAGGACTCACTAAGTGTGAGGTGGCTACGAGAAATATAGTTGAGGAAGTGATGTAGCTATATTACATTGGGACTGCTTCAATTGTTGAGAATGTTCTTCATGATAATGTAAGCATCAATTGTTACTTTCTGTGACTGTATTATAATGTGTTGAGGGTTAAAATGATGATGACAACAGTTTATATTATTAAATTTAAAGGTGCTACATTAAAACTGTGGTTTATTTATCGTTTATATTTTTATTTTTGAGTTGAGAGTTTTCATTTAAGTCCCGGGCAAATTTTATTTTTAAGGTTTTACTTTTATTATTTATTTTTATTTTATCTCATTAAAAACTGTTAACCCCCATATAGGGGCGTTACAGGTTTGGAAACAAATACAAAATGGAGAACAACTGGATGGATGGCAGATTGAGCCAGAAGGATTTTTACTTTACAAAGGAAGATTAGTTGTTCCAGAGGATCCATATCTCAGGCATGCGCTGCTAGATGAGGCTCACCGTTCAAAGTTTGCTATTCATCCTGGAAGCACAAAAATGTATATGGATCTAAAACGACAATACTGGTGGCGAGGAATGAAACGAGATGTAGCAACCTTTGTCTCTAAGTGCATGACGTGCCAACAGGTTAAAGCGGAACATCAAAAGCCTGGAGGCGAGTTGAGGAGCTTACCTATTCCAGAATGGAAGTGGGATCATGTGACAATGGACTTTGTTACTGGATTTCCTAAGACTCAAATAGGGCATGACGCCGTTTGGGTAATTGTAGATCGTTTAACTAAGACAGCCCACTTCATCCCAATCAGAACTAATTATAGTGTCTCAAAATTATGTCAATTGTACGTGGAAAAGGTAGTGACATTGCATGGAGTGCCAATGTCAATAGTTTCCGATAGAGATACACGTTTCACTTCGAAATTTTGGAGAGGATTGCAGAGGGCCTTGGGAACTCAATTGAATTTTAGTACAGCTTTTCATCCTCAAACAGATGGACAATCTGAACGTGTCATTCAGATTCTCGAGGATATGCTTCGGGCTTGTGTGCTGGACTTTGGAACAAATTGGGCTGCACAGCTGCCATATGTTGAATTCGCATATAACAACAGTTACCAAGCAAGTATTAGAATGGCTCCATATGAGGCCTTATATGGTAGACCTTGTAGATCTCCATTGTGTTGGGCTGAAAAGGAAGAGCGTCTTGAACTTGGGCCTCAGTTTATCAGAGAAACAACGGACAAGATCCAGATTATTCTCGAACGTCTTCAGACAGCTCAAAGTCGACAAAAGAGTTATGCAGATAAGAGGAGGCGACCTTTAGAGTTCATGATCGGAGACTTTGTGTTCTTAAAAGTGAAACCAAAACGAGGTGTATCTCGATTTGGTGTTAAAGGAAAGTTAGCACCAAGGTATACTGGACCGTTTGAGATTGTGGAACGCATTGGAACGTTGGCATACCGTTTAGACCTACCACCACAATTGTCTCATGTACATAATGTGTTTCATGTATCGATGTTGAGAAAGTATGAACCCGACCCTTCACATGTGATCATGTGGACAGATGTGCCAATTCAAGGAGATACGAATTATGAAGAAATTCCAGTTCAAATACTGGATCATGAAATAAAATTATTTCGTCGTCGTGGAATTCCTCTGGTGAAAGTGATGTGGCAACACCATGATGTGGAGGAAGCCACATGGGAACTTGAATCTGAAATGAGAGAAAAGTACCCACATTTGTTTTAACATTGTAATCAGTGTACGAAATTTCGAGGACGAAATTTTTATAGGAGGGGAGAGCTGTAACACCCGTATTTTTAACGGGCATAATTTTGTAAAATTTAATGAATAAAATGTGACTATTTAAAATTACTAAGTTGTTTATGATCATTTAAAAAAAAATACCATTTTAGTATTTTCTTACCAAGTCTTCCTAAGAAACATTCAAAACTTACCAACACTTACTTCTACCAATCTTGTCTCCCTAAATTATTGCTCAATTATATAGACTTCTTCTCATTTTGCTAAAGGTATCCGAAGGGGACATTGAATTATTTTCCGTCAATTCATAGAAGACATGGAGATATTTTCTCAACCACCTAATTAATTATTTCCTTATCTTCTTCTATAATTCACTCCAATTATCCCCTCAATTATGTTGGCATTATTTGCTAAAAGTCTTCATGGGAGACAAGATGATATTTTCCTTTAAGACTCTTTTGTTTCTTCTTACAACTTTTCCCCGTAAACATCCCATTCCTCTTAAGCATTTTGATATCTTTTTATTTAACTATCACCACCTTCTTCTCTAGTTCTCATTCTCTCCCTTCTCACTTCAAATTTCTAACTAAAGACATAGAGCACAAAGCTCTCTTTGTGGCCAAGACAATTATAATTCCCAACCATGATCGAGGCGGTTTTAAAGTTAATTCAAGCTTGATTGATAACCCAAACTTTGGTGCTTTTCAAAGAAGTTTTGAGGTAGGTTTTCTTTAATCTAAACTTAGTTTTTAGTATGCATTGTCTCCATGTTTAATGCATAACAATACTTTAATGGCACTAGTAGACGGGTTTACACATAACTCACTTATGAATGTGATTATACGTTGTGCTTTAGTTTTAATTGTCCTTATGCATGCCTTAGGGTCAAGGATGTGTGGAGCTAACGTTAATTGATTCCAGGATTAAAAGATTGTTGATAAGCTTGAAAGGTAGGGATTCTATTACTCATTTTTGTGAGGTTTTTATAGAATTAAAATTGATTGTTTTGCCGCAATATATATATATCTATGTTGAACTGATATTATATGAGTATCACATATGAAACTATGACATGGACTCGTCTTGTATTGTACGGCGAGGAACATAATGAATTGACACATGTTATAAATTGAGAAGCATGGTTAGGAAAACTGACTCTATTAATAATGATTTAATATAGAGAAATTGTGAGACATGAAAAGGGCGACGGTTACGTCCTTAGGCATGAATACCCTAAAAGGTAAAATAGGGGGAAGGCGATGACGCTTCCTTGGGTTAAAAGTCCCCGAACACACTGTACAGGAATTGATTTGGTGAGGACTCGGGGCTTGATGTCCCCTCACCGGAACACCCTTGGAATGTTTATAGGGTGATCAAGTGCGCCCATTTGGGTTTCGATGAGTTGAGTGATACTCAATTTAACATGGATACCTAGGAACAATGATGATTGGTAATATTTGTATAAATGTGTAATTATGACACTTGGTAATGATTAACTACGGTATCCATAAGATGTGATCATAATAAACCTCATAATCTGGAATATGATGTAACCTACTAACCATGCAGTTTTTAATGTGGTAATGGATAAACCATAAGGTGAGTCATGATTTCCCTACTGGGCATGTCGATGCTCATCCCTATCATATCTTCATTTCTCAGGTGGAACTCAGTGCAACATATTTGAAGAGGAATAAGCGAAAACAATCCTGTTGTTTTCGTGTTAGAAGACCCTGTTTAATTACAACTTATCTACAACATGTAAGAGTTGTATTATGTTTTTTTTATGGCTGTGTTAAGTTATTTGGGAATTGTACTATGGTGATGATGACTGTAATTATATATATTTGGTGCTACACTAAAAATTGTGGTTTGTATTTAAAACGTTTATTTTTATTTTTCTTGTTGTTTAAAGACCCATGGGCATTGTTTAATTGATTTAAATAATATAAAATTTAAAATTATTTTTATTTATTTAAAACTGTTAACCCCCACATAGGGGTGTTACACGCACCCTCATCAGAGCTGGGTAAAACCAATTCTTCCCTTCATGGACAGATTTGATTCCAACTAAATTTTTCACTCTAAATTAGTTTTTAATGAATAAAGCTCATCCAAAACACTTAGAAAACATGCTAAAGTATAAATGAACAATTCCCTTTCATTTTTCATGCATAAAACATTTCTAAAACTGTCAAATACTGATTTTTACAAAACTTTACAAGAACATAAACTAAATCTGATTTTTAAATTCTAAATCATGAAAACCTCGAATATGCAACCAAGGAATCTGAGTTTAATCAACCATGTTGGCCTCTAATCTAGTTCCAAGAGCTGAGTTTTCTTGCTTTGAGTTTTTGAGGCAGATATAGAAAAAAGAGAAAGAAAGGAAACGTGATAAAGATGAAGGGATGGGAGGTCTGAGATGTCTGAGTGCTTTCTTGGGTTTTGCCTAAGTGGAGCGTGTGGTTTCATAGTGAAACAAGGGGTTGTCCGGGTGGTTTCTCACACGTGAAAGAAGAGAGTTTTAGATAATCAGTTATGGCAGATTTTGTAATAAGAGGTAAGTGACATGGGCAAAAATATCATTTGACATTTAAAATCAAGAAAATCTGATTTTTAAATATAACATATGCAATAAAATTTTAAATGATTGAAATTAATAACTAAACCACACTTGGCACACTTTTATATTTAAATTTGATATAATTAATTTTACTTAAAATTCACAGGTGTTACATGTCAGTCCTAACTTGTCAACCAACTTTGTTGTTTTTTCGAACCTATCAATTGAAAAAAATTTATTCAACATGTTATTTGTTCTTTGTTCTTTGAAAATTGTTCTTAAAAGTCCTTTACCACACACCTTTCGTTCTTTTAAGTAATTGAGAACATTACATTGAAAACAAAGAAGAGAGAACATGGCCAAACATTTATATTTTGATTGAAAATTATGTCCTTTAATATATGTAATATATACGTGTGACTAACATAGGAGCTCTATTTGTACTCTCTAGTATACTTTTCTAGAAAAACGGACAAAATATTAAGGTTTATTTTTTTAATTTACAAAGAGAAATATTTTTTCTGCAAAAAAGAGAGAACATTTTTCAAAAGAGAAAAAATATACATATTTGAGTGCATGTAGGCAAAATATAGTAGTAAATATATATATGATTTCATCTTGCAAATTTCTCACTTTTAAAAAAAATTGTTATATATATATATATTGTAAACTTTCAAATAAGTTATTTGTTACACTTAATATAGAAAACTACTCTTTTGTATTTAATAAACTATTGCAAAATGTCTATCAAATCAATAACAACAGTTAAAATTTGGACACAAACACTTTCCTATACATTATTGAGCTTGTTTGAAGAAAAACATTAAAATTTTATATGACAATTGGAACACGCCATGTCATGTATGTGAGCACCGATTCTTCCAAATTTTAACCTCATTCATCAATTTGAGTGCCCCCTACAACTTTTTATTAAATTAAAAGGTGATTTATAACAACTAAAACTTTAAGCGATGACACCTTAAAAAAAAAATTAAGTGATGACTTGCCATAATTCAGGCTAAAAGTGCTAAAAAAAAGCCCTATAAATTAACCTTTTCCCAATATTTCTCCAACTCGAACATGGAGCTTGCAAGGTCGGCTGACTTTAGCTCAACTCAAGCGAGGGTGGTATGCTTATAAATGCAAATTGGCATCACCGTGAGGACAAATATCAAAATAAAGGGAAAGAAATAAAAGAAAAGAGAAATCAAACAACAAAGAGAAACCCAGCTGATTCCTAAAAAACAGCTGTAGGAACTTTTTAACTGTTTTTCTCTCCCATATATAGATAAAGGTAATCAAGCAAGATAAAGCATGCTCTTAAAGCACCAAGCTCGTGCATTGTGTTGCATTATTTTGTCATGACAAGTGCTTTTTTCTCGTCACCCTTTCTTTTATGCTCATATACATACATACATACATACATACATACGTATATATTTATATATAACGTTTTCCCTTGCCTATGTGTTGCCCATACCAAGTCTTATACGTAGAGCTCTCAATATGTATTTTTGATACAAAATGTGGAGAAGCTATTTCTTGTAGTTCTTATCATGCTTGTTGCAAATTCACCATTTTCATTTGGTTTAGCATCTACTTCTAATCTTGCGCGGGCGATCTTTAGCTTCGGGGATTCCATTTTGGACGCCGGAAACAACCACTTCAACAAGCACTGCACGGCTCAGGCAGATTTCCCTCCCTATGGATCGAGTTTCTTTCACCACCCCACGGGGAGGTTTACTAATGGAAGAACCGTTTCTGATTTCATTTGTGAGTATACCCTTTGAGCCTCTACTCGGTTTTTCCTCAAAAGTAATCTTACTTTGTGGCTCATTTGGTTATAATTTCCTGCGATTTGGGCAGCGCAATTCCTCGGCATTGAAGTCCAAAAACCCTTCCTTGAGGCACAGATTGCGGTTTCAAATGGGAGTTGGAAGGCTTATCCCTCCAATGGCATCAACTTTGCAAGCGCTGGCAGTGGTGTTTTGCAGGATACAAACAAGGATTTGGTAAGAAAAAGCTTATGCTTGGATTAGACATTAGAGGGTCCTAAAAAAAAAAAAAAAAGCTAGCTAGTCCTATTTACTTGAGGTGCAAGATCTTGTTTTACTTTCTAGGCAAATCAATACTAATTAATTAAACTAGGTAATTTACTAAGTGTCTTATTTTTACTAAGATGTTATAAAGTAATAATAATATGTGACCTCAAGTTCAATGACAGATTCAAGGATCTTATTGAATTACCTAAGTTAGGCAAATCACATATAGTCAGTTTGGAAACATAGTTCGAACCAATAGTTTAAAGCTAAAACACTGTAACAATTAAATTCTTTGACAAAAAATATTGTAGAAAAATTAGTTTGAACCGGCAATTTTTAGTTCAAACTATCCCAAACAAGCTATAAGTTGACTTGATTCATTTCAATGGAATCTGCTTTAGCCAAATGCCAAGCAAGCTCTTTGACCCTAGTCGTATAAGAAACATCTCCAACCTGTGAGATCTCTCTAAGTGTCCTTTTAACTCCTATGCTACTTTAAAAGAGTGTCTGAAAACCAAGTTCTAACACCAATATTTCAACTGTTACAGTGTAAAGTTTTTAATGCTACAATGTAAAACAATAGTATGTTGTAATGTAAAGCTCTCACGTGCTACAATGATAAGTTTTAACTTTGAGTCCTAACTTAGCTTCCATACATTCTATAAGAAACGCTTTATATTCTAAGTTGCCAAAACCTGCTAAATGGCTTTAATGTCGATAGAGATGTCTAGAGATGCAATAATGGGCCGGCACTGTTCATGGTCCGGCCTGGCCCATAAATATTGGTGGGTTGGGCTTGGCCAATATATGTCGACCCATGGGCCGGCCTATCCCGGCCCACAATGAACAATATTTTTTTATGTTTTTTTTTGTTTTTAGTAATTTTGTAAATTTATTATGTATAATTATCCTTATTGTACTCTTTTTTCCTTACTAAGGTTTTGTCCTTCTGAGTTTTTCTTGGAAAGGTTTTTAATGAGCCAATCGTAAATAAAATATCCCTTTTTATATTTCCCTTGACTATTCAAACTTTTATATTTGCTAACTTGTTTAAAAATTAAAAAATTAAAAAATTAAAAATTACATGTTTAGATGCGCTGGCCCATTTAAACTCATAATGAGCTAAGATGGGCCGGTCCATTTGAGACTCACGGCACAGCCTGGCACGGCCCATGTAAAATTGGCCCCTGGGCCGGGCTGACCTATATTAAAATTACCTTTGCCCAGCCCGGCCTGGCCCGGCCTATGTGGACTTAAGGAGAACGGACCAGGCCGGGACGGCCCATTCTTGCATCACTAGAGACGTCTCCCACACACAGGCTTCAAGCCACGCTTACAACCCACAAAATCATAGATCTTTCCTAAAATACACATTTCTTTACGCAAGTCTAGTTAAGTGTCGGGCCTAATGGGCCAGTCTCTTTCAGGACATGAGCATGAAATTCCAGCCCAGTCCATCCAACCTACAAAGGCTGCGCATGAAATATGCCCTATAATGTAACCTTTACTAGATTCTTGTAACAACCGTTTTCTTAAAGAAAAGTAACCTATATATTTATTTGGTGGGTTAGAAACAAGACTTGGAGATAGTGTCAATGTAAAAATTCATGACCAAATGTAAAAGAGAAAACTCCCCAATTTAGCTGATTTGTTTTCAATAATTAAAAAAAAAAAAAAGTTAGCTAGTTTACCTACCGCTAAGCGTCGTCGCATCTAACTAAATGTTATTGCATGCTATGCAGGGAGTCACCCCAATCCAAGTCCAACTCCAACAATTCAAAGACCTAGTAGAGCAAAACCACATTGATCAAACTCTTGTCAAAAAGTCCATATTCTTCTTGGAATCAGGCTCCAATGATGTCTTCAACTACTTCCTCCCATTTGACACCCCAACAATTACCCCAGACGCCTACGTGCAAGCCATGTTGGTAGAAGTTGGGAAATTCGTCGACAAGATTTACAGGCTTGGTGCTCGTCGAATCGCTGTATTTTCACTAGGGCCGGTCGGCTGCGTCCCAGCTAGAGCCCTCTTAGGTGCACCTACTAGCCGATGTTTTGGGAAGATGAACAAAATGGTGAAAGATTACAACAAGGGATTGGAAAGTTTGGTTAAGGACATTCCTGTTAAGTACCTTGGCACGGTTGGTGTTTTTGGGGCAGTATATGATGTTGTTCAGATATTCCGAGCTATTCCAACACGCTACGGCAAGTACTCTCTAAATTCTTGTAACTATTTGATCCTTAAATTTAAACCGTTAGATCAATTAAGGAAAATTGAGAAATTCTGTTAAGTCAAACATGAATGGAAATTAACTACTGATAAGTGCAATTAAGCATAAGAGTTAGGAGAGGAAATTGAGGAAATAAAAATTTAAATTAACTCTTCTTTAGTCTATATACCCTCTCGCTTTGACTTTTTTGTTAATACTTGAATTTGCACACCCCTTAAAAAATGTAAAACAAAAAACCAAACATCCGTAGGACAAACAAATTATATAATTTTTCCTAGATTCTCTCACTATTATCAACTTGTCCTGATTTTTCAAATATGATGACAACACCCTTTAACTTAATAAAAATGATAATATTGGTCCTTCTGTCTGTTTCCGTTCAAAAAAATGGATGGAAAAAGAAACAAAAGAACTAAGGTCGCCACTTTTATTTAGTCGGGAGATGTAAGTGGGCACATTTGTAAATTTAGAGTGCATGTTGGTACTTTGTGACAAAATTCAGAAATAGTTCTTACACATATTTTACTAATACAAAGAAAGCATATGAGAGCGTTTGGAACACCGTTAAGAAAATGTCGTTGCAACTGATATAATATAAAATTTCTATATGTTATAGTATAAAGCTCTCACATGCTACAACAAAATCGTTACAACTTTTAGTTTTATCTAAATTGCCAAATACACTCTATAATGTTGTGTAGGTTTTATGGATGTGTCAACCGCATGCTGCGGCGACGGTACTCTTGGAGGTGAGCTACAATGTGGGAAAGAGGGCCACAAGATTTGTGCAGAGCCCAATGACTTCTTGTTCTGGGATTTCTTCCACCCAACAGAACACACTTACAAACTCATCTCCAAGGCCTTGTGGGCCGAAAATACAGGCCAAGTTAGGCCCGTTAATCTCAGGACTCTTGCCAACATCAGCTTTTAGTCTTGTGTAAGCAATTAGTCTTTAATGGATTGAATAAATTAGAACCGCCCATATGAAAAATGTATCATTTCCTCATGATGATGTTTATTCATGGCAGAGAGAGATAGAGACTTGTATGGCACTTCAAAGATGCTTTTTGTGACAAAATGTGCTCAAATAATGATTAATTACCAATGAAAGGAATGTTTTGGTTCACATGATAAGAGCTAACGTGGTTTTTCCTTCTTCTCACAGAAAAAAAAACAAAAACAAAAAAAAAGTAATTACATTTTATTTTATTTTATTTTATGAAGGTTGAATATCAATAATACTGCTAATCTTTGTATAGTTTTTTATTATTACAATTATCAGCTTTGAAAAGCTATAACACGTGCCACATTTTGCATTGGTCCCTATGAAAGAAATAATCTAATTATGATTAGTCCATTGATATTATTGACTATTGAACAAAAGAAATTTCCAGCATTTCCTGACACATTACATCCAGAATAGTAATAAGGGAAATTCTTGGCCCCTTTTTAATTGATGATAAAACCAATAAAGTTAAAAATATATTTTGGATCCTGAACTTTTGGCACATTAGTCTTTCTATTAATCTATTAATATTTATATAATCTTTAGATAAATTAAAAAAAAAAACTAAATAGACCTTGGAGATGAGATTGGAAAAACAATATCTAAAAAAGACAGTAACATTAATCAAACAGATTCAATGTCTTCAGGTACATTAAATTTGCAAATTGAAGCGTTTTAATTATTGCTTGAACAATAAACTTTTCTTATCTTTGATTGGACACAATAGTCTCGGTCCAATTAGTATATAGTTTATACGGTTTTTTATTAGCTTGATCTCTAATCCATTTTAATGACATTAAAAACTTTTGCAGTGTTAGTTGCACAATAATTTTTGTTCAATATATGTAGATCCACCTAACGTAGATGACCCACTACCTATATATATATATATATATATGTATATATATATATATATATATATTAATGCTAGAGAATCAAATTAACCTTCACGAATCAGATGAATTATAGAATTTTGGCCCTACCAATTCAAGTGACTAATGGAAGATTAACTACATCTATAAACAAGAATATTGCTTTAATTTGACTATAGTAACACAAAATAACGGTGTTCTTTTTCGTTTTCCCTTGCCCTTTTTTTCCCCACTTTTGTATGCTTAGATTTTCAATGATTTCGTACCTAACAAAAAAGACGAAAATTAAGAATAAAGTGGGAAACTTAGAAGAGAAAGAAAGCCCATATTGTAGTCTTTATTATCTACATTTTTTAGGTCATGGTAATTCATACTTGAGAATTACGCCCCTCAATTTGGTCAAGCACAAGTGTAACGTACTCATTTTTTGACCAATCATATCTTAAACCTAACCCTGCAAACCTTGGCCAAGTATGTTCTGACCAAATGTGTGTGTGTATGTTGATTAAGACATTGCACTAGTACTTGGGTGCACCATATTTGTGATAATTACTTGGGTATACCATATTGGTTGGTTGTTTGTTCAAATCGTCAAAACTAATAGAGTTTTTAGCTAAAATCATTTTCACTAATAAAGCAACTTAAAGAAAGGACATCCACTAATTACAAGTATATTTGATAATTTAGTTTCAATTGTTTTAGTATAAAGTTTTTATATGTTACAATATGTACAACAAAAATATATAATATTATAAAACTCTCACATATTATACTATACTACAATATATTAATTCTAATTATGTACATTCCGAAACACTCAAGTCCAATTTTTCTTTTATACTACTGTTACTGTTTCTTTTTTGTTAAGTGGACCGTAGTGATTTAATTGTTAATAATTATAGGATAAGATACCCGTCCTTATAACCGTGCATTTTATTTCAAATCTAGACGTATTCGTTTCAATGCTGTCTTGAATGGCCATACATAACACAAGATAGCTGTATAGAATGGCATATGAGATGCGTGAAGCCCACCGACAAAATTATTAACTAGTCTGTATAATTTTTATATACATAAGTGGATCTAATAACATGAATTGGCAAATATATATACATATATTCCACTTCATAATAGGGGCATGCGTATACACAAGTACTATAAAGCGTGCATATGTGTACTGTTAAACTTTGATTGAATTCTCAACTTCAGAAATGAAAATGTTTAGTAATATAATTCGAACTTATAGGTTGGAACTAAAACATGGTAGCATATAAGAGTTATACATTGTAACAAATTTTTTATTTATACTGTAGCATATGAGAGTTTTATGTTATAGCAATTGGAACTAATTGGTTCCAACTAGGTTTGCCAAATCAAACCAATAACTTATATGCTAATTGGAGTTCTAATTAAGTAATTAACACTGCTTTTGCAGCAAATTAGGCACAAAGAAAGCGAAGTTAGATAGGTATAGCGTACCAATTAACAAATATATAACAACAAATATCTGGTCAGTGAACACTATTCAAATTTAGCAAAGGAAAATAAATACAATTAATACTTGTTAATATGATAATAAAGTATTTGAAGCATTGGTCAAGAACTCAATTGCAGAATTCATATATACGCATATATTCACTTAAAATGTAAGATTTGTTGTCTCTTTGCACTTGTCTTTGTCTGGATTCAAACTAAAAATAACTCTGAAAATTTGTTAATTAGATCATATATAGAAACTATGTACAATATATAAAATAATGTGAACATGTTTGAACGCATTACTAATGGAACTCTAAACATGTCTAATTGCCTATTAGATATAAAATGTGAACATACATATTTCAATGAGAAATGTTGATGCTTACCAGTGAATGGCAACGATTCAACACTATGTGTGGTTGCACACGGTATTCGGACGGCTCTTCCCTACTTGTCTCGGCCTGCTTGAACGTACATGCAACAAGAGGAGAGACACTTTGGAGGTAAAAATGGGACACCGTGAGGTACCAGACAAGGGCTCTTTGACGTTCAAGGCAGGCGCTGCTCGACAGAGAATGAGAGCTAGTTAGTTGGGAAAGGGCACATTCACCTCGAGCTGCAGTAAATGCGCTCTATTTATAGGCTGCCACTTGAATAGGGTATTAGGTGGGTTTTACCTACAACTCATGTGTCACATCAAGGCATATCAGAAAAGCAGGTGACAAGTGTCATGGTTCCCGCCAGTGGATTAGCCTCTATCTGACAGCAAGAATGTGGCCATCTGTTGGCTTTTCGTAGCGAGTGGCTGCCTGTTTGCCGGCTCTGACAACCCGACCCGAGCACGTGTTTAATACGAGGAGGTGAAAACTCGCGCCATGGCCAGCAAGGGCCCTGTTGAGCACCTTAGGCTCTTAGGGTTGGTATTGCGCTTATCGATTCATCTATCGAGCACATTTATCAAGCCGTCGGGGATCTTCTCCTTAGGGACGACGCCGAGCACACCCCCAACAAAAACTTCTATAATTTTTGGGCCATTACAGAAATTGACGAGGAAGCAAAGCCAACCGGCCAAGCATTATGACAAATCAAGACAAGTTATAAACCATCAGAACCCCATGCTAAACACCTCCTAATAAATTACTACATGTAGTTGTGGCATGGCAGTTTTCTCTCCTATCATCTAGGGATCGTATCTTTCATTCATAGCAAGACTGCAATTAAATCTCTCAATAGGCTTGTCAAATATGACATGGGCTATTGTGAGGACTTTCTGAATTCTAATAGACAAAAACTTGAATTAAGTTTATCTGTCATTTTTTTTTTTTTGTGACTCAATAGATTTTTGTTAAGATGTTGAGCTGAGGATCCTATCAATGATATTTTTTATTTAAAAAAAAAAACACGTTATAATAAGTTCATCATAAGAAGGGACACGTCAAAATATCAAACCCCACTTGTCCCAGAAAGCAACAACGAAACAGAAAAATTCGATGATAAGATTCAAAGACTGTTGGCGAAACTGTTTTGATTTCTCTTTTTCCCCCAAATTTCGTCTGGGAAACCAAAATAATACTACCATCTAATTCCTTCAAGTAGACACAAAGGCAAGGTGTCGCTAGCGATAGCTGGAAGGAATGGGTCCCACACGCATTTACAGCAAAAATTAGCGTGACAAGCAGACATCAAACACATGTGATGCAATTTCTTTTTTTTTAAAAAAAAAAAAAAACCCATATAACGCGCATTGCATATCAATTTCCTCTTTCAAAAATAAACCAAAAAAAATGCCAAACGGACCAACCCCACAACAGAAAAAGATGGTGAAATGCATACATACCACACAACTTTTATCGCTTTTTTTTTAACTCCCTCACACGCACATGACGTTAATCATTTTTTTTAATGTATCAAAAATATTCCGGCTTTCATTGACTCTACTCTCATTGCCTATATATACCACTTTATGTCCCATACACATTTTCCTCAAATCACACCAAACCCATAACCTTATTTTTTCACCTCTCTCTCTTAGAGAAAAAGAGGGCAAAAAAAAAAAAACTCTTTCTTTGTGTCAGTCAAAAGACCTATAATTTGAAATTTCTTAACATGGGCAACTATGTGTCATGCACTTTGGCAACTCCTCTCGTGAAGAACTCCAAGGCGGTTAGAGTGATCTTCCCCGGCGGGGAGGTCCGGCAGTTCCGCGAGGCCGTCAAGGCGGCGGAGCTCATGCTGGAGCTACCCAACTTCTTCTTGGCGAACTCGGGGGCTTTACACATCGGCCGGAGATTCTCGGCGCTCTCCGCCGATGAGGAGCTCGAGTTCGGCAACGTCTACGTCATGTTCCCGATGAGGAGGGTGAATTCCGTCGTCACGGCCGCGGACTTGGCGGTTTTCTTCATGGCGGCGAACTCGGCGGCTAAGCGGATTTCAGGTGGGAAGGTCAGGATCTTGCCGGCGGACTCCGGCGTCAGCAATAATAATGGAAGAGAATTGGCGGCGGCAGTTGATCACAATGATCAGGACCTTAAGGGGACAACGTTGAGTTTTGATGGAGTTCATGAGGGTTTTGATCAGGTTTCGCCGGAGTTCAAGTATAGATTAGCTGCGTGCAGGTCCAGGAAACCTATGTTGGAGACCATAAAAGAGGAGCCAATTTCTTTGAGATAGAGATTTTTGTGCACTCTTATAATATGATCAAAGGGTAGTTTTTTTTTAATTTTTTTTCTTCTTTTTCTCATAATACTTTTTACCAATTATCAGAGAAAGGGTTTTGGCGATATGAAAAAAAAAAAAGTCAATTTATCTGTAAATTAAAGCAAATATTATTCAATTTGTGACTGTGGTGGGCAATCACCAATTTATTATACCACATATAAAATTGTATGATGGATTTTTATTATGGATTTTTATTATTAATGGTTTGGTCATGTAAAAGTGAATTAGATTATTAATTAGCTTTCAGTTGCTCTGTAATCGTCCAAAAATTAATGGAGCAGAAGGAAATGAATCTTCTGAATTAAGATGCCGCGTGGGGTCAAAGTAGCCAATGAAAATGTTGGAATTTTCTTGGTCCAATCCAAGAGCGTGATTCGAAATAAATATGCAAAAGAAAAGTATGCAGGAGTGAGCTTCCATGATACGTGCTCTGCGTTGCATTCCTAAGTAAAATAATGCGGCTGGACGTTGATTCTGGGCTAAATGCATGAATAAACAAATATATTCTAGTTTCTATTTATATATATGTGCAATATATATGTATATATAATTCTATCCACACATCTTTTTCTTTTTTTTTTACACTCTCTTCCCGTCTTTAAATAAAAATTTCTTATCAAAAAAGACCCTCACATAAAATTACAAAAAAAAAAAAAAACTATAATAGACTTACTTACCTAACTAAATTTTGTTATGAAAATAAAACTAATAATAGTTTTTCTTTCTCTTTACACATAACACGTGTCAATTCCCAAATTACAAATTAATAATTTTAAATCTATAACAAAACCCTAGTTGTCACCTTTTAATAATATTTCAAAAAGTTGTGTGGAAGCATGTTAAATTTTCTCTGCTATTTGTTGTACGATGGCTGTTCTTTTGTGTTTTTTGGTTTTATGTTTATATTTTTTTAATCATTTTCTTTTTTTGCAAAAAAAGGCTAATCTTTCTATTTTTTCAATTTTCATAAAGTTGGATTAATTGTTAATTTTGACGTCATTTTTTAATGTTTTAATTTTATTTTTGAGTAGTTTTGCTTCCTTTCTTTTTCCCAAGTTGATTATTTTGCATTTTTCTTTATTTGCTTATGCCATTTGGACGCTTTTTTTTTAACAAGACGACGTCTCCACTTAAAATAATATTATTTTTCTAGATATCAAATAGATTACACAAATGAAATTATTATGAGACTCTTGTATTTTTTTTTTCTATCTACAAACGTCATATTATTTTTAAATGTGATATCTAACGAGGCACAAGCGCCTCCTAAATGTTCAATGTGAAGGATGACAATCATGCCTGCGTGTGTAACAGAACCTTTCAAGAAATTAGGACTAAGAGCCATGGAATTTTCTTAGAAAAAGATAAAAGAGATATGATTTTAATAAGATCAATGGTTACAGGTGCAGCTCAGTGGCAGTTCCACACCCAACTACATTTTAAGATTTAGAGTTCGAATCCTCCCCTTTAAAGTTTATTTTTATGATATTATTTGGTATATATAGAGGAAATATTTTTCATAAAACATCCATACTATTGACATGACTATATTTGTTTAAATTTTGTCTTGAGGGATAATATTTATTAATATTAATACTAAAAAATGAAATAAAAAAAATCCCTCGATGTATTTTTTCATTTTCATCCTTACGATGATGTTTATTTAGAATGTTGACTTACATTATCCAACTGACTAAATTAGAAGTCTCAATGTTTTTTTTTCCTCAGCGTCTGAAACTGACATTTAACCAATTTATACTTTGAGCCTTTAAGGTGACCCACATTTGAGTTAGGTTCAATTTTTCCTCTTTCTCATTTAATTTCTTATTTATTCCGCCATAAATGCCATAGATTTAGATCGAGTGCTGGGCCATCTTCTTAAGTGACATGCAGTTAAAAAGTGTGTATTTGTTACCTGGGAAATCGAAAATGTTATGCATGGTATCCTGGATTGATTGATGAAATATGTGGATTTCATCATGTCCAATAAGTTCATAATTTTCCTTTCCAAAAAAAAAAAAAACATAGAGTTCATGGTTTCTTTCATTTTGCTGAGAACAAGTTCATCTACTTTTTAACCATATATAAGGAAGAAATTTGTGTAAACATAAACGAATTATAACATGCTTGAATCTGTAGGCATATAGAATTAAAACAGAAACGGAAGCGTGAAAGATTTTGTACCTGCCATTGCACTGAACTGTGTAATACAACTTTGAATTGCTGCAGTCGTATATTGGACCACTGGTTTGGGTGCTTCTATCACTCAAACACTCAAATACGATGGTGCATAATCCGGATGTGAGAGAGAAAGGTGATGGGGACCAAACTAGAAAATTGCTCAACAAAATGAACGTGAAATTTTGTTTGCTCTGTTGCCTTTCATTTCCTCCCATCAAAGAAATATATAGCAGGCATAAAAAAAACAGTTACCCATATTGATTTTAATGGGAAATGAATATGAGACCACTAATGCATAATTGTTACAACAATAAATTGGTTTCAATGTTGAAACCTTTGAAATACCAATGTAACAGTTACAATTTGACCTTAATTTCTCTTTTTGTTCTGCTTTCGATGGTGTTTATAATTTTTTTTTTTACTTCTGAAAAAATTATTAGTACCATCACGTGTCCACATCTTCTTCTTCTTCAGCACAAATTTGGAGGTTTACCAAATTTTTATTAATGTGATCTTTTCAAACTCTTTTTTATATATAAATGCTACACATGCTTAAAACTTACTGATGAGACTGTAGAAGTGTGCATTTCTTAAAGTTAAAATCATTTAATTATATTTTTCTTTCTCGTTAAATCCTCTAGTTAATAATATTTTTGTGTTTAATAATGTTTTAGTGTCTTAATGTGAAATATGCTTAAATATATGTTTTTAGTGTGTTTTAATGTTTAATAATATTTTGGATAAGTTTTAGAGTCATTCTTAAGTGATTAATAATTAACAGTTTGAAAATACATAAAAATAATCTTTTGTGAATTTATTCATAGTCTTAATGAGTTTGTAAATAAGTTTTGAGTTTTTAAAGAGCGGCTTTTTTTGAAAGTTAGAGATAGAGAGAGAATGAGAGAAAGAGAGGTAGAGAGAGAGTGAGCATTGACGGCTGCAGGCTGGTGCGTCACTGGTCAGCTAGTCCCCGTTGTTCGTCTAGATGGTCGTCGTCAGCCGCTCCTTGTAGATATAGGGTTCATGCCACTAGGGGAAGTCTTCATGCTCAGGTTGGAACCCTGTTGATATTAATAAAGTAGATTTGAACTCTGTTGATAGGGCTTTCTCTGGATTATATGTGGATTGTATAGTATTTACAAACTCTCTAGTTCTAATCCTAAATTCTAGTTTCAAAGCTATATTGTGTGTTGTAAATGTATGGTGTGCTTGAGTTTTTTATAGGCACAGTTAAGAGTAATCTTGCCAATTGTGCCTGCTACATGGTTTTGGAAATTCACAACCCTTCCTTCTATGCAAGGTTGGCGATGTGTATAGCATACCAAGTATAATATAGGTAGGAAAGTTTATAATATACCAAGTGTAATATTACGCAGGAAAGTTTATATTATGCCATGTATGGATTATGCAGAGCTGAATATCAAGTAGGAAAGTCTTTGAGTTAGGACTACATTATAATTGTGTCGGGTAATTATACCAAAACATGGTTATGCTAAGTAGGAGTAGAGTTGTGCCACAATAATGAAATTCTAGGTTCAACAAACAGTTTAACTAATGTCAGGTTCAATATAAGCAGGTTGGGTTTATTGTGCTAGGGTCAAGTTTGTACAACGCTAAGATAAGTACAAGGATTTAACTTGCACTAGTAGAAATTGTAGATTACATGACGGTTTAAAACCGTCGTGGTATGTTTTCATGACGGTTAAAAAACCGTCGTGTAATCGTCCGTTGTGATACCAACAAAATTTTTTATGGCGGTTTTTTACTGTCGTGGAGTCCTTATTTTGGCTAGGTTCTAGGATCTTGAGATGAGGCTACCACAACGGTTTTTACCAAAAACCGTTGTGAAACGCTAATCTTACACGACGGTTTTCATAGCTTACACGATGGTTTTTATGAAAACCGTCGTGTATGCATATATGAAAACCGTTGTGTAAGGCACTGTTTCATGATGGTTTTCATAAAAACCGTCGTGAAAAAGTTGGTCTGAAGCGAAAAAAAAATAACCAAAATTTTTGGTTTCCCATAATATGAATAGTCCCATATTTTCACCATTAATACAATGCACTGACTTTATAATCACATAATTACATTGAACTATAAAATTTTTACAAAATCATATATATATATATATATTTACATTATAAAGTCATCTACTCTTTTTATGCTTGCACAAGAGTTGATGGATTTTTTGTGTCTAAGTCCATGTCTTTATGTGTGAGGTAAAGAAACGATAATAAAAATAAATAGAATTAACAAAAATATTGAAAATAAAACTAATTAACTAAAACACAAACACATAATCATAGAAGCTTTTCATCAAACATGTGGTGGGTATCACAATAATACTTAGGCATCATAAACACAAAAAAATAACTATTCTCATGTCAAAACGCTAAATGTTGTTCAAAGTTCTTTTAAACACCAAATACAAGTAACATATACTAAATGGCAAATAAGAAAGTAATGTAAGTAATATTAAAACTAAAACTAAAGCTAAATAACACTAAAATAACCAAATAATACTAAGTTTAGAACTAACTATTAAATAACCAAATAATACTAAGTTTAGAACTAACTATAACACTAAAATTAAAATTAATGGTTTGAAACTTACCAACAATGGTGGAGTCGGAAGAACGTCAAGGAAGGAGTCAAACGGCGGTGGAGTCGATGGAATGTCAAGGGACAAGGACGAACGGCAACAAACGGCACCAAGTTTGTTGGCGGTTGGGTCGAATGATGGTGGGGTCGTGGAGAAAGTGACATGAGAATGTCAAAGTCCGTAGAATGTCATGGGTGGCTGGGTTCGTCAGTGGCTGAGCCATGGGGGGGAGGAGTTAGAGAGAGAAGTGGGTTTGAGAGTTACAAAGGGTTTGAGTTGGAGAAATTTCAAATAAATAGGGAAAGCCATGACATTGTCGCGTGCTTAAATTTGGGCGGGGGATTAAAACTTTTTAATATGCTAAACCTTTCACGACGGTTTTTAAAAAACCGTCATGAAAAGTCCCATATTTGAAATTTTTACTCCCCGGCCAAATTTTCCTTTCACGATGGTTTTTACAAAAACCGTCATGAAAGGTCCCATATTTGAAATTTTTAGTCCCCTGCCCAAATTTATCTTTCACAACGACTTTTATAAAAACCATCGTAAAAGGTCCCATATTCAAAATTTTTAGTTCCCTGCCCAAATTTATCTTTCACAACGGTTTTTATAAAAACTGTCGTGAAAGGTCTCATGTTTAAAATTTTTAGTCCCCGCCCAAATTTAAGCATGCGCCAAGATGCGGAACCTTTCACAACGGTCTTTATTAAAACCGTCGTGAAAGGTCATATACTCAAAATTTTTAGTCCCCCACACAAATTTTTCTTTTCATGACGGTTTTTCTCAAAATTTTTAGTCCCCCACCCAAATTTTTCTTTTCATGACGGTTTTTATAAAAACCGTCGTGAAAGGTCCCATATTTGAAATTTTTAGTCCCCCGTTCAAATTTAAGCACTCGTCAAGATACGAAACCTTTCACAACGGTTTTTATTAAAACCGTCGTAAAATGTCCTATATTCAAAATTTTTAGTCCCCTGCCCAAATTTATCTTTCACAACGGTTTTTATAAAAACCGTCGTGAAAGGTTCCATATTCAAAATTTTTAGTCCCTACCCAAATTTAAGCACACGCCAAGATGCGGAACCTTTCACGATGGTTTTTATAAAAATCGTCGTGAAAGGTACCGATATTCAAAATTTTTAGTATGTGGAACCTTTCATGACGGTGTTATTAAAACTGTCCTAAAATGTCGATATTCAAAATTTTTGGTATGCGGCACCTTTCACGACGGTTTTTTTCAAAAACGTCGTGAAAGGTCTCGATATTTGAAATTTTCAGTATGCGGATCCTTTCACGACGGTTTTTATAAAAACCATCGTGAAAGGTCTCATATTCAAAATTTTTAGTCCCCCGCCTAAATTTACCTTTCACGACGGTTTTTATAAAAAGCGTCGTGAAATGTACCATATTCAAAATTTTTAGTCCCCACCCAAATTTAAGCACGAGCCAAGATGCGGAACCTTTCACGATGGTTTTTATAAAAATTGTCGTAAAAGGTCCCATATTCGAAATTTTTAGTCCTCCGTCTAAATTTAAGCATGCGCCAATATGCGGAACCTTTTACGACGGTTTTTATAAAAACTGTCGTGAAAGGTCCCGATATTCAAAATTTTTAGTATGTAGAACCTTCATGATGGTTTTTATAAATACCATCATGAAAAGTCCTGATATTCAAAATTTTTAATATGTGGAACCTTAGAAAAGCCATCGTGAAAGGTCCCATATTTGAAATTTTTAGTCATCCGTCCAAATTTACCATTCACGATGGTTTTTGTAAAAACTGTCGTAAAAAGTCCCATATTTGAGCACGAGCCAAGATGCAGAATGTTTCACGATGGTTTTTATAAAAACTATCGTAAAAGGTCCCATATTCGAAATTTTTAGTCCTCCGTCTAAATTTAAGAATGCGCCAATATGCGGAACCTTTCACGATGGTTTTTATAAAAACTGTTGTGAAAGGTCCCGATATTCAAAATTTTTAGTATGTAGAACCTTCATGATGGTTTTTATAAATACCGTCGTGAAAAGTCCCGATATTCAAAATTTTTAGTATGTGGAACCTTAGAAAAGCCGTCGTGAAAGGTCCCATATTTGAAATTTTTAGTCATCCGTCCAAATTTACCATTCACGATGGTTTTTATAAAAACTGTCGTAAAAATTCCCATATTTGAAATTTTTAGTCTCTCGTCCAAATTTAAGCACGCGCCAATATGCAGAACCTTTCAAGATGGTTTTTATAAAAAACTATCGTGGTAAGTATAATCTCAAGATTCTAGTAGTGAGCTACCATGATAGTTTTTAAAAAACTATCGTGGTAAGTATAAGTTACCATGACGGTTTTTTAGCTCCCACACTTACCACGACAGTTTTTGTGTTCGCAGGCGTAACTCGTCGCGTTTTTTTTTCACCTTATCACGACGGTTTTTGAGAAATGGTCGTTAAATAAAGGTTGTATAATCTCAAATTTGTTGTAGTGTTGGTTCTAATAAATTCTAAGTCATGCCTTTTCATACGAAGTTAATTAGGTTAAATTAAAATCACTACAGTCTGACCGTAAATATTTTCGAACTTAGTGTTTACTAATTTCACCCTATAAATAAGATCTCTCCTAAATAGTCAAATTTATTGAAACTGAGTTAACGTTTTCTAAACACCCTTAATCAACTTAGCCATTTCCTTTGAACACTCCTTCACACTCTCACCAAATCTGGTTACTACCTTTCCAAAACATTCGGACCTGTTATCCCTTACCCATACTAAATGTTATGAAGTGAAACAAAAGGGTTAATTTTACTTTTGGTCCTTGATGAATATGATTTGTTTCATTTTGACTTATAAACTTTCAGATGACATACTAATGATCCTCGAGCTTTTCAAATATTGCACTAATAGTATCTCTGCAACAAAAATGTTAAAAACTAATAAATTTCATCAAGTGACCATACATGATTTGGTTTAAATATCCACCTAAATCAATAGTAATTTTATTATTTAACCAAACTTTTATAATAAAGCCACAAAAGGTCATACCAAATGTAATAATTTAATATTCATTATAGTTATATAAAAATCATAAAACATATAATATATATATATATATATATATTTATATATTATCGCGGGGCAGAGGCATCACCCATTACCGCCCCGCCACGACTTAAGAATAAAATTTTGTCCCCATCTCCGTCCACATTGTTCCCTATGCCTCCCTATTCGGTGTGGGCCTTTATTCCCGCAGGAAATATTACCATCCTTAATCTTATGTCCACTTCGCCTGCAATTGAAGCATTTCTCCGTGTGATTGTCCTATAATATCTCCTTCTAGCTAATTCTACATCTGCTAATCCTTCTCCATCTGATTCCACATGATCTGTCGATCATACCTCCACTAATTTCTCTCAAGAGTTGAGTATGTCTCTCAAACAAGTTCCCTCCAAGGTCAATTCAAAATAACCCCCTCTTGAAAAGTTCACCGTACCAAATAGATTCAGAAAGGGCAAATTTTTGGGAGGTTCAAGCCACTTGCATTGGACTTGGCAATCTAAATCGAGGTCCTAATGGTGTCTCCTAAACAGCAATTTAGATTGAAAAAAATAAAAAACAAAAAACAACCAGCTTGATGATTAAAATATATATGCTTTCACTAACATTCAGAATTCCTTATCATTCCAAATTTACTTTTACCCCTCCGTTTGGTTTGGTACGAGGAATGAAATGGATAGGAGGAATGATAGAAAAAGTTAGAAAGAAAGGAATATGAAGGATGAAAAGAATTATAAGATTGTTTTATGTTGTTTGGTTAGAGAAAATGACGATAAAAAGGATCGATAATAGTTATTTGTTTGATTATTATATTGTACGTTATATTATTTGTTAATAATTTATTTTGAAGGCTAAAAATTTTTTCAATTTAAACTTAGGGATTGGTTAGATCCCTCCATTAATAGCATGCTCCTTAGTGGGTTTAACGGTGTTAGGACACTCGTAGTTACTAGTTCTTTTAAATCTTGTAAAATAAACTAGGCTAGAAGAACAAATAGTAACAAACCAATAAGAAGGATTCACTGAAAGCTAAGTACGTTCACCATAGGAAGGTTTGTTACTTCAAGAGAGATTGCAAGGATCTCCTCACCTGCAAGGCGCAAGGAGATATGGGTGACCTCTTGTATATTGAAGATTGTGGAAGATTCTAATGACTTATGGATCATAGACTCTAGAGCTACTAATCATGTGTGTATTTCTGTGCATAGGTGAGAGAAATCTACTTGACAAGAGCTTCACATTAATCACGGATGTTGTGATTAAGTAAAGTAGTGGAAGAAGTACATCTTTATTTTGATAGTAAGTTTAGGTCTTTAGTAAACCTCTACTTTATCAAACTAAAGTAGTACACACTACTTGACACCTAACCGATTAATAACTCTAGAAGAGCTAATACTTCTAAATCTAATAAGAGTATTTTGGCACTATGATTAGGTCAAATAGACCTTAAAATTATACAGAGATTGGTTAAGGATAGTCCTTTAAGTTTCTTGGAGGAGGAAACCTTGCCATGGTGAGTCTTGTTTAGAAGGCAAAAAGGTTTAGTATTTATTTAGTCAGCTAAAATTTTGGTTATGATGCATCAGCTTTATTTTGTTAGCCTTAACATCAATGTTAAAGTTCCAATGAGTTGTCTTAAACAACTTAATGACTATGAAATTATCTAGACAAGGCAACCTGTGTACCTGCCATGAAATCATCTAGAATAGGTTAACTTCATTAAGTTTCCATGAAATGGTTTTCTGGTTAAGAATTATAGTGACACCACCGTAATTATCTTCAAGTTAAGTGAATATTTATTTTCTGTTCATGCATGTGAAATTTCTTTCATGAATTTTTTTTTTTCTTATAATAAATTTTCTTGCCGGAAAGACTGTCAAACTGTGATACCTTTTTTTTTTTGGGTGCAGGCACGACATATTGTTCTTTTGGGTTGCGAGGATGGTCATGATGGGAATTGAGTTCACTGGCACGGTTCCATTTTCATATGTTTACCGACATGGCCTTATCCGTGATTCGCAAGTGAGTTTTTTATTTTTTTTATTTTTTTATTTTTATTTTTTTGAAAACAATGCTAGCTATTTCCAGGATTCAAACCTGGGACGTCTCTCTGGATTTTTGAACATTTATGTTTTTTCCTATAGTTTTTCAAAACTTTTAATATATACCCCCCTTAGCCTCAAAATTTTATACGTCCCCCTCATTAACAAACTTTTTCTCTAATTTATTCCTATTAAACTTATTTTTTGTACCTGCCTTATTAATTCTTTTGTTTCTAATTGCCCCCATTACGATAATGTTTCTCAAATGTGCCTATTTAAGTTTTTTTTTTTCTTTTAGTTCTATAAAATAATACTTTTTTAAAAATAAATTTGAGCTTCATATATACATTTTCCTAATTGTACTACTAAAAGCATTTTTCTTGAATGTGTTTCACTTAAACCTCTTATTTTATGCAACCTTTTTAAATACTATTTTCTCTTTTGTACTTCTTAAATAATTTATTGTCAGTTTTGCCCCATTATAATCATTTTTTCATGTGTTCTACTATATATATATATGCCTTGGGAACTGCTGGTCAGGTTTGTTTTCCTGAATATTTGTTAGAATGTCAGTCTTACAAGTTAGCATTTCTACAAGAGAAAGCTACACGTAATAATTTGTGCTTTTACTTGCAGATCTTTAGGTAGTACCAGTTATTGCCTCTTTCAACAAATCTGGTTTCTTTATTTCAGGACCTTAATTTATCCATGGAGAGATTGACTGCCAACAAGGCATTCACGAATAAGTTATGGAATGCTGGAAAATTTGTGTTACAGAACTTGCCTGGTCAGAATGACACGGCAGTTTGGGAAAATATAAATTCTTTCAAGGTCTGTATGTTCTTACGGCTACGACATTAGTTTTTGTATTCTGCTTTTATGTGGAACTCTTGATGGGCTAATGCTAACGGATTTATTTTCTGTTTTTTTTTTAATATCTTTACTTGTTGTACATAAATAACTGGCTCATTTCTGGTATCTTAATGCTGTAAACGTGGGTTTAGTTTGGACCTTTTTATCTTTAAATGCTGGATCTGGTCTTAGCAGTGCAGTTCTTGAACAAGTAAAAGTCACGATCTTCGATGCGTCATGGAACACGTGTCTCATGTTCTGACCCTTCAAATAAAATCCCCTAATACTACCTTAATTCTTATTACAAATTTCATAGCTTTCAGCATGAAGTATATTTGAAAAACTTGTCTCTTCTCTCTTCATCACTTTATAGAATTATAGGCAACGCCAAGAGATTGCATACTTCTGGTGCATAAATTTTCTAATAGTACGCATGACTTGTTTGTTTTTTTCCCCCAAAAAAAAAAAGTGCTTTCAGTTTGACACAGAGGAGTCTCTTCGCATGCTACCTTTACCAGAACGTTGGGTGGTAAGAAATTTGTTTCGGTGTATTTTGCATAGTCAGGTCATCGTACCTCTTCACTACTTGATCAATTATTTTTTTATGGTTTGTTTGACACACCGTATTGTATTGTATTGTATTATATTATATTATATACAAAAAATACAATATAATACAATACAATATTAAAAATACGGTGTGTCAAACATGCCCTTAATCTTCAGATCTCAAAGCTTCACTTGCTTATTGATGCGGTCACTGCAAGCTATGATAAGTTTTTCTTTGGAGATGTAGGAAGGGAGACATATGACTTCTTTTGGGCTGATTTTGCCGATTGGTAGGTCTGGTATTTTCGTTCAAACTAATTCTCGTCATATAATCAGTATGTGTACATGTATTATCTGATCTTCTGCATCATTCCCAACCCCCCCCCCCTTTTTTTTTTCTTTTTAAGATAAATAAATTTTCGTTCTTTTGAGCATCTGTGGAGAGCCAATAGCTCTTTTTTTTTTTTTTTTAATAATTTCCTTTTGTCTGTTGTCTGTGGACCTTTATGGCATTGACTCGGAGGTAGTCAAGGATTCTGTTATGTTTAATTGTAAAAAATTTTGAATATAGAAGAGACTTTCTTGTACTTTTTGGGCAAGGAGAGATCTCCCTCCATGTCTTGTCTCCATTCTTTACTCCCTCCAACCAAGCAACTGAACAAAGGATTTTTCCTCCCCCCACCCACTCGCCCTCCACCCGTCTTTTTCCTTCGATCTCTCCCTCTACCAAACATAATCTTAAACTCGTTAAGAGTTGGTTTTTTTTTTTTTTTTTTTTTTTTTTTTTTAAGGAATGAGTTGTTCACTCCAAGTTCTATTAATTTGTTTCACCAACTAGAAGCAATGACTAAACAAAAAGCTTGTCCTATTCACTTGTAAATTTTACTTCTAGATTTTTATTCTATTCTTTCACACTTGAAAACTTTGCAGGCCATTAAGGGATGATGATGATACTTAAAATTTAACAAGTAAAATATGACAAAACAACATGCCTGCCAAATTAGTTTCTTTTAGCTATAAAACGCCTCAAGTTACACCTTTTCATTGTATCAGCTGAAGAACCATTTTTTTTAACCAACCAACCAGTTGATTCCCGAAAGTACTTCTAATATAGACAGAGAGGAAAAAGAACAGTCAAACAAGAGAGCAAAGGACCAATTGCAATTAACATTTTTGAAAGCAAAAATAAAAACTTATCTTGGACAAAGGAAGAAAAAGACACATATATAACGGATGTAAAAGATAATAAAGATTATAAAAAGTAAGATGATCAGTATAAAAATTACATCTGATAAGATAAGAATGAATAAAAAACAAACAAAAAAATCTAGAGGGCAAAGATATAGGTCAGTTTAATCTGGATTCCTCTTCAACATTACAATAAAACAAACATTTCACAATTTTATGCTCACGAAACTAATTATTAAACTAATCAAAACAAAAGGCTACCGCCATACATTTGATATTGGTATTCTCCATGACAGAAACTGTGCAGCGAAATGCTTTTTGTTGCTTCATTTGCGTGCCATAGGAGAGGTCGGTTGAGGTGAAGAAACTTCTCTTGGCTTGTATTCCTCAACCACATGCCCTGCTTATAACAACACCAATCTTGGTCTGTGGGGAGCGCTTATAACAATGCGGAACTACGAAAAGAGTACATGAAGCAACTTCCATTGTAAATATGTAGTTACCCAAACATCGGGCCAGTTGGATACTGCTTTGGAAGGCCCTAAATGTTTGTTGCACGTGACATGCTACACGTAATTGTTTGGTTCCAGACTTCCAGCGCATAACTGTAAAAGTACTTTTACAGTTATTTGGACAGGCTAGATTTTTCACCAACTAGTAAAAAGAAAAGTAGGACTAAGCCAAGGAAGCATTTAGGCGTCGTTTGTTTCGCAGTTTGAACCACGATTTAAACCTTTTTACTATAGTGTTTTTTCTTGCAAAAAATTTAACTCTTGTTTTTTTAAGAATTATCCGATCCCAATAATTTAACAAGTTTATCTTGAATTAATTTTATCACAAAATTAATTCAACCGATAAACATACATGAATTATTTGATTCTTCCGAATTTCAATCAATCTAATAATCTGATATAAGTCACTAATTTTTATAATCCTTCCTAAATGAGAGTTCAGACACAAAAACAAAGGCGTCAAGTGAGAGTGTAATTGTGAAAAAAACTTAGGAATGATAAAATCTCATTTTGCCATTACAAGTAACCCATGTGCAAATCGTATAGGCTTAATTCTATTTATTTAAATAGAAACTCAGAAATTTAAGAGATAAAGTAGGGAGATTTGAAAGTTCAGGGGTAAAATATTGTTTTTCAAAATTCATTGGGTAAAGAGGAGCTTCAAAAGTTAAAGGGATAAAGCGATGATTTTTAAAGTCCAACGGCAAAATAAAGGAGACCGTAAACTTTAAGAACCATTAGTATTAATAACCCATAAAACAGTTTTTTGGAATTTAATTGTTAATAACGGTCAAGAGGGAGTTAAGGAAGCAATTACCATATGGGTTGTTTCGCAATTATCTTCCTCAGCCAAGAAAAACCGCGTTTAAGTAATTCTCTGGGCTGCTTTAACATACTAGTATAGAATTGTGCCTACGGCACTTGGTACTTTTTTTTTTCCAATTTTTATACAACCAGAATCTTTTGTATTACTAAATAGGAAAAAAAAAACGTAAACGTAAATTAAAGTGCCGTGATAAAATATTTACAATGTGTTGGTGATACAAAGTCGCAGCATTTTATTAAATATTTCTTTCACTTACTACAAGGTTTTTTTACTAAAAATTACTCTTATTTCTTACAATTTTTTTAGAAAAAAAATAAAAATATAAGTTTAGAATCAATACGGATTGATAATATCAATTTTTTGTTATTTACAAGTTTCATCCTTAGTAGAGATATACTGGCGGAATCAAATTAGATCAAAAAGAAAAAGAAAGACTAAAAAGGGTTAAAATGGTTAAAGGTTGATGTGTGTCCAAAGGACGTGCATGAGAACATAAATATCGTTTTTTTACTTAAATTAAAATAACATAAGTACCAATTTCTTTTATTGATTATTCTTAAAAAGTCTTTTAATAATACATGGAGTATTGATTATTTTACCAAAATTTAACACTAATTCACTAAAAAAAAGTAAGTTTTTATTATTTTTGGTAATGTAAAAAAATTACCAAGTATTTTTAAAAGTAAGGTGCATCTTTTCTTACGTGTAGATATACAGTATATGTTAGGATTAGTGCCCAAAAAAATTAATACTTTAACTATATTTATGATAGTTTTGATAAAATAAGTAATAATAAGAATATTTAATATATTAATAATGGTCCTCGTATTACTTTTACAATAATGATTATATATTAGCAAACATGTGAACCATACCTATTAGAAACAAATCTTGAAATTGTGCATATATAAGGTTTATATGTTGATAGATCTGATTCGGATATTAATAGTCTAAATTATATAATCTGTAATCTATATATATAGTTGGACACTTTATACATAATAAGGTTATAATGAGGATTTATGTCCAATTAAGGAGGTTTATTTTGATCGTTGGAGCGGATTGACTTTATGATATACACATTGGTGTGGTTAGTGGTGGTCGCACACTGGACTGAATCCTAATGATGTTCTCTCTTTACTAGGATTGTCAAATAGTGTGTTTCAAGATGTTTATTTAGGGCTACCTGCGTTTGTGGGCCATAATAAGAGGAAAGTGTTTAGTAATCTTAAGGATAGAGTTTGAAAGAAGCTACAGTTATCGGAAGAGTACTAAACTGTTTTTAGTGGTGGTTGGAAGGGGGTACAGAAGTTTTAATCAAGGCAGTGGTCGAAGCTGCCTCCACTTATGCTACAAGTGTCTCTAAATTTCCCTCCACTTTTTGTGCGGATCTCCATTCTATGGTGGCGTGTTTTTGGTGGGCTGGAGGTGTTGATGATCGAAAAATTTATTGGATCTAGTGGGAAAAGCTCTGTAGGCCTAATGGTCAGGGAGACATGGGTTTCAGAGATTTGGAAGCTTTTAACAAGTACTTATTGTTAAAAAGGGGTGGCGAATTTTAACGAATTCATCCTCTCTCTGACTAAGTTTTTTAATGTAACACCTAAGAAATTGTTAGTGTATTATATATGCAATATTTAGGAGTTATTACGAGCAATTTATGTATAAATTTTGTAAGCTAAAAGTTATGCTCAAAAATTTATTAATTGTATTGGATGCAGTAAAAGTGTCACAAGGACTATTGTTTAAATCCAAATTTTGTGACAAATTCTATAAAAATAAATAGGAGATTTATAAGATTAAAACATTACGCTATAGTCCTAAGTAAAGTATGAGTCAAATATTTAATGGCACGAAGAAAAAAGTTAAATAACGTATAAAAAAAGAGTGAATTAATGTACAGCTATAGAACTTGTTGTAACGGATTTTAAAATAAAAATATGGCATAAGAATAATACTGTATAAAAAATATAAAAATTATACAATAATGAAAATCTAGAAGCTAACACACACTCGCAAGATAGAACGTTAGATTAAAAAAATATATATATTTTCCGCCAAAAGAATGGGAAACAATCTTTGGGTTGGAATTTGGCATTGAAAATTCTGGCTTTAATTATAAGGACAAATTAGGAGATACCCACAGGACCTGGCGAAATTAAAGCGTTTCCCTTTCAAATCATCCTATTCAACCCAAAAAGGGCAATTTATCTATTATTTTATTTATTTATTTATTTTTTAAGTTCATGCAAAGGAGCTTTTCGTAGCATTTTGACCCCAAAAGCAAAACACACATTTTTTCCCCTTTAACCTCGGCAAACACAACAACAACAACCATTGAAGCTGCAGATCTTTCTTAAACGCCTGATATATAAAACACAATTTCTTAAAATCCTCGAAAACCCTAATTTTTATTATTCGAAAAGGTTTGGGATTTAGGGCTCGCTAGCTTGGTGGTTTCGTCCATTATGTCTCGTGCGATTCGGATTTTGATTTTGAGCCTCTTTTTGGTGAGCTTCGGATCGCCATCGTTATCGGCTAATTCGGGATCGCGGTCGATCCTCCGATCAATCGGCATCGACAACGGCGATCCTCGCGACTACGCCGTCGATTTGAACGTCACCAACTTCGATTCCGTACTCAAGGACACGCCGGCTACTTTCGCCGTCGTCGAATTTTTCGCCCACTGGTCAGCTTTCTTTTTTTTGCTATGAAAGTTTTTTTTTTTTGACATATGAAAAAAGTTGCTTTTTTTTTTTTATATTTATACGATTCGATCCGATTATTGAATATGCAAAATTTATGTATGCTAATGCGTGTAAATGTACTCAGAGACGTTTCAGATCTAATACAGGAGCTGAAGAATGACTTTTTTTTTTCTTTTTATTTTTTTTTCCGGAGTTTTATTTATGGGTGCATCACTTTGAAATTTTGAGTTGGTCATTCATACTTTAGCTCCTTCACGTGGTTTTTCCCATTCAAAGATTGGAAGTGTTTGGATCGCCTGTTCGAACCGGAAGCACTATGATAATTTAAATTTTGTAAGTAAAAGCATTGTAGCAAACTGAGTCGAACTAGAATTTTTTCAATTCAGACCGGTAAACCAAACGCTAGTGTGTGGATTGTGGATACAATTTTGCTTTCATTACTGGTTGACATGGCAGATTCGTCTCTGAATGATACGGTTTTGTTTCATGTGGGCTCCAATTTCTGAGTTTGTTTGCAAATGTATTTCCAAATTTAGCATACGGAAGTTGAAAGTAGGGTATATTTTCTTCTTCCTTCTTTTAACGATTTTGGTGATTGTCATGATCTACATGATCGTTTGTGCAGATAAAACGCCCCATAGCATTTAAATGAGAACTTTTGGGAAATTTTCGATCTTTATTCATTTGTTTCATTTTTTAATTTTGGGATTTGAGTGGATGAAAGTTTACATATTCAAAAATTCAAAGCACCAGTGCACTTTTGGCGCATGATTCTCTGTGGGTGGCAGAAATGCACTCTCTTTGTCATGTGCTTTGGTTGGCTAATTTCTTTGAACCCATCTTGCTATTGTTAATGTACATGTTTTCTGAAGAATAATTTTCGTTGTTTGTTACTTGCCTGGCAGGTGCCCTGCTTGCAGAAACTATAAGGTATGACGGCCGTAGATTTTTCTTTAACAACTTTGTTCTATCGTTCTCATGCAACTTACTGACAAAAAGTAAACCTTCAGCCTCATTATGAAAAGGTAGCCAGGCTTTTCAATGGACCAGATGCTGTTCATCCAGGGATCGTATTGATGACAAGGGTAGACTGTGCATCTAAGGTATTTATGCTGTGCTTTTTTCCTTCTATTGTCAGATTTATCTTCCAATGCAATCTCTTCTAAAATTTCTAGAACTGGTTGTCCATTTGCTCTGTATGGAGCTGCTACGTCAATTTAAATGTCCAGTGACTAGTCAGAGTTGGGGAAAAACTCACTCTTCTGGAAAAGGTTTCCTAAGAAAATTTTGAAAAACTAATGGAATTTCAAACTAATAAAGAGAATCGATCTTGACAGAAGTATCTTGGTAGCATGATCCTTTAATTCAGGCTGTTTTTATTTCCATGTCTTTCATATTCGCAGTTGTATTATTGCTTATTATTTATCAAAGTGTAGCTTGATAATTAGAACATTCTTTTTTTGCTTACTTGGCAGAACAGATAAATACTAAACTCTGTGATAGGTTTTCTGTGGGTCATTATCCTATGCTCTTCTGGGGACCCCCTTCTAAATTCATAGGTGGTGGTTGGGAACCTAAACAAGATAAAATTGAAATACGTGTAATTGATGATGGGCGTACGGCTGATCGGTTGCTTAACTGGATCAACAAGCAAACAGGCAGGTATGAGCCATGAGGTATTTATGTTCTTTGCTTATTTGAATAAAAATGTTAAAAGATATTTGATGTTTTTATTCAGAGAAGACGGACATTTGAGACTACATTGATAATACTGAGATTCATCAACATTGTTTTATGTACGAGTATTTTATTCTTCCATATCTTTTTATTTTTTTGAACAACTTTTCCATGCAATCTTTGTCGTAGTTTTCCTTTGGAGTCGAAGATATATAAAACAATTACGATGGTGCCCAAATGTTTGGTACATGCTAATCTTATACTATGAGTATTGCTCCAATATGAAGCTTGCCCATATGGCTGAGCTGGTTTTGGCGTTTGCTTTCTTTCTTCTGCATTTCCAGTAAACTTGTTTCAAGAAATGATTTGCTTTAGGATTATAGGAAACGTTTTTGAAATCAGTTCATTGAGCTCAATCTTTCTTGTATTGTTTTGTTTTGTTTTCTTTTGGTTTTCTCTCTCTTTTTTTTTTTGGTTCCTATATATGATGGATTTTTTTCTCTAATTAGAAACGATAAATTATCAATAGAAAAAAGACAAATAATGCAAAAGGGAAGAGGACTAGTGACCCTCCTAAAACAAGGTTGCTGTACTCTTATAAAAGAGACTTCCATGAACAAGATTCCACCAAAATTTGTTGTTCTAATAACATTGTGCTTCCACCAAAATTTGGTTCCAATAACATTATGCTTCCACCAAAATTTGGTGTTCCAATAACATTATGCTTAACTAAGAACTAGATGTCAAGAAGTAATTATCAGATTGTTGCCCATTAGAGGCGTATTCCCATCTCTCTTCTAGTTGATCACGTGCTTTATTTGATCTTATTTTATTTTATTTTTTTCTCTAAGATAAGATAAACATATCGTACTATTTCCATATGCATTTTGTTCTACTATATGATACATTTCACTCTTTACATATTAGAAACGGGAATAAAGTAATAAACTATTAAATTTCTTATGCATGAACTACGCATTTTGAGAGACATGTTTAGTTTATACGTGGAGAGTGCACTATCGTCAAAATTGTACTATTCTAGAATCAAGGTTATGCACTATCAAAAACAACTATCATTGTTCTGTTTTCTACTGCTCTCTAAATTACAGCTCATTCAGCTTGGAAGATGAGAAATTCGAAAATGACCATTTTCCATCAAATGTCTCAGATCCTGGGCAGGTGCATTCCAGAGTACAACTCTAAGTTTCCTCACTGCTTTTACAAATTTTTTTGCTACTTTTAGTTCATGATAATAATGTTTCAATACGTGTTTTCTTGGTCATAGATTGCACGGGCTGTTTATGATGTTGAAGAGGCAACAGCCACTGCCTTTGAAATCATCGTAGAACACAAGGTGTTAATTATTTTCCCCTCTCTTTGTTAATTATTTTCCCCTCTCTTACCCAAAAAATAATAATAATAATTTTCCCCTCCCTAGTTTTTTCTTTTCTTTTCTTTTCAATATAATATTTTTGGTGTTGATTTACCCGTCTTCTCTCCATAGATGATCAAATCAAATACTCGAGCTTCACTTATTAAGTTTCTTCAAATTCTAGGGGCTCATCATCCTTCTAAGAGGTAAAGACCTCTCCTCCTTTTCTTCCTTTTTGCTTCGGTAACGTGCTACTTTGTTATAATACTCGAAAGACTATCTATTCAGGTGCCGAAAGGGAAGTGCTGAGATTCTTGTGAACTTTGATGACTTGTTCCCATCAGATTGGGCTGATAAACAGGAAGCAAATGATGGAAAGGGTCCATTGGGTACTTTTCAGATTTGCGGAAAAAATGTTCCCCGTGGTTATTGGGTGGGTATATTGACATCTGTAGTTCATCTTCATTGTTATCCTGTGTACTTTTTTGCTCCATCCTTTGTGTTGAGTACTTTAGAATGTTATATGATAACATTTAGTGCGAATTTCATATGTATTAGTTCGCCTTTTGTGTTCTTTACAGATGTTCTGCCGTGGCAGCAAGACTGACACCAGGGGCTTTAGGTAACCTACTTATTTATTAACCTATGAATACTGATATATTAACAAAATTAAACATGCTAGCTTGCTAACTTATTAACTTTGGTTCGGAAATCAGACCTGCTAAATAGCTGTTTCCTTGCTTGATTGTAGTCTTCTTCTGCTTTTTATTTTCACTAGAACACCTTATGTTCTCTAGCTACCCCATCATGTCTGCCTTGCTCTTCCCTTCACGTTAGGTCTACTGATTGTTTTTATCATCAGTATAACCAACTGCAGCATCTTATTCTTTCAAATAGCCTTGCTATTTATTTATTTATTTTTCACCCGGCTGCCAAAAATAAGTTTCTCTCTCTCTCTCTCTATATATATATATACATGTATTTATATATATATATATGCAAGAAATTGATAATTCACTTCACTGAGCAGATAAAATATGGTTTCTTTCTTTTTTCTGCAGTTGCGGACTTTGGGTTCTTATGCATTCATTGTCAGTGAGAGTTGAGGATGGAGAGAGTCATTTTGCATTTACTGCTATATGTGACTTTGTGCACAACTTCTTCATATGTCAGGAATGTCGTCGACATTTTTATGATATGTGCTCAAGGTAATGCTGCTGGAAACAATTAATTTTGAAGTTCTTCTGGTCTCCTTTTGATCTGACTGTTTGATACTTTTAATTTGTAGTGTTTCTGATTCCTTCAACAAAACCCGTGATTTGGTCCTTTGGCTGTGGAGTGCACACAATAAGGTCAACATGAGACTGATTAAGGAAGAGGCATCTCTTAATACCGGTGATCCTAAATTCCCAAAGATGATTTGGCCTCCGAGACAGCTTTGCCCTTCTTGTTTTCACTCTCATAATCAGAGGAATAATGAAATCGACTGGGATGAGGATGAAGTGTTCAAATTTTTGACGGGTTATTATGGGAAAACCCTAGTTTCTCTTTACAAAGATAAAGATGCTCTTGGAAGTGATCAGACTATTGGGGCTCTTGAAGATTTGGTGGCATCTGCAAATGCAGTTGTGGTGCCGGTGGGGGCTGCATTGGCAATTGCTGTTGCTAGCTGTGCATTCGGAGCCCTTGCTTGCTATTGGCGCTCACAGCAGAAAAGTCGGAAGTATTGTCATCAACTACACTCTTTAAAGAACATATGATAGTTAGGAGGTTAATGTGCTCTTTCATATGGGATTAGTCGCTTGAACTCGAAAAAGGGGGGGAAGAGGGAAATATAAGGATAGAGAGAGAGAGAGAGAGAGTTTGTTTGGTGTTTATCATTGTCTTACTATTGTTTTCACTACATTTCAGGCCTAGAAGAAACTGGAACTAGGATATTTCTAGAAGGCAGCAGGCGATGAAGAAACTGGAACCAAGATTGTTGTAAAGAGGAAACTAATACTTTGAGCAGGATGAGATCAGGTTGGCTGAGTAGAAATCTACGCACAGCCTTGTAGCAGATACCCTGGTCGAGCTTCTTACTATTTAAGATTAAGATCCTATGTGGACCGTACAGATTTATTTCATACTCAAATTTTGGGAGAGAAGCATCCTAGATCTCTGCGGCTCTTTTCATGTATTTTCCCCCCCTTATTTTTCCCTAATTGTTAGTCTCTGTCTCTCCCCACATTGTCTTCAGGGGGTTTATAAAGCAAAGCTGTTACTCTATATCCTTCCTTTCTTCACCTTGGTTTACCCTTTTTTTTTTTTGAGGGGTTTCTTCCTGGTATAGTTCTGTGCTATGTTCTTTCATCTTTGTTTCTTGCCGATGAAGAAACCAGTGGTCATGCATTATCCAAAAATTAAAAAAAAGAAAAAAGAAAAGAGGTGAGACTATTTTTAACTGATGACGCATACCGTTTACGTAAATAGGTGTTTATGTGTATATGTGCATGCTTTTGCATCGTCAACCACAGGATTGAAACAAAAAATTTCAAATGACGTAAAATCCTTAGCCTTTCTTTGCACTAATCTGCACGTTAAGTATTTGACAACGACAACCAAATATACATCCTTCTTTGATGGTTGTGTTCTTTTCCATGGTATGATATTCTGTGCACACAATAGAGGGATACTAGTCAACTGTACAGATATCATTGAGTAAAAGAAGAAACTTGTAATCCTGCTTCTTTTTTTTGTTTTTTTTTTTTTAAGCTAGAAGTACAACTTATAACCTACGTCTAGCTTAAACATAACTAAAAGGTCTGAAATTGTCGATTCCATTAGATGCATTGCCTATTCTTTTATGATGATCAAAGAAGACATTTGTCCCATCGTTCTTTGCAGCTCTTTCCTTCTCATTTCTAGTCCATATTCTGCAATGGAAAACGTACCATTTGTCTATAGTATAATCAATTTACACGGATTGTGTGAGGCGGAGACTGCATATCTGACTCTTCAGTTTCTCCCTCAGAAAGGGTTTCTGATGTAGAAATAGGAAGGACCTAATTTATTCATACACAAAAATGAATTAGTGTATTTAATTTAGTAGGTGCTAGGAATAGTCACGTCGCCTTTCCAAAACAATGATCAGTGCAACTAACGTAGGACTCTCTACTTAAATGAAACAAGACTCGTGGGATCCACACTGATCAATAGTAAGTGGATAATCGCACAACAATGCCTAGCGCTCATTCTAAATATTCTGTAACTAATTACCTGCTGGTTACGGCGGCGACGCTGATGGATGGCGGCAACCACCCTGACCATGACATATATCGGCAGAACAATTCCAATTATTCGAAGAAAAAGCAACTGCCCAAGCCACCCAAAAAAAAAAGGCTCATATGATGTAGTGTTCTATTTGTTGTCTTCGACAAAGGGAACAAAGGGAACAAAGGAAGATAAAATCCTTTTACCATGACAAGCGGGAAAGAGAAGTAATGATTTCCTCTGATTAATAAGGGAAGAGTGTGCCTTAGAATCAACAGAATCATCAACTGCAAACGAAACAAAAGGATAAGCGGTGATTTACTGATTTATTGTCAACAAGTATCTGATTTTTTTTTTTCACCATCTTCATAAGAAAACAACAAAAAAAGAGGAGAGAGAGATTACAATTACAGCGACTGAACGACAGCATGTGAGACGTCCAGAATTGGCTGCGGAATAATCATCAAAGTCAGGATCCAGGAAGTTTCGGTCTGTGGAAACCATTGCTACAATCCGAGGACTACTTATGTCCCTTCTTGAAATTCCCCAGTTTCCCCTGTCATTTTTAGAACATTGCCCAAGTTGAGAAAATAAATCACACCATAAGAAATTCTGTAGTGGGTGCAACCCCATATAATATGCACTGTCCATTTTAAATCAATGACCCTATTCTTATAGTAGGATGCTCCCATAGTATAATTTTGAGTCAATTAAAGCACCAAGAACATGCCAAAATCCCTTTTTTTTTTTTTTTTTTTGTTTGATTTACCTGAAGTGCATTGGAATGCGCCCAAATTGAAAAAGTGGGGGAGGAACAGTGTAACCAGGCTTGAATGGCTGAAATGGAAACAATTTATAATCAGAGAAAATGACACAAACAAAGCAGCAGTTGAAGTTGGCTGTCAAACAATCTTTTTTCACTCATAAAAGCTACTTCACCTGATGGCATATCTCGCACATTGTGTCACCCTTCTCATTACACCACCTCTGTACACATCTTCTATGGGCGTACTGCAAATTCAAGACATATAAATGACCATAGAGTTGTTAGATATATATATATATTTGGGTTAGAAAAGAAAAGAAAAAAAAACACAATTTCAAAAGAGCACCTCTATATGTCTCGACTCATGTAAAAAAAGGGGTAAGCCCCACTGGGTATGGTGGGGTCCATCCTTATCTCACATCCGAACTCACCTCACCCAGACGAGAATGTTTAACATTTTTCTATTCAAAAAATGGACAAACCCCCAATTCAATTGAGCTTTACAGTACTCAATTAGCAATAAGAAGTCCGTAGAGTTCACCATGTGACAGATTGAAAAGGCTGTAAGTATGCAAGATGTTCTTTTTAAAAGAATTACTATTGTTTAGAACGGCTCCTAATAGGTACAAAGAGCAGTTTTTTCTTAAATCTTTTTAATCATTTTTTTTTAGTATGGTTCATTTGACAGGTAATGTATCTCTATCTTGGGAAGACTAGAATTTTTTTCCCCCTTGAATCTGTGTTTGTAGATCAAAGGCATTGATCAAACAAAAGGGAATTGGACCCATTTTGCTCAACTAACAATGAGGAGAGAAATGAATGCTGTCGGAGGTGGAGATGAATGTGTGTGATAAATAATTGAGATGACAGATTGCTATTTTAGTCAATGCATAATTGTACCGTGTATGGGCTGTGGAGGACCAGTATCATTTACTTTAAGGATTAATGTAGTGTATTTAGTTTAATAAAAGGAAAATATGAAATTTGCATGAAACATAATTAAGTATTTATGATCTTTCTAGAAAACAAAAATTAACTGGATAAAATAGTAAAGAAAAAGAAGTTTTTCAAAGCCCAACAATATGGACATCATTTAATGTCCATATCAGATCAAATTTTTTGCAGGTAAGTTTGACATCCTTATTTAATTATGCAAAGTACTTGGTTTTAATTCTTCATTGGATTTTGTTGACCAGGTCAAGAGAATTTGGTTTTAAATCTTCTTAATAGACAAAGAAGCTAGGAATTGACCAGAACTTGTTCAACATTGTATACAGTTGTTGACCATTTTTGTTCCAATATGAAACTTTGGATGTTCCTAGATGCAAAAAAGTACTTATTATAACTATAATATGTCATATGGCCTAAAATTCTGATAGGATATGTAATCATTTTACATCGGTAAATAGACTTTTAAATCGTCAAATCATATTAATGTCATATCAGATTAAAAAAACAATTTAATGAACGTTTTAAAAATCTATTTGATTTATAATTTTGCCTACATGTGGTATAAGTTCTGGGGATGAAGAAACCAAATTACTATTGGAATACAAACTATCAATTATTCTTATCAGGATGAGCCCAACTGACCTTCAAGCTACCGGAACAAGAGCAGGGCGTCTCCATGTTAGAATCTTCATCTTCATCATGGCATATTCTGCACTCTACTAATTTCCTTGGAGATGATATGTCTCCAAAATCACCCTTGTTGGGTGAGTCGTCGGCTTTCGGCTTGTCAACAACCGGCATGGCGGATTGGATCGCTCTGTTCCTGCTCTCTATTGCAGCATGTAATGTTGATTCGGTGATTAATCGATCCACCAACAACACAAAGTGATCACCCATCTTCAAGATCTCAACACCAACACAGAGCAAAACAACTCACAACTTCTTGAAGGGAAAAAAAATCTTTTGAAAAAGCTTTTGGATTTTGACTCCTGCATATCAAATTCCAAATACTGTTTGAACAATGGAATTTCATAAAGGGAATCAACAAATAACTATTTACTATTTTCTCTTATAGCTCTTTAAAATCATATATTATATGAAAGAAGTATACAAGAAGATCAAACTCAACAAAAAGAGGCCTAAAAAAATAAATAAATTAGGACAAGGTAATTTAATTGCATGAAAATGGTGCCAAAAGATGAACCAAACTTGCATTTAAAGAGAAATAGTGGGGAATATTTTCAAGTCCCATGAAAAGGATGAAATAATTTGAAGGTTGTAAAGGTCCTTTTTGTGAAAAAAAAGGAAGCTTTTAATGGAACTGCCTAGTAACTAACAGATATACCAATCATCAAAGCAAAAGAAAGGGCAAGAAAGAGAAAATTTCAAACATGACAAAACATAAGGAAATAAAGTAAAAAAAAAAAAAAAAGGGAATGAATGAATGAATGAAAAAAGAGTTCCCAGGGAAAGTAGATACCTTTTGCGAGACCAAAGGACTAAAAAAGGAAAGAAGCTAAGCTAGCTTCAAAAACAGAAGAAGGATTTTGAGCAAGGAAACTAAGAAAAAGAAGAGAGAGACTTGCAAGAAGAGGATGGTATATTCTTCAAGAAAACTCTCTCTCTCTCTCTCTCTCTCTCTAGGAGGAAATCCTTATGTTCTGGAGAAAAAGCAATGAGATTGAGTGTCGTCTTTGTGGGAATTACTCCACTCAAATTTCACAAACTCAAATTAGTTTATTGCGTAAACGCACAAGCCATGATTAATTATACATATTCTACACACACACACATAAATAACACATCAGTCAATATCAAACGTAATCAAAGTTTGTCCTTTTAACAACTCTCTCTCTCTCTTTCTCTCTCTCTCTCTCTTGCTGTGAGTGCAAGATGATCATGTGGGTATTTTATATATGTATTGCAAGAGGAGAGAGAGAGAGAGTTAGAGAGAAAGAGATTGAAACGAGAAGCCCGCGACCACCACGGGTCCTTTTTACTTACCGTTTTTACCGTTTGAACTGCTCCTTAGAAGTTACAACAACAACAAAAAACTACCACGAAAATATGTGATTGCTTTGTCTTCCGTTAAAAATATTCGAAACGGAAAAAGAATAGAAAGACAAAAAAGGACTTGCTCCTTTTCAGGTTCTCTTGTCGGCTTACGGTTTGTCTCTTTCGAATTCCTAAGTTTGTGTTATGGTTGTCACTAGTGCTTTCTGGGGTCTATTAATGGTGTCACATATTAATAATTGTGGTGAATAAACACAACCTACAACACTAAATCAATACATTTGTGTTGGTGCAAGCAACCCAAGTAACAATTCCCTAGAAGGGAAAAAAAAAAAACTTTATAGGGTAGGAAAAAAAGGTATTCCCCTAAAAAAAAAGTTTTTTTTCTGTCTGAAATTCACACATGTGGAGCTCTATTTTTAACCATTAAATTTAATCAAAATCATTATTTTTTTTACAAATCAGATGGTTAAAAGACATATACTAACGACCGATAAGTTACTTTTGTTATAACATGTAACCGTGGTATACTCTTTAAGCTTTTCATTAATTTCTATTTAAATGTCATACTTTTTCTAATTTGATTTGACACGTAAAGGTATTGTTTTTATACTCTATTACGAATTAATAAAAAGACTCTAATAACCAAATATAATCATGTTTTTTCTAATAAAATTAAGTAGCATGCCGCAAATTATGTATGTTTACCAATTTATGTGTCAACTTTTTTTGTGGTTTGGATTTATGTTGTCTTTTATTGTCCTTTTAACTGGTCTACTTATATAACACAGATCTGAAACTCTAATATCCATTGTATAAATCCGAAAGTCAGATTTCTTTGTTCTCATTCTTCAAAACTTCTCTTCTTTTTCTTTTCCTTTTGCTAAATGTTAAATTAAGCTCAAAATGACCCCCACATTACCTCTTGTTGAATTTAGGAATGCCAAGACCATTTGTACGGTTATCCATGAAATAATAAACTAGTAGCGCAAAAATCTCAAAAGAACACATAAATAAAGGCCTAAAACTACAGAATTGGCACTTGTGTTTTATATTTAGGGAAAGTTTCTTCAATGCCATTTCTTAAAAATCTATATGTTAGCCCGAAAAGCCTAAAACATAGGAACTTGGACTATCATATAAGTTGATGAGAAATTTGACTTCATTATCAACAAAATTGGACCTTTGTCTGATGACCCAATAACTTCTGGATACGCCTCTTTTACATGTTTGCCAAGTGTTTGGTTCACCCTTTAATTAGGAAACCCAAAAAAAAAAAAAGAAAGTACTGTTGTAAATTGAGATAGCTCTAGCAGTTGACGTGATTGGTTGAAAATTATTATTCAAGTATTTTAATTGATTTTGCATACTCTTGTAACTGTTCTTATTTTACAGTGTATTGGATTTGATTGGCACTAATATCCCACCTCATATTTAAAGCTTGAATTACTTAAAAGTCATATTCAATGCACGAAAGATAAACACTATTAAAACCTGCGTACACAAACGTTATTTTTTTATATCACTAAAAAAATAAAGTATACAACATATACATATGTGGGAGCGTGCCTCTCTCTCTCTCTATATATATATATATATATGTTAGCTTTGAGTCGGAAGATTTTGAACTCTCCGTCCCAAATAAAAAGTCTGATGTAGATGCGGATGTAAGGGTGCACAAAAACCGTCCAGCAACCGCCGGCTGTCCACACCCATGTTCGGCCCGCTCGAAAAAGGGATTCTGCGGGTTCAACCCATCACCCGCCCGCCTATATATGTTGGTGGGTGGGTACGGTTTTGAATTTTAGGGGACGGGTTCAACCCGAACCCGCCCGCCTAATTCTTTAAAAAAAAAAAAAAACCTAATCTAAACCTCCCCACTCCTCACTCCTTAAAAAGAAAAAGAACACTTGACTTTGTTCATCATTTCATTTGTAGTATCCTGTTATTTTCGAACCCAATGAATAGGTTTTATGGAAGAACAAGAATTCTTGACTTTGTTCATCACTTCATCTGTAGTTGATGTTTCTTGTTGCAATGAATGATTATGTTTCTTAATTTGTTGTGAATATGGTCATTATCTTTAGGCGTCAAACTTGGTTATTGTTGGAAATGCTTCATAGATTATCATCTTATATTTTTTACAAATTTTCTTTACTTTTTTTTAATAAAGAAGAGCTCAAAAAATTATATTGTACATTAGTGTAGACCCAACCCGTCCCACCCGCCCGCTCTCAAACCGAAACCGCCCGCCATTCCATAGGCAGTTTGTGGGTTGGTTAATCGTCAACCCGTCATTTAAAAAAACCGACCCGCATCCGTCCAAAAACCGTCAAACCGTCTGTTGTTCACCTTTACGTGGATGTAACAATACGTTATGATGCGACTAAAAACTATTTTATGACAACATTATTTTTTTATTTGTTCTGATACAATACTTGGCCAATGGTCCTTTCATTTTGTTAAATTTTTTTTTTGGTTGAATACATTGAACGAGTGACAAGTGATATTTAATTGAAAGTAAGAAAGCATTGATAGATATTATCCAAAAAAAAAAAAAGAGAAAGCATTGATAGATTTTAAATCAATAAAAAAAAAGAACATATCAAAGAACACGCAAGTTACATAAAATAAAGTTACCCATGATCATTTTTAATTATTAGGAAGGTAAGGGAGTTGAACAACCATAATTAGGAATGTAATCATACATATGCATGACAAGAACATTTCAGTCAACCGTCCAAGGTGTTTGTTGCATGATAATTGACTAATTTTGACATCATTCAGCTTCCAATTAACGTACTACTAACGGTATAATTATATATTTAAAATGAAAATTCTCGTAATGGAGTTTCAGTAGGTGAACTGATCCAACAATGTTACATCCACCATGATTAATAAGTAAACAAGTAGTGTTAGATTTGAGATGTGCGTTTGTTTAACAAAATTATATATGTTTAGCAAAATTTTTTAGGAGGAATGGGGATGTAATAAATTTTGAAACTTTTTAAAATAAATAGCAACTTGTAAAAATATTTGTAGTAAATAACAGATTTACGATGTAAATAACTTATTTACTGTGTAAATAAGAATTATTACATAGTAAATAAGGAGATGAATAAATTATTTGCACCTTAGATCTGTTTATTCTGTAATTAAGAATTATTTACACTGTAAATATTTATATTATAAATTTAACATTTGCTACAAATATTTTTATACCGGCTATTAACTACAATTAGTTTAAAAAAAATACTATTTACTCTAATTATCTTTTTCATTATTAATGTGATTTATGAAATCATCCAAAATAAACCAACCATCCTGCTTGGCCTCCGTCCCCCGCCACTGGTGCTCTCCGCTCTCGCCGCCTCCAGGGGGGAAAAAAAAAAAAAAGCATGGCTATTGATTGGACCATTTCAGGTGAGAAAATTTTCATTTGCTAGATATATATATATATATATATATATATATATTTGCTCTGACATTTGCTAGATTTTTTAGTATTATGTAATTTATATTCCTCAATCGACTAATGGTTGAATTACACGAAACACTCGGTAGGGAAACTTTCGTTAGAACGTAATTCATAAAAAAAGAAAAAAAAACTTAGATTGTATTTAGCAACGTAGTTAGAACTAAAAGTTAAAATAATCTTACTATAACATATGAAAGCTTTATATTATAACTTGCTTTTGCTTTACACACTGTAATATATGAGAGCTGTGCACCATAGAATGTCAAGTCACCATGCATGTTTCCTCGCTGCCAAACATAATGCTTCCTTTCATGTTCCTTATAACCTCCTCTTCCTTCTTTTGCCTTTGTCACTTGTAAATCCGTACATCTTCATCACTACCTTAATTAGTCAAACTCCAATGCTAATTCCATGTTCCACTGGTCGTTTTCTGATCATCTTTCGTATTTGAAGAAGTAACATCATGGATATATGATTATTTTTTATAGAAGTTGGTTCACTGATTATTACTAGTCATTGATACACGTGGCACAATGGCATTAGCAGATAGTTGATTGTCTTTAACGGATTCAGAAGGCTACAGTTAGTAATCTAGTCGGTTACAGAGTTTGTTGTAGTCTAGTTTTGGGATATTGATTATTCTGTCTTGTATGATATCAATGCAAACTTCACTTACTCTTTTTTTCTTTTCGTTGTACTGTGAGATTGAGAGAGCTATTCTGTGGGAAAGCGTTTGTAAATCTAATAGAGAGTTTTCTTTGAAAAAGTATGCTTGGCTAATGAGAAAGTGAAGGAAAATCAACTTGTGATCAGATTCTTGGTGATAGCAAGAGATCTGCGGAAAGGTCGACTGGACGTAGGACAATTTGTCTGAACTACTATAAAAATTCTTGTGTTCCCTTCCTTCTTTACCGCTTTATTTTACTGACTTGGTTTTACTCTTATTTGTTATGTATTGTTCTGTTTCAATAGAATTTGTCAATTGCTGAACTTCCATTACATTCTCCTTGTAACCCTTTTTCGCCAGGAAAAAGAAAAACGAAATCTATGAGCCAACTTTCTCCTTTCGTTTCATTTGCCTTCCAAGCATGACATCGTTTTAATACGATATACTTTCGATTCCTTGCATCACAAGCATGATTTCGCCCATGATTCACCTTTCGGTTTTTGGTTTTCGTCCTTTAAAAAACAAAACTGTACTTTTTACTACTTTTGTGTGAACTACTGCCTAATTGATCATTAAGTAATCGATTTTCACAAACAACTAGACTACATTTTCCTTTTCGTGTATGGAACATATTAACTAAATAAATCTGTGTATATTGTCTTCATAACTAATTGCCTTTATAGTTCATAGCAGCATTGGGAAAAAGTAGGACTAGAACTGTTTGCAATTACAGCCGGAAATTGTCTAAAGATCTACAGGATCTGCAGATTTCACTTCAAGTAATTCACATGGTTTATCTACTTTTGAAATTTTATTTCACATTTTCTCACATTAGTTTTTCAACATCATCATATGCTATCTCACTCTTCAAACATTCTTCTAATAACATATCTTAATGCCTTAATCCGGAATTTTGATTTCTAATTCTTCCCATGAAAGAAACAAAGTTGATTATCAAATTACAAGAACATCAAAGTAACTATAGCAAGTACTGATTAAAGAAGCAGATTATGTACTTGTCCCATCTAATTCAGACTTTTCTGTATCTCTCAATTTCTTTTCATGAATCTTCCAATCGGTTCCGAAACTGATGTCTTATCATCACATCCATTTTCTTCCAAAATCCCTTTAATTTCCGATCCTCATTCTTTGCTGCGGATGAACATAATATTCTCTTCAATTTACTCAGCTTGTTCTTTACCTCAATCATTTCCTTCTGGAATAGCACGAGTATGTTCTCCATTGCCAACGACACCTCCTTCGCCGACATCAGTGGCTCCTTAGGACATGGAGCTCCACAAATTCTTCCCAAACAATCGAGTTTTTCCAGAAATTGCTCAACCAGTTCACCAACAAGCATCTCTTTGTAAGACCTTTCCTTTCCCATGGCTGCCGATTCATTCTTCAATAGTTCTTTCGTGTCATTCAGTTCTGCTTCCGCTATTTCCAGAAGATTAAAGAGTTTCCTTGAGACGCTGCCATTGTCGCCGATGCTTAGTGTTTTGACCGAAGATTTGAATTCTTGGAATTTTGGCTTCAAATCTTTCCTTCCTAACATGAAGACCGAAAAATCAACCACAATCGCAGAAAACTGAGCTCCAAGCTGGAGTGCATATTCTTCAATTTCATCCGATTTATTAGCCTCTTTCAGCCATTGAATGATCGTCTTGAATTCATTCCTTCGACGCTTAATCGTATCATTGCGAGAACATTGATGAAGATACGAATTCATCTGTTCTTTATAGCCTGATCCAAGATTGACTCTGTCCAACTGCATTGTCATCTCATCGATCAACTTCCGGTCGGATCCTAATTCGGTATTGTTGTGATCATCAACTCCAACGTGTTCACTTTCATCGCCGTCATCAGAATATTCCATCTTGACATCTTCTTTATGATCTTCTTGCATCCATTCTATGGCGGCCTTTGAATCCGTGAGTTGTTCCGTGTTCTCAAGCTGCCACAATTCTTGGTCGATTTGCGGAGGATCCAGGGCCTCTCTGTTCGTGTACAGGTTCCGAAACCTGAAGCGCAGTCTGAGATCGAGGTCGCTCGGCCGGTCTTTCTTCACCATTGGCTCTGGGAAGCGTCAAGAAAAAGGAGATATTGTAGGCAATTTAGTTCTTGAAAGACATAAGGTATACACATTGACAGAGAGAGAGAGAGATACCTGTTGCTGCAGAATGTTTTTACGTATTTTTTTCCTTGTAGAGAGAGAGATGAGAGAGAGAGAGCATGGGTTGGTAGGTAATTCCGTTAAGAGAAAAGCAAATACTCGCTATAACCTGATTGAAATAAGTTCATCAACTTAAGCGTAGGCGGTCATATTTTCTGTTGAGTTACCCAAATTGCTGGTAATATTCCGGAAAGTTTCCACAAAGGACTAACGTTTATTTTTAGTAGTTATCTTTATGTTTACTAAATTAAAAAATAGGAAAATTAATCAAAATTGATTACTGATATTAAAAAATTGTCCAAGGATGGAATGAAAAAAATTCTAAAAGAAGACAAATTTATGGGGGAAAAATTGTTGTGGTGGGTCAATTAGAAAAACCATTAAAAACATATTTTAATAGGAACAAACAGGAAAAAAAAGAATTTTAAAAGAGCATATAAAAGATTAAAAGTACGTTTGAGAACTGCATTCCAACCACTATTTTGCCAGTGTTATCTCTCATATACTATAGAGTTTTTATTTTTGACTTTTAGTTCTAACTCATATAACTTGTAAAATAAACATGAATAATTTGAAAGAAGTTATTTTAATGAGGTAAAATTTAGAAGAAACTAAAGACATAACAAAAATCAAAAGAATTGTTTTTTATGATATATTTTAGGACAAAAATAAGATTTTGTTAGAAAAAAGAAGAAAGAAGAAACATAAAATTGTTTTTTTAAAAGCCAAAAAAAAAAAGAAGATTCAAAGACTACAAAAAAGAGAGTGATTTGTCAAAGAGGGCCAATTGCAACTTTTAAATAGCTAAAGATATTTAAGAGTTAAGATTTTAGAATTTAAGGGTTCGTTTAGTAAATAGATTTAAATTAGTGATTTGATTTGAGTTATATAATTTGAATTGGGATTTGAGTTAGTGATTTAAATTGTTATTCAAATTGATATTCAGATGTGCATTTAAGTTTTAATCTGAGTATGGAATAAAATTGAAATTTATGTTTAGAGAGCTAGTGAAAAAAGTTTTTAATTTACTGACAAATCTAATTAAATCTTAATGTTAATGATCTTAAAAAATATACAATATCATCTGAATTTATTCCTCCCGTCACTTGGAACACAACGAAAAAGAATCATCTCATTTGGATATCAAATGGAGAAGTTATGATTTTTTTTCCCTCAAATATAGGCAAAGATATCCGAGTATTAAAAGTTTACGGAAAGGTCAGAACTTTAAAAACTTGGATTCTTAACACTCAAAAGATTTGGATTTTGGGGAAACAAACATGTATCCAAAAGATTCTTAATACCTGAATATAAATTTAAGTTCATTGAGTCCAAAGAATATACAAAACAAACATGTCCTAAAATTATTAGTTGAACTCCACGTGCTATGCACACGGGTACTTTTGTATGTTCTATTCACGTATTAAGTTTTGATTATTGTACTTCATAGCACCCCCAGTCGAAGGAGACCAACCAATGAAATGCAAAGTCTTAGGCAACACCCTAGTCACTGTCTGAGCACGTATCCAAGCGTTTGTAACACTACTAGCATAGTTGGTAATGAAGAGCTCCACATTAGTAGGTCTTCTAAAACCACCCTCATTATCTTCCTTGTTCCTCCACGTCCAAAGCTAGTAAAGTGTGTAAGCAAATAAACAACTCTAATTCCAAGTTCTAATCCGACTACAGATTTTTAGATTAAGAATCATCCAATCATTCTTAGTCGATGTGAAGAACCAAGTCTAATCCTAAGGAATTAAAGCAACCCAAAGAGATTTTGCAAGAGGACAATCTCCAAAAACATGCATATCTGTCTCGTCCATTCTTAAGCAATGAAGGCAAACTTTTAAGGAAGCTAGATTGCATCTGACCTTTCTTTCATTTGTTAAGAGCCTACCCCTAGCAAACAGCCACATCAAGTGGTTTATTCGAAGAGGGACTCTACAATTCCAGATAGCCTTCCAAATATTCTCGCTCTGATCATAAAGCTCCGAGTTAAGCACTTTGTAAGTCAGGCGTGTTGAAAACAAACCATCTGTTGAAAACCTCCAGTAGGCATTGTCATCCCCTGCTTCCCCAGATGGAGAAGGAATTGAAGCAATTCTTCGGCACACTTGAGAAGGGACAAGTTGATTCAACAAGCTCTAGTTCCAATCCCCATTAGCATCTTTAAGGTCTCCAACTTTGAGGTCAGAGAAATGGATAGGAATAATTCAGCCAACTTATTCCCTAACAGGACGCAAACCCGTGGATCCAATTATCATGCCAAAATGAGACATTATCTCTGTTGCCAATAGACCAAGAGGTAAAGCTACCCAACTGCCGGAAATAAGGCCAAACCGCACGCCAAAGAGGGGTTAAAAAATTACCTAGGTTATCACCAACTCTACCACCATATTTTGCTTGCCAAACACTAGTCTAAAAAGTATCTCGATGTCTAAAATTCCAAGCAGTCTTCAGCAGAAAAGCCTTGTGCATAACAACAATATTTTTTATACCAAGTCCTCCTTGCCATTTGGGCTTACACACATCTTTCCAGCCAACAAAGTGCATTTTTCTCTTATCCTTAGAACCCCCCCATAAAAATCTTTTGCTAAGCCTATTAACCTCTTCAATAGTAGCTTTTGGAAGTGGAGCAGATTGCATAGCAAATTGGGGAATAGAGGTCACAATGGAATTGACAAGAGTAACTCTACCGGCGAGGGATAAACAATTACTCTTCCAACCCGAAAGCCAATTTTTTACTCTTTCAACAATATAATCATAATCTCTTCTACTGATTCTTCCCTTCAAAGGGGGCGCACCCAAATAAATGCCTAGGTCCTCGATGATTGAAAAGCCCGAAAGAGTAGAGATATCTCTTATGATACCTGGATCTGTTCCCTTAGACAGAAAGATTGAGGTCTTGGTAGTGCTCACCTTTTCTCCAGACGCTTTACAAAAAAGTCTAAACAATCTAAAATGATAGACATCTGGTTCACGGAAGCTTCCGCAAAAAAGAGTAAGTCGTCGGCAAACATAAGGTGGGAAATGAGAGGACCCCTTCTACCAATTCTCATAGGAATCCATCTCCTTTCTGATACAAGATCCTGAATAAGGTGGGCAAGCCATTCTATACACAGGAAAAAAATATAAGGGGAGAGAGGGTCCCCTTGACGAATACCACGGCTCGGCTTAAAGGACTAAGTTCTTTCCCCATTCCACAAAACCTCGAAAGAAGCAGTAGTAATGCACTCCATCGTGAGGTGAACAAAACTCGAAGGGAGACCAATCAAAACAAGAGTATCTCTAATAAAATCCCATGCAAGCTGATCATAAGCCTTCTCTATATCAACTTTAATGGCCATGAATTTCTTTTTGATCCTTTTTTGTTTCATACTATGGACTACTTCATAGGCTATCACGATATTGTCTTGAATAACATGCTCAGGCACAAAGCTTGCTTGATCAGGAGAAACCAGATCAGAAGGGACGTTCTTTAATCTCTCAATGAGAACTTTCGTGGTGATCTTGAAGGCGACATTACACAAAGAAAGGGGTCTGAACTTAGTCAGGGCTGGGAATCTTTGGAATAAGAACTATTAAAGTCTCGTTGAGATTTTCTTCTAGTCTTTCATTAGCAAAGCTATCTTTCACAAGGTTAGATACATTGTCACTGATTGTACCCCAAAACTTTTGGTGGAAGATAGCTTAAATTCCATTTCAGCCTGGAGCCTTAAGTGGCCCCATAGAGCGAGCTACATTCCAAACTTCATTCTTCGTAATTGAAGTGCCCAAAGCACTCAATCTATCATTGTGAATTCGAGGAAAAGTAGCATCAATCTGGAAAAAAATAACGAGATTTTCTCTCAGGTGCCTATGGGTGCTGGTGGCCTTCTTAGAGATGATCATGGGGTTTGCTTAGGTAGTTTCTTTAATAGCATAGGTATGGGCACGACAATTGAAGCTGAAATTTGGGCTCTTTAGCTTGGTTTGGAGTTGACCTGGAATTTGGGATTTAGGCAGTTTGAAGTAGTTATGGATTCTCTCATGACCGTCAAATTAGTGCACTCCTTCAAAGGCTCTCGTTGCAGGCTATCACGCCTCTTGGCTGATGTTAAACGATTGTTAGATAAAGATTGGAGTGTTTCTCTTGCACACATCTTCAGAGAAGCCAACAAAGCTGCTGACTGGCTGACGAATTGGGCTATGTCTCAGAGATTATCCTCTTCATTCTCTTGAGTTCTACTTCGGGGTTGATTAAAATTCTTAGTAGTGATGCTATGGGAGCTATGTCTCATGGAGTCTCTTCTTTGTAATTCTTTTTTTTTTCTCTGTTTGGGTCTTTGATCCCATTCTTCTATCAAAAAAAAAAAAGTTTTGATTATTTTTTTTAATTTTATTTAATAATATGGATCTTATTTAGTTATTGGTTGATACACAATTAATACAAATATCTTCATGAATGTCGCTTTTAAAAATAATGAGTACACAAAAAAGTGAAATAGAGACGCATTTGAAAAGATTTATTTTGATAGAAACATGCACGGAAAGAAAGTACTCAAATGAACTATAGAGGATTCTTCGGCAAAACGAAAAATAAAAATAAAAAACAAAAAATAATCACGAGAACATAAGAACGAAGATCAGAGAGAGATTAGAAAGAGAGTATGGGTTGGTAGGTAATTCTGTTAAGAGAAAAGCAAATGCTCGTTATAACTTGATTGAAGTAACTTGATCAACCTAAGCGTCGTCAGTCATGTATTGTATTTTCTGTTATGAGTTACCCAAACTCCTGGTAATATTCCAGAAAGTTTCCACAAAAAACAAAGCTTATTTTTAGTAGTTGTCTTTAAGTTTACTAAATTAAAAAATAGCTAAAAATTAATCAAAATTAGATATTCAAAAAAATCAATCAAATTATCCAATGGAATCCAAACTGAACCAAACACTCGTAGTATAAAATACTAAAGATCTTTGTTAGTTTTACTTAGTATGAAGAAAATACAAATATCTTTATAACTATTTTTTAAAAAAAATTACATGGATTAGACAAGAAAAAATAAAATAAGAACATATTTGGAAAAATATATTTCGATTAAAACATTAGGGGACAAAGTTTGTGAAAGAAGAATTTAAGAAAAAAAAAATTACCCTATAAAGACTCCTTTGGCAAAAAAACCTAAAAATTAAGCATGTGCATATATAAAACTGGTGTTAACAAAAGTAAACTAAAAAAAAATCAATCTAGTGTAGGAGCTGGGGCTTCCTCTCTCTGAGGTTGAGGAGGAGGCGGCATGTTTTCACCATGTCTTTTACCTCCTAGACTACTAAGTGAAACCCATGAGCTTTAAAGTGGCTTGATCATTTTCAACCATCCTTGAGCGACCAGGAGATCCTTAGAACCTTCGAAGTCTACTAGCTTGACATGCTTTCATTTGACCAATAGCGGTTCTTGATAGACAGGTCTTACTTCTGGTGTGGGAGCTAGGGCTTCCTCTCTCTAAGGTTGAGGAGGAGGCGGCATGTTTTCAACATGTCTTTCACCTCCTTGACTACTAGCTATAAGCTCCTTGATCTCTTTTCTTTGATCTTGAAGTTGCCTTTGCGGATCAGCGATCATCATCATCAATCTTACATCAGTCGGATTGTCATCACCAGCAGTGGTTGAAGCACGAGTTTGAATCCTTCTACGGCCTCGCATCTTTGACTTCCTAAAAGAATTTTGAGCTTAAGGATAAACTTCTAATTTAGAGATGAGACAGGATTTTACTACTAACTTATGCACTAAGGCATTTATCATTATACAACTAAATCTTATAGTTATTATTAAGCTTACATCCATATTATTTAACTTAAAATATACTTATTTGGAGGACTTAAACTGACGTGTAACAATGTGAATTGAAAACAAAAATTTGCTCTGATACCAAAGCCAAATGAAGAGTTTTAGATGGGGTAGCTATGTCAATATTGTTTATGTTGGGAAATCTCCCAAAACCCAACTCACAAAGGCTGAAAGTTAATTAAATATTTGTCCACTATCCAAGGGGAGAAAAAAAAATGTTCACAAATAATAATATTTACACATAAATCTGAATAATTACCTGTAATGATTTTTCTGCCTTTTTCATATAGGAAACTGGATATGCGATTAAAGAGGAATAACACCATCACAACAAAGCTAGACAACCAACATCGTATAGATTCTACCATAGGACTAAATGGTATGTTTTGTTTGATAGAATGATCATTAGAATAGAATAGCAATTTCTAAAATCCAGTTATTCTTATGTTTGGTTGGGTAAAAAGACTTAATAATAGTCATTCCTATGGAATTGTTATTCAACTACTTTGATTAAATAATCATTCATAAAATAAACCAGTGGAATGATAATTTTATTCTAAAATTGAATCAATTAAAATTCTCTTCTCTTAAACTACCCCTCTTAATTTCTTATTATTTAATTTATTGAATGCCCATTTTACTATCCTAATATTAATATTTTATCATATTATAGAATATTTTATATTTAATTATATTAAATTACATCTCTCAATTTCCTATTATTTACTTTATTGAATGCCTATTTTATTTTTATATATTTAATTATATTATCTCTAATGTAACTCAATCTAATTATTAGTGCTTATACAATATTTCATACCATTTTTCACATATAAATTATGATTTTCTTTGTTAACAAACTTTCATATATAAATTATGATTTCCTTTAATTTTTCAAATAAAAGAATATCTTTAAAACGTATAAAAAAATCACTTTTCTTTTCAAAAAAGGAAAAAAAATCATTTTAATGCATATTTTGATTCCGTTTTAAATATTATCAAAGATTAAATAAAGGGGTACTTTTGTCAAATAGTTATTGTTTTATTCCATTTCAATTAATAACCAAACATAATAATCATGGTTCTAATACTAATTTCAATACTCAATTAAACAATTGAATTATAATGCATCTTTCAATTCAATATATTCCTATTCATATTTCATTATATTCTTATTCCTATTTCTATTTTTATTCCATTTTATTGAACTAAACGTTAAATAAAAAAACAAAACAACTATAGTCATTAAGCAAAGCAAAAATATCTCTAATTAGAGGCGCATGAAGACCACTGAAACGTTTAGAATTAATACTAAATTCGCCTTCTGAGAAGCAGACTCAGCATTTAGATTCTTAGATCTTTTTTAACCATTATCTAATTCTTATTTTTTTAACATTAATATGTAAAAGATCTTTTTTAATATTTTTTTTAGAGATTCAAACTTTTTATTTTTAGGTACATCAACAAAACAAAAAAAAAATAACAGTCCACTTTTTTGTTTGTCACAAATACATCATAAACCTCTTAGCAATCGTACAATAAACATGGGTTATGGTTCTACTTGATAGTGTCGTTTCAATTGTATAATTTCAATTGTTATAATATAAAACACTTATATGTTTTATTATAAAGTAAAAATAAATTATAATATAAAATTTTCAAATACTATAATAAATTTATTTTATATATTTTTTTGTTCTGATTATGTTGACGAATGCTCTATTGTTGAATTGCAGATGTGTTTAAAAAAATTAAAAAAAAGTTCATACAATTGTTACGTTGTGTAAATAATTATTCCTTTAATAACTCTCGGAAAAAGACAAGGGGGCAATACCGTCATTTAGCAACAGCAGCTTAACGAACATCCTTCGCCTTATAACGAACGAACGGCCACGTCATCAAAATTTCCCGCCACAAAATGGTTTTCTTCTCCGCTCTTACCCTCACTCTCACTCTCCCGAAGCTCCTCTGAAGCTCCATCAATGGCCGCTTCGCTCCCGATCGTATCTCTGCTCCTCTTCTCTCTCCTCTCTCTTTCTTCTTCCCTCCCTTCCCACGCCGTCCTCGACGCCTCCGAGATCCTCATCGACTCCGGCCATGTCTCCATGGCTCTCATTCTCGAGCTCGTTTCCCAAACCCAAACCCTAACGTCTTCCTCCCTCACCATCTTCGCTCCCCCCGACTCCGCCTTCTCCAACTCCGGCCAGCCGGCTCTCTCTCTTCTCCAGTACCACTTTTGCCCCCTCCATCTCTCTCTCCAGACCCTCAAGTCTCTCCCCGCCGGTACGAAGATCCCGACTCTGCTCTCCGGCCACGTGTTGATCGTCACCTCCTCTCCGTTCGATTCTCAAGTATCGCTCAACAACGTCAAGATCACGAGCGGATCGCCGATCTTCAATGACGGATCTCTGATCATCTTCGGAACTGAGGACTTCTTCGATCCCCATTTTAAAGTTCCCAGCTCGGTTCCGGTCCCAAAGATCGATTCAACATGTGAATCGTTGCCGGTAGGGTTTCCCGGAGCTTCATGGTTCATGGAAGCGAGCGTGAATCTGAGTTTTAACGGCTACTCTGCCATGGCGTCGATTCTCGATTTGCAATTGTTAGGGTTTGACAAGGACCGGTCCGCTACAATGACCGTCTTCGCTCCCACCGACCAGGCAATGTCGAATCTTCGTTCTAACGACTCCTTGCCTTCAGTATTTCTTCGGCACGTCGTTCCGTGCAGGCTTTTGTGGAGCGATCTGGCGGGTCTAAACGACGGGACACTGTTGCCGACGTACTCGGAAGGATTCACGATCACCATTACCAGATCGGAGAATGTTTTAATGCTCAATGGAATCCCTGTCTTCTTCGCCAACATGCATTACAGCGACTTGATTGCAGTTCATGGCCTGAATGAGGTTCTCGTTCCGCAAGGAGTAGCAGAATCAATAGAATCGGAATCTTCGACTGGGACTGATGGACTGAAGATCGAGGATATTATGCAGATGGAGAATATAAAATTTTGAGGTCAAAACTTCATGATCGCAATACCCTGTTTACTCGTTGCTTGGTATTCTGTGTGTTTGAAGTACTGTGAATTGATTTTCTTTAGTTTTCTGAGCGTATGATCCACTTCAAGTTAGCCCCTATTAGCATATCTCTATGCGTGTAAAAGGATCATTTTGGAATAGAACCCCCTTTTTGTCAACGAATTTTTTCTGGGTTTTTTTTTTTTTCAATAACTAAGTTGATACTTGAGCATACAAAAGAGTTAATTGATAACATGTTGCGCTCTGTATTTTGGTTCTGCACTACCTTGGTACTGGTATAAGTACAAACCTTTCTTATTATCAATGCAACGAACTGAGTAAGGCTTTTCTGTTCTCTGTTTCTTTGACACTAGAGTGTTTGACAATGTGGTAAGAACCGTTGTAGCAATTTTTTTTGTTACTGTAGTATGTGAGAGCTTTACACTGTTTATAACTGAGAAAGTGGTGTGGACCATTAACTGCCAAACACTTTGTTTCAGTCTACACTCTCCTGCACTTGAACCAATCTAGCTTTTCTGTTCAAATCTGTTTTTAAGCTAGAACTTGTTTTGGCCTAATTAATATTAGCTTAGGAAAACTAATAGGACTTTTCATTTATTAGTATTCGTTCCCAATTGTTCCCATTTTCACTGCCTCTAGTAACCCCGGGTATTTATCATCCCAAGAAATTAGACATAGATGCGTGCATTAGCATTTAGAATTCCGTGGATGTTGGAAACCTAAAAGGTTAGGCTTCAAAACATAGAGGGTAGGCTATAAGAGACGCAGGCATTGGATTGTACGAGTCTGACACAAAAACAGGTAGACGAAGAAAAAGAACAAAGCTATCATTAGTTTGAAAAATGTTTGGATCCGTTTTATTATTCATGAAGAAAGTTGCTACGGTTCTATTCTTGTAATTCAAGTCATATCTCTATTGTCAAAAGGGTTTAGATTAAAAATGTTACACTTTAGAAGAACCCTAAGATGGTTGTTTTATCTTTTCATGGATCCATCTCTTGGTCTCTAGTGATTCTTGTCAAATTCATGACTTAGTATTTAACATCTTCTCCTGGTATCTTAATTTCATTTCTTCACTTTTTGGTTCTACTCTTTGATAAGAATATCGAAGAAAGTCATGAACAGAGAAAAAAAAACACGTATAGAAAAATCAATCAATAGATATATTCCATTTTTCTTTACTACATATTAACAGGTTACATTGGAATAGACCGATAACTCTCAACTCAAAATCGAACTTCACTCCACTCCCTTTTTTTTTCTTTTTTCTTTTATACATCACTCTCCAAAAACTAAATATATCGATATACCTAATCTTTCTATTATTTTTCACTACAAGACTTTACACTTCAACTGGTGTATTTGAAGAAGACGCTTGATTGTTGCTATTATTACTGCTCAAACTTCTCTTGTTGCTTCTGCCTTTCATTAATTAGGATAGGTTCACAAACACTTCCTCCCTTCAGGGGCGGTTTGCATAGAGAATCCACAGAACAAGGCAGAGCAAGACACCGACAGAAATCATGGCCAACCCTGCATTTACCATCTTGAGATAACAGCCTAATGGAGGGCAGTAAATCGAGGTGATATTTCGGAATGTATCGCAGACAAAATTGCAACCCTGAAGGCTTAGTAAAGGAGGGGTGTAGTGCTCAAGGGCATAGCTCTCATTAACTGCTGCTGTCAGCTGTGTGTAGATACTGTGGTACAGATTCCAGCTGATGACACTTTGCATGTATAGTTCTGCCATACCTGAAAAGAATTACAAAACCACGTAAGGACTTGACAAGCATTCATGATAAGAGCATTAGAATTTAGGAGCCATGATTATCATGAAGGCAGAAATGCTGTCATAATTCTATATTCCTTAGAGTACTATGATGTGATAGTAGGACCTTTGATACTCGGACTTTGGTAAAGAAATGTGTTCTGTTTATACATTAAAAAGGTTTCAAGTGTGATATTTAATATTACCAGATTTTTCTGCTTTCTTGAATACTGCAATGATCTCATCAAGTATGCATTCCCACTATACCACCCCATGGCGTAATTTCGATTGATTCCACTAACTGGAATTTATCAATTTCTCTCATTATATTAACAAGCAGCTTCCAGCAATAAATATCAAGTTTACTTCCTAATGAAAGAGAACAAAACAAAATCAATCACCAAAACTCACGAGTCTTACCAGTGAAGCATTTGCAATAGTCACTTCTTGATCCCCACAATGGTTATCTTGCAAATGAGAATCAAATGAACGACAAAGAGGAGGCATCAGAGGTCCAGACTGCTTGTATGAATGAGGTTCACCCCCGGAGGGATTTAGGATTTGCATTGGCATAGGTATAGATTAACTGGTTCACCACACTTACAATGCCATTGATGGTTTGTTTACTCTTGGTGAGTGCCTGGTTGATCGTTTTTGGTCAACGCGTGGAAGAATGTTTCTAAGAGCTGTTTCTGCATGGGGATTTTCTACCCATTCTTGCATAGCCATGCAAATGTCGGATATCGCGCTGCAAAAGTCACGAAAAAAGAAAAGAAAAACCGAAAGCCATTGCTGAGGCCTGAGGATGCTGATTAGAAACAGTAAATTGAGATGCACATAGGTAGTACTTAACTAAAATGAGGCTTCAAAATTGCGACAAACAAATTTTTAACAATTATGAGTCCACTAGATCTCATCGCCAAAATATTAATAATCATTTTTTTTTAAGGAATTTTACAGGATCCCATTACCTGTTTTAATAACTCGGAGGACTCTAAATATTCTTTTTCTCATAGGGCTTAATATCCCCTCAACCCTCAGCATGATGCGATTCATCACAAGAAAATCATACTGACAAGCTCCAATATTACAGGAGAATAATCTTCAAACCCAGAACAGTAGACATATTGTAGCACCCGAACATTTTTACTACATTAAAAATGCAATAAGTTAAGGATTAAGTTAAGACAAAAATACAGTTTAAGGAGAAAAAAACTGTATAATAACATAGAAAATTATACAATATTAGAATAATGCAATGTAAGTAAGTACACTGATAAAGTCATGCAGTATGAAAATTACATTGCAAAAGAAATACAATGTAAGAATTAGACTGTTTAAGGTTAAGCACTATAGAAATTAGACTGTTTAAGTTAAAGCAATATCGGAATAATACTGTTTGAAGAATTTGGATGAATAAGGAATGCTGTAACAATATAGAAAAAATACCGACAGTATAAGAAAAATACTATCAGTATAAATTTAGACTGTACAAAGTTAGATAATATTGGAATTATAGTATGTGAGGAATGTGGATAAGTATTGGAGGTTATGAGATCTTATGAATTGTATAGAAAAGAATACCAGCAGTATAAGAAAAAATACTGTCAGTATAAACTTGGACTGTTTAAAAAGTTTAGTGAGACACATTGAAAGTTTTGATTGGGCCACCACATCCACTAATGTGGCCCAATCACATTTGGCCACCCAAAGGAACCAAATTGATTACCAAGGTGACTCATCACCTTTTTATTTAAAAAAAAAAAAAGAAAAGAAAAGAAAAAGAAAGAAAAAGGTGAATCAATTCATGATATAAAAGACCATTATCTTGGTCTCCACGGTGGAAAGAAAAAAAAAGGAAAGAACCGTGAAAGGGGACGAAAAGGGAAAGAAAAGAAAGAAAGAAAGAAAGAAAGGAAGAAAGAAGAAAAAAAATGCTTCATATGTCTCCCAAGGAAACGGTCCCCTTCATAAGCAATTTTCTCTCAAATTTTGATAATTCCCAAACCTCCGATTAAGCTTAAGGCAAGCTCTAGTGTTTTAGTGCAAAGTTTTGCAACTTTGAAGGTAAATTTCTAAACTTATTTGTAAGGGTTTTAGAGATTTTTCTTCAAAGTCATGGATGGGTTTTGATAAAATTTTGTCATGTTTTATGACAAATGAATCTATGCAAGTTCAATCTCACAAGAGGAGAATCAAGAAGGCTTGATAAAGATTAGGTAAATCTCTAAACTTTCTATGTGAAAGTTTATATTTTTTTCAAGTATGTCAAGTGTTTGATAAAATGATTTTGGTCTCTGGCATGTAAATGGACAGTATGGCATAATTGTTTTATGTTATATGTTGATGGTGATGATGATGGAAATAAGAAAGTAAGGGTTTGGTGAAATTCCAAAATGGACTAAATTGCAAAGAAAAATGTGTTCTCGACAGATTTAAAAATCAGCCAAAAATTCCCCCGAAACATTGGAATTTTAAGAAATTTAAAACATGAAAGTTGTAAAACGCATCGAAACTATAACACCTGAGATTTTTAATGCATTAAAAATGCATTAAGTTAAGGATTATATTAAGATGAAAAGTACAATTAAATGAAAAATACTGTGTAATAACATGAAAAATTATACAGTATTAGACCAATACAGTATAAGAATTGGATTGTGTGGACTACAATTTCTTTTTGTACTTTTATAAAAAGAAAAGAAAAAAAAAGGTTAATGTTTACGTTTTATTATCAATCGAGTGGATTGATAATAAAGAAAGTTAATTAATGAGTCAGCTGTTGTTTGATCAAGACATAGAGGCCGACTAATGGAAGGAAAAGGAACGGAATAGAGAACGCTAGAGCATAGTTCAGGGTAACTTAAAATATACTTATTTGGAGGACTTAAACTGACGTGTAACAATGTGAATTGAAAACAAAAATTTGCTCTGATACCAAAGCCAAATGAAGAGTTTTAGATGGGGTAGCTATGTCAATATTGTTTATGTTGGGAAATCTCCCAAAACCCAACTCACAAAGGCTGAAAGTTAATTAAATATTTGTCCACTATCCAAGGGGAGAAAAAAAAATGTTCACAAATAATAATATTTACACATAAATCTGAATAATTACCTGTAATGATTTTTCTGCCTTTTTCATATAGGAAACTGGATATGCGATTAAAGAGGAATAACACCATCACAACAAAGCTAGACAACCAACATCGTATAGATTCTACCATAGGCCTAAATAATATGTTTTGTTTGATAGAATGATCATTAGAATAGAATAGCAATTTCTAAAATCCAGTTATTCTTATGTTTGGTTGGGTAAAAAGACTTAATAATAGTCATTCCTATGGAATTGTTATTCAACTACTTTGATTAAATAATCATTCATAAAATAAACCAGTGGAATGATAATTTTATTCTAAAATTGAATCAATTAAAATTCTCTTCTCTTAAACTACCCCTCTTAATTTCTTATTATTTAATTTATTGAATGCCCATTTTACTATCCTAATATTAATATTTTATCATATTATAGAATATTTTATATTTAATTATATTAAATTACATCTCTCAATTTCCTATTATTTACTTTATTGAATGCCTATTTTATTTTTATATATTTAATTATATTATCTCTAATGTAACTCAATCTAATTATTAGTGCTTATACAATATTGCATACCATTTTTCACATATAAATTATGATTTTCTTTGTTAACAAACTTTTCATATATAAGTTATGATTTCCTTTAATTTTTTCAAATAAAAGAATATCTTTAAAACGTATAAAAAAATCACTTTTCTTTTCAAAAAAGGAAAAAAAATCATTTTAATGCATATTTTGATTCCGTTTTAAATATTATCAAAGATTAAATAAAGGGGTACTTTTGTCAAATAGTTATTGTTTTATTCCATTTCAATTAATAACCAAACATAATAATCATGGTTCTAATACTAATTTCAATACTCAATTAAACAATTGAATTATAATGCATCTTTCAATTCAATATATTCCTATTCATATTTCATTATATTCTTATTCCTATTTCTATTTTTATTCCATTTTATTGAACTAAACGTTAAATAAAAAAACAAAACAACTATAGTCATTAAGCAAAGCAAAAATATCTCTAATTAGAGGCGCATGAAGACCACTGAAACGTTTAGAATTAATACTAAATTCGCCTTCTGAGAAGCAGACTCAGCATTTAGATTCTTAGATCTTTTTTAACCATTATCTAATTCTTATTTTTTTTTAACAGCTTTATTCATTATAATAATTAATATGTAAAAGATCTTTTTTAATATTTTTTAGAGATTCAAACTTTTTATTTTTAGGTACATCAACAAAACAAAAAAAAAATAACAGTCCACTTTTTTGTTTGTCACAAATACATCATAAACCTCTTAGCAATCGTACAATAAACATGGGTTATGGTTCTACTTGATAGTGTCGTTTCAATTGTATAATTTCAATTGTTATAATATAAAACACTTATATGTTTTATTATAAAGTAAAAATAAATTATAATATAAAATTTTCAAATACTATAATAAATTTATTTTATATATTTTTTTGTTCTGATTATGTTGACGAATGCTCTATTGTTGAATTGCAGATGTGTTTAAAAAAATTAAAAAAAAGTTCATACAATTGTTACGTTGTGTAAATAATTATTCCTTCAACAAGTCTCGGAAAAAGACAAGGGGGCAATACCGTCATTTAGCAACAGCAGCTTAACGAACATCCTTCGCCTTATAACGAACGAACGGCCACGTCATCAAAATTTCCCGCCACAAAATGGTTTTCTTCTCCGCTCTTACCCTCACTCTCACTCTCCCGAAGCTCCTCTGAAGCTCCATCAATGGCCGCTTCGCTCCCGATCGTATCTCTGCTCCTCTTCTCTCTCCTCTCTCTTTCTTCTTCCCTCCCTTCCCACGCCGTCCTCGACGCCTCCGAGATCCTCATCGACTCCGGCCATGTCTCCATGGCTCTCCTTCTCGAGCTCGTTTCCCAAAGCCAAACCCTAACGTCCTCCTCCCTCACAATCTTCGCTCCCCCCGACTCCGCCTTCTCCAACTCCGGCCAGCCGGCTCTCTCTCTTCTCCAGTACCACTTTTGCCCCCTCCATCTCTCTCTCCAGACCCTCAAGTCTCTCCCCGCCGGTACGAAGATCCCGACTCTGCTCTCCGGCCACGTGTTGATCGTCACCTCCTCTCCGTTCGATTCTCAAGTATCGCTCAACAACGTCAAGATCACGAGCGGATCGCCGATCTTCAATGACGGATCTCTGATCATCTTCGGAACTGAGGACTTCTTCGATCCCCATTTTAAAGTTCCCAGCTCGGTTCCGGTCCCAAAGATCGATTCAACATGTGAATCGTTGCCGGTAGGGTTTCCCGGAGCTTCATGGTGCAAGGAAGCGAGCGTGAATCTGAGTTTTAACGGCTACTCTGCCATGGCGTCGATTCTCGATTTGCAATTGTTAGGGTTTGACAAGGACCGGTCCGCTACAATGACCGTCTTCGCTCCCACCGACCAGGCAATGTCGAATCTTCGTTCTAACGACTCCTTGCCTTCAGTATTTCTTCGGCACGTCGTTCCTTGCAGGCTTTTGTGGAGCGATCTGGCGGGTCTAAACGACGGGACAGTGTTGCCAACGTACTCGGAAGGATTCACGATTACCATTACCAGATCGGAGAATGTTTTAATGCTCAATGGAATCCCTGTCTTCTTCGCCAACATGCATTACAGCGACTTGATTGCAGTTCATGGCCTGAATGAGGTTCTCGTTCCGCAAGGAGTAGCAGAATCAATAGAATCGGAGTCTTTGACTGGGACTGATGGACTGAAGATCGAGGATATTATGCAGATGGAGAATATAAAATTTTGAGGTCAAAACTTCATGATCGCAATACCCTGTTTACTCGTTGCTTGGTATTCTGTGTGTTTGAAGTACTGTGAATTGATTTTCTTTAGTTTTCTGAGCGTATGATCCACTTCAAGTTAGCCCCTATTAGCATATCTCTATGCGTGTAAAAGGATCATTTTGGAATAGAACCCCCTTTTTGTCAACGAATTTTTTCTGGGTTTTTTTTTTTTTCAATAACTAAGTTGATACTTGAGCATACAAAAGAGTTAATTGATAACATGTTGCGCTCTGTATTTTGGTTCTGCACTACCTTGGTACTGGTATAAGTACAAACCTTTCTTATTATCAATGCAACGAACTGAGTAAGGCTTTTCTGTTCTCTGTTTCTTTGACACTAGAGTGTTTGACAAGGTGTCAAGAGCCGTTGGTTACAATTGTTTTTATTGCAGTATGTGAGAGCTTTATACTGTAACAATTTTTTTTTGTTACTGTAGCGTGTGAAAGCTTTACATTGTTTCTAACTGAAAAAGTGGTGTGGACCACTAACTGCCAAACACTTTGTTTCAGTCTACACTCTCCTGCACTTGAACCAATCTAGCTTTTCTGTTCAAATCTGTTTTTAAGCTAGAACTTGTTTTGGCCTAATTAATATTAGCTTAGGAAAACTAATAGGACTTTTCATTTATTAGTATTCATTTCCAATTGTTCCCATTTTCACTGCCTCTAGTAACCCCGGCTATTTATCATCCCAAGAAATTAGACATAGATGCGTGCATTAGCATTTAGAATTCCGTGGATGTTGGAAACCTAAAAGGTTAGTCTTTCAAAACATAGAGGATAGGCTATAAGAGAGGCAGGCATTGGATTGTACAAGTCTGACACAAAAACAGGTAGACGAAGCAAAAGAACAAAGCTATCATCAGTTTGAAGGATGTTTGGATCCGTTTTGTTATTCATGAAGTTGTTAGGGTTCTATTCTTGTATTTCAATTCATATCTCTATTGTCAAAAGGGTTTAGATTAAAGATGTTACACGGTAGAAGAACCCTAAGATGGTTGTTTTATCTTTTCATGGATCCTTCTCTTGGTCTCTAGTGATTCTTGTCAAATTCATGAATTAGTATTGAACATCTTCTCCTGGTATCTTAATTTCATTTCTTTACATTTTGGTTCTACTCTTCGATAAGAATATCCCAGAAAGTCATGAACGGAGAAAAAAAACAAGCATCGAAAAATCAATCAATAAATATATTCCATTTTTCTTTACTATATATTAACAGGTTACATTGGAATAGACCGATAACTCTCACTCCACTCCCTTTTTTTTCTTTTTTCTTTTATACATCACTCTCCAAAAACTAAATATATCGATATACTTATTCTTTCTATGATTTTTCACTACAAGACCTTACCCTTCAACTGGTGTATTTGACGATGACGCTTGATTGTTGCTATTATTACTGTTCAAACTTCTCTTGTTGCTCCTGCCTTTCATTAATTAGGATAGGTTCACAAACACTTCCTCCCTTCCGAGGCGGTTTACATAGAGAATCCAGAGAACAAGGCAGAGCAAGAACCCGACAGAAATCATGGCCAACCCTGCATTTACCATCTTGAGATAACGGTCTAATGGAGGGCAGTAAATCTAGGTGATATTTCGGAATGTATCGCGGACAAAGTTGCAAGCCTGAAGGCTTAGTTAAGGTGGGGCGTAGTGCTCAAGGGCATAGCTCTCATTAACTGCTGCTGTCAGCTGTGTGTAGATACTGTGGTACAGATTCCAGCTGATGACACTTTGCATGTATAGTTCTGCCATACCTGAAAAGAATTACAAAACCACGTAAGGACTTGACAAGCATTCATGATAAGAGCATTAGAATTTAGGAGCCATGATTATCATGAAGGCAGAAATGCTGTCATAATTCTATATTCCTTAGAGTACTATGATGTGATAGTAGGACCTTTGATACTCGGACTTTGGTAAAGAAATGTGTTCTGTTTATACATTAAAAAGGTTTCAAGTGTGATATTTAATATTACCAGATTTTTCTGCTTTCTTGAATACTGCAATGATCTCATCAAGTATGCATTCCCACTATACCACCCCATGGCGTAATTTCGATTGATTCCACTAACTGGAATTTATCAATTTCTCTCATTATATTAACAAGCAGCTTCCAGCAATAAATATCAAGTTTACTTCCTAATGAAAGAGAACAAAACAAAATCAATCACCAAAACTCACGAGTCTTACCAGTGAAGCATTTGCAATAGTCACTTCTTGATCCCCACAATGGTTATCTTGCAAATGAGAATCAAATGAACGACAAAGAGGAGGCATCAGAGGTCCAGACTGCTTGTATGAATGAGGTTCACCCCCGGAGGGATTTAGGATTTGCATTGGCATAGGTATAGATTAACTGGTTCACCACACTTACAATGCCATTGATGGTTTGTTTACTCTTGGTGAGTGCCTGGTTGATCGTTTTTGGTCAACGCGTGGAAGAATGTTTCTAAGAGCTGTTTCTGCATGGGGATTTTCTACCCATTCTTGCATAGCCATGCAAATGTCGGATATCGCGCTGCAAAAGTCACGAAAAAAGAAAAGAAAAACCGAAAGCCATTGCTGAGGCCTGAGGATGCTGATTAGAAACAGTAAATTGAGATGCACATAGGTAGTACTTAACTAAAATGAGGCTTCAAAATTGCGACAAACAAATTTTTAACAATTATGAGTCCACTAGATCTCATCGCCAAAATATTAATAATCATTTTTTTTTAAGGAATTTTACAGGATCCCATTACCTGTTTTAATAACTCGGAGGACTCTAAATATTCTTTTTCTCATAGGGCTTAATATCCCCTCAACCCTCAGCATGATGCGATTCATCACAAGAAAATCATACTGACAAGCTCCAATATTACAGGAGAATAATCTTCAAACCCAGAACAGTAGACATATTGTAGCACCCGAACATTTTTACTACATTAAAAATGCAATAAGTTAAGGATTATGTTACGATGAAAATACAGTTTAAGGAGAAAAAACTATATAATAACATAAAAAATTTTACAGTATTAGAATAATGCAATGTAAGGAAGTACACTAATAAAGTCATGTAATATAAAAATTACACTACAAAAGTAATACAGTGTAAGAATTAGACTGTTTATGGTTAATGTGACACCCGTTATTCTCCTAACGGGTATTGAGGTAATTAAATTAATTTTTAATGTATAAAAAAAATTGCTTCATTTAAATTTATTTTATAATATTTATTTTTATCTATTTTTAAGTTTTCTAAAATTCTCCTATATTTATTTAGTATGATTACTAAAAAGCCTTAGAACTTCTAATAAATCTCAAAAATGTCATATTGGCATTATGTGTGTTAAAGTCTTTAGATGAGACATAAGGATATCTTTTCCAACTACTCTTGACCCTCATTTTCTTTATTTCCTCCGTGACATGCTTCAACATGTCTCCTCTATAATTGTTTCTATCACTTCTCTTCAAAGACTTCATCTTTTCTTCCTTTCTCTTCCACGGTTCCCACACTCTTCTTCTCATTTCTTTGCTGAAGCAAAATACTTAGAGAACTTCTTCAAGGCTGCCATAAAAATCAGCCACCATCACCTCCATTTGAGCAAGAATTTCAGTCATACCGAAGTAAAGGAACCTGTTTTGAAGCCATTTCAAGCTTCCAACTAACCATAATCCGAGGTTAGAATCTTATGAACAAATTTAGTCTTTCATTTATAAATTTTCTTTTATACTAAAGGATTATTCAAATTTGCGTTCTTAAACCTAAGTATATGTTTGTTGCTATTTTGGAGCATATGTATGAAGTCTAAGTGTATATGCCCTAGACAGAAAATTTATATTGTTAAACTTTATAATACCTCTATGGGCAGTGGTTATTTCTTGAAATTCTAAGATTAAATTAAAATAAATTTTATGAATGTAGTTGTATGTTGTGCTTTAGTTTTAATTGTCCTTATGCACGCCTTAGGATCAAGGGAGTATGGAGCTAACGTTAACTGATTCCAGGATTAAGAGACTGTTGATAAGCTTAAAAGGTAGGGATTCTATTACTCATCTTTTGTGAGGTTTTTATAGAATTAAAATTGATTGTTTTGCTGCAATATATATATCTATGTTGAACTGATATTATATGTGTATCACATATGAAACTATGACATGGACTCGTCTTGTATTGTACGGCGAGGAACATAATGAATTGACACATGTTATAAATTGAGAAGCATGGTTAGGAAAACTAACTCTATTGATAATGATTCAATATAGAGAAATTGTGAGACATGAAGAGGGCGACGGTTACGTCCTTGGGCATGAATACCCTAAAAGGTAAAATAGGGGGAAGGCGATGACGCTTCCTTGGGTTGAAAGTCCCAGAACACACTGTACAGGAATCGACTTGGTGAGGACTCGGGGCTTGATGTCCCCTCACCGGAACACCCTTGGAATGTTTATAGGGTGATCAAGTGCGCCCATTTGGGTTTCGATGAGTTGAGTGATACTCAATTTAACATGGATACCTAGGAACAATGATGATTGGTAATATTTGTATAAATGTGTAATTATGACACTTGGTAATGATTAACTACGGTATCCATAAGATGTGATCATAATAAACCTCATAATCTGAAATATGATGTGACTTACTAACCATGCAGATTTTAATGTGGTAATGATAAAGGTGAGTAATGGTTTTCTCTACTGAGCATAGTGTTGCTCATACCCTTATGTTTATATCTTTTCAGGACTCACTAAGTGTGAGGTGGCTACGAGAAATATAGTTGAGGAAGCGATGTAACTATATTACATTGGGACTGCTCAATTGTAAAGAATGTTCTTCATGATAATGTAAGCATCAATTGTTACTTTCTGTGACTGTATTATAATGTGTTGAGGGTTAAAATGATGATGACAACAGTTTATATTATTAAATTTAAGGTGCTACATTAAAACTGTGGTTTATTTGTCGTTTATATTTTTATTTTTGAGTTGAGAGTTTTCATTTAAGTCCCGGGCAAATTTTATTTTTAAGGTTTTACTTTTATTATTTATTTTTATTTTATCTCATTAAAAACTGTTAACCCCCATATAGGGGCGTTACAGAATTTTTGGTATCAGAGCCTAGGTTCGGTTAACCTAGGGAGTGTAGCACCACTTTAAAAAAATATATTTTTGAGATGGTTTTGAAGCTGAATTTTTATTGTCATCATCAAAATGAACCTTCACATTGATTTATACAGTCTAAAAGGATGTAACATGGAAAGGCCATAGAATGAAAATATCAATAGTTATATGAGTACAATAATTATATAGAAGGAAAGTATTGATAGTTATGAGGGAATGATAATTATATGGAATGAGTTTATAAGTAGAATGCTTATGAGAGATTCGTATAATATTTGGATCTATAAGCATATTTAATTCGTATAAACGATGAGAAATTCGTATAGATACGAGGATTTAAGAGCCTTTTGTCTCGTGAAAAACAATAAGAAATATAAGGCTTGATTTATTGATTTTAAAGTTTGACATAGATATGCCAAATTTTTCGTAATTGATTCAAACCTAAGTAATGATTATGTGTGGATTCGATGGAGCACATAAGTGTCAATGTCTTTTCTTAAAAGTTCTATATATTTGAGGAATATGATATAAGTTGGGAATCATGGTATTGAATCTTGAGAAAGATAAATGTTAGACTTTTGGTCTGTTGAGACTGTGTAAAGTCTAGAATGCATGAATCTCAAAATTGGAATATTTCGTTACGTACATTGTATTTAAGTGTATCAGTGAATCTTTTGGTTACCTAAGGTTTTGTTATATGAGGAAATTATATATTGTATAAGTAGAATTGTGGGGATTGTAGATGTTCTTAAGTAGTAACATCAAGTGTCTTTGTTCATTGATATGGTCTATGTTGAAAGACGTAAATCGTATTGATTTCAAGGTTAGTCACATTCTAAACCCTTGGTAGCAATGATGATGAATCCATTGATAGATGTTAAGTATTATCAATAACATATGGGTGTATGCATTGTTCAATAAGGTTTTGATTAAAACAAAATTATTTGAGTTGCTGGATCATTCAGGAAGATCCTTGTTGTCGTTAAATTAGATTTGTTGTTTATAGTTAACTTTATCTATAGTGGGCTTTAAATTGGGTTTAAGATGTATACAAATTGGTTTTCAATTTTATGTTTGTTATTTAACTCGTTCTAAATGTGTTAAGGCCCGAAACAACCTGACCATTTTCAACTAAGAACATTTGGGCCTAGTTCAAATCTTAAATCAGTTTGATTCACACTATCTCTCCCACGTGGTCTCTATACGTGTCATATACAGTGGTTTAATTATTGTTTACATATACGTTTACTGTGCATAGGAGTTTATTTCTCCGAGTTCACTTTTTCTCTCTCAATTTGTTATTTTCTCTCTAAATCGTAAATCCTCTTCTTTTTCATTAGAAATTCTTCTTTTCCTCTAAAAGAAGAAGGAATTCTAGGATTCTGCAATTTACTATCTTAATTTTTTCTTTCTATTTACTCTTCTTTCATCTCATCATGGACCCAAAGTACCAACACCTGAGAAAGTATTTCCCATCACTCTCCCAAAAGATTCTCAGAAAGAAATACAAGGCTAGAATTACTCGGTTGTGGATTCTTATGCGTTTTGGCATCCCTTGTGATGTGAGAATGTTGATAGAGGGGAAAATCCGTCCGAGTGACTTTAGTCAAGATGTCGGTTTACCAGGAACGGGTACCAGTCGTAGTGCAATGAAAAGAAGAGCTCGTGCCATCGTGGTCACTTGTAACAAATGTGGAAGACAAAATTGTAACGGTAAATGTACTTCACCTGGTTATATGTCAACGAATAGAGAGGATAAAATAAGGTTTTGTAGGGATGGACTTTCAAAGGAGAACTTGGATAGCATCCATCCTCCTCTCCACGGTCACCCTAGTGGATATGTTCAAGGAGCTATTTTTAAACTCTGGCCTAAATTTTATACAGAAAGACAACGCCTCAGGAATATGGTATTTCTAGATCCTGTTTGCCAAGCCATAAGAAAACTGGATGGGGAATAAGTCATCGCTCTATAAAGGTTATTTAGTCTTTACTTATTTGAAGCAGTTTTAGCTGATGTTCAACAGTTTGTGTTTTTCTTTTACTCAGAATATTTGCTTTTGTGTTTGAAATAATTGTGATTATTAGATTGATACAGTAAGTGTTAATATCTTATTTAATTTATGATTTTCTTAAATATATATATAATAAAATATATTATCTTATCAGACACATTACATACGGTACAGTAATATGTTTGAATTTTGAAAAACTTATCCAGATATTTCAAGATTTGTGTCTCAAATTTCAAAAGTTCTACAGTATTTGTCGTTTATATTAAATTTCTAGACTTGGTGTATATTTGTCAAAAAGTCTACAGTTGTGTCATGAGGGTCTTCTGTCGAATTGTTCTCAATTGTCAAAAGTTATACAATTAGAGTCTAATCTTTTTCAAAAAGTGAATCAGATTTTCTGTAAACTATCAATCACCTTATCTTACTTTCTTATCCGCACAAGATTTTGTTTAAATCTTTGGATTACCTTTTCATTACCTACTCGTCTATCTCTTTAGCCCTTTTTGTATATTTCTCATATTTAAAAACTTATGTAGAACCCGAAGTCTAAGTGGAGCAGACATTAAGCAACCACTTCTATAAACCAAATATGTCTACCTCCCAGTCCACGAAGAAAATAAAGAATGTCTGTGTCTTTTGTGGTTCCAGCCTTGGAAAAGATAAAGCTTATTTAGAAGCTGCAAATCACTTAGGGCAAGTCCTAGCACGCAAAAAGATTAACATAATCTATGGGGGAGGTAGTATAAAATGATGGTAAATATGGCACTAGCAGCTAGGTCTAGCGACGCTACTGATGTAAGAATTTGGCCTCATATTCCAGTTGAAGGAAACCTTTGTAAGGAAGCCATAGGTAAGGGAGAAGGAGTCAGGAGTATCCCTAAAAATTTTAAAGACATAATCTATAATTCTGATGCTTTTATAGCATTACCTGGTGGTCTAGGCACTCTTGAGGAAATATTTATAGTTGCTTGTGGGCAATTGTTGGGCTTTTATTCCAAACCTTTGGGACTGCTGAACGTAAAGGGTTTTTATGACGGTCTTTTGAAATTTCTAGATTACGCTGTGGAAGAAAACATCACTACAGAATCGGAGAGACAAATCTTTGTCACTGCTTCAACAGCTGAGGAATTGATAGATAAAATGCAAATCATACATCCAGAATCCGACACTGCAACATCCAAGCTTGAATGGGAAAGGGAAAGCCGGGAGCGGCCAATTGATTTGAATCTCCATCTGTAATCTTTTTGTTTTATCTTTGGCATGTAGGCATGTGTGTCCGTATTTCGTGTGTTACGAATAACCGTTTGCCTTGTATTCTGTGTTTCTTGTGGTACGTTGTTCAATCTTTTAGATTCATTGAGCCTAATGCCGGGATGGCTGGATACGGAGTACTTGATGCTCTCGAAACGCATCCTTCTTAAGGTCCGATCTTTTGTTTATCGATGTTTTTGTATCCTCTAAGCATGCATGATATGGATAGCTGGGTACGGAGTGCCTTGTACTCTCGAAACGTATCCGTATTATGTTTGTAATGTGTAATATTCTATTAATATTATGTGGAAGTACCAGAGTCAGTTATGGGGATATTCCATATGAAATATGAGTATATTATTTGGATTGAATGTTTGTGTCATGAGGATAGCTGTTTAATGAAAAATATGCCGGGTATGTTTGCAACTCTGAGATTCCGTTTAATATCTCTATGAGTAAGTTTAATGTATAGTTTTGAATAAAAGCGTTTGTGATATATGTTTTATGATTATGTTTTAGTTTATTAGTTGAGGTATGAAATCAAATATATTTGACTTTTCCTTACTCAAAAAGGAAAAGGAACCTAAAGATGAAGTATATAAAATTTCTCTGGCAATCTCCTTAAATGTGATTGTAAATCACAGTCCATGGACAATGAAGGACTGGAATCATGATATGGTCAATATGTAGGCCTGATCAGATTCTTAGACTATTATACGGTGTTATAAGTTGAAACTTGTCAGAAATACTCTCATTGAGGGATTTAGGAGTAAGATTTATTATGCAAGTAAATAAGTGGAGATACGATAACTTAAATTTGGAGGACAAACAACATTAACGGTTTAGACTCGGAATTGGAATCATAATGGAATTAAAATTTTTACTAGTATTGCTAGAATTGAAATTTCGAGGACGAAATTTCTTTAAGGGGGGTAGAGTTGTGACACCCGTTATTCTCCTAACGGGTATTGAGGTAATTAAATTAATTTTTAATGTATAAAAAAAATTGCTTCATTTAAATTTATTTTATAATATTTATTTTTATCTATTTTTAAGTTTTCTAAAATTCTCCTATATTTATTTAGTATGATTACTAAAAAGCCTTAGAACTTCTAATAAATCTCAAAAATGTCATATTGGCATTATGTGTGTTAAAGTCTTTAGATGAGACATAAGGATATCTTTTCCAACTACTCTTGACCCTCATTTTCTTTATTTCCTCCGTGACATGCTTCAACATGTCTCCTCTATAATTGTTTCTATCACTTCTCTTCAAAGACTTCATCTTTTCTTCCTTTCTCTTCCACGGTTCCCACACTCTTCTTCTCATTTCTTTGCTGAAGCAAAATACTTAGAGAACTTCTTCAAGGCTGCCATAAAAATCAGCCACCATCACCTCCATTTGAGCAAGAATTTCAGTCATACCGAAGTAAAGGAACCTGTTTTGAAGCCATTTCAAGCTTCCAACTAACCATAATCCGAGGTTAGAATCTTATGAACAAATTTAGTCTTTCATTTATAAATTTTCTTTTATACTAAAGGATTATTCAAATTTGCGTTCTTAAACCTAAGTATATGTTTGTTGCTATTTTGGAGCATATGTATGAAGTCTAAGTGTATATGCCCTAGACAGAAAATTTATATTGTTAAACTTTATAATACCTCTATGGGCAGTGGTTATTTCTTGAAATTCTAAGATTAAATTAAAATAAATTTTATGAATGTAGTTGTATGTTGTGCTTTAGTTTTAATTGTCCTTATGCACGCCTTAGGATCAAGGGAGTATGGAGCTAACGTTAACTGATTCCAGGATTAAGAGACTGTTGATAAGCTTAAAAGGTAGGGATTCTATTACTCATCTTTTGTGAGGTTTTTATAGAATTAAAATTGATTGTTTTGCTGCAATATATATATCTATGTTGAACTGATATTATATGTGTATCACATATGAAACTATGACATGGACTCGTCTTGTATTGTACGGCGAGGAACATAATGAATTGACACATGTTATAAATTGAGAAGCATGGTTAGGAAAACTAACTCTATTGATAATGATTCAATATAGAGAAATTGTGAGACATGAAGAGGGCGACGGTTACGTCCTTGGGCATGAATACCCTAAAAGGTAAAATAGGGGGAAGGCGATGACGCTTCCTTGGGTTGAAAGTCCCAGAACACACTGTACAGGAATCGACTTGGTGAGGACTCGGGGCTTGATGTCCCCTCACCGGAACACCCTTGGAATGTTTATAGGGTGATCAAGTGCGCCCATTTGGGTTTCGATGAGTTGAGTGATACTCAATTTAACATGGATACCTAGGAACAATGATGATTGGTAATATTTGTATAAATGTGTAATTATGACACTTGGTAATGATTAACTACAGGTATCCATAAGATGTGATCATAATAAACCTCATAATCTGAAATATGATGTGACTTACTAACCATGCAGATTTTAATGTGGTAATGATAAAGGTGAGTAATGGTTTTCTCTACTGAGCATAGTGTTGCTCATACCCTTATGTTTATATCTTTTCAGGACTCACTAAGTGTGAGGTGGCTACGAGAAATATAGTTGAGGAAGCGATGTAACTATATTACATTGGGACTGCTCAATTGTAAAGAATGTTCTTCATGATAATGTAAGCATCAATTGTTACTTTCTGTGACTGTATTATAATGTGTTGAGGGTTAAAATGATGATGACAACAGTTTATATTATTAAATTTAAGGTGCTACATTAAAACTGTGGTTTATTTGTCGTTTATATTTTTATTTTTGAGTTGAGAGTTTTCATTTAAGTCCCGGGCAAATTTTATTTTTAAGGTTTTACTTTTATTATTTATTTTTATTTTATCTCATTAAAAACTGTTAACCCCCATATAGGGGCGTTACAGTTAAGCACTATAGAAATTGGACTGTTAAGGTTAAAGCAGTATAGAAATAATACTTTTTGGAGAATATTGATGAATAATGAATGCTGTAACAGTATAAAAAAATACCGACAGTATAAGAAAAATACTATCAATATAAATTTGGACGGTACAAAGTTAGATAATATTGAAATTACATTATGTGAGGGATGTAGATAAGTATTTGAGGTTATGGGACCTCATGAATTGTATGGAAAAGAATACCGACAGTATAAGAAAAAATACTGTCAGTATAAACTTGGACTGCGTAAAAAGTTTAGTGGGACACCTTGAAAGTTTTGATTAGGCCACTACATCTACTAATGTGACTCAATCACATTTGGCCACCCAAATGAACCAAATTAATTAACAGGGTGACTCATCACCTTTTTATTTAAAAAGAAAAGAAAAGAAAAGAAAAAGGTGAATCAATTCATGATATAAGAGACCATTATCTTGGTCTCCACGGTGGAAAGAAAAAAAAAGGAAAGAACCGTGAAAGGGGACGAAAAGGGAAAGAAAAGAAAGAAAGAAAGAAAGAAAGGAAGAAAGAAAAAAAATGCTTCATATGTCTCCCAAGGAAACGGTCCCCTTCATAAGCAATTTTCTCTCAAATTTTGATAATTCCCAAACCTCCGATTAAGCTTAAGGCAAGCTCTAGTGTTTTAGTGCAAAGTTTTGCAACTTTGAAGGTAAATTTCTAAACTTATTTGTAAGGGTTTTAGAGATTTTTCTTCAAAGTCATGGATGGGTTTTGATAAAATTTTGTCATGTTTTATGACAAATGAATCTATGCAAGTTCAATCTCACAAGAGGAGAATCAAGAAGGCTTGATAAAGATTAGGTAAATCTCTAAACTTTCCATGTGAAAGTTTATGTTTTTTTCAAGTATGCCAAGTGTTTGATAAAATGATATTGGTCTATGGCATGTAAATAGACAATATGGCATAATTGTTTTATGTTATATGTTGATGATGATGATGATGGAAAGAAGAAAGTAAGGGTTTTGGTGAAATTCCAAAAGGGACTAAATTGCAAAGAAAAATGTGTTCTCGACAGATTTAAAAATCAGCCAAAAATTCCCCCGAAACATTGGAATTTCAAGAAATTTAAAACATGAAAGTTGTAAAACGCATCAAAACTATTAGGACAACACGAGCAATTTTTCAAAATTCTACCCAGTTTAGAAGTTATGAATTTTACAAAATTTTAAGAAATGAAAACATTATGAAATGTTTAGAATTCGACCATAGTGCTTTTGTAAGTTTTATTCCTTAAGAAAAACTAAATGTTTGGGTATAAAGTGGTAGTTTTTGGTTCTAGGGGAAAAAATGTAAATATTTTTGTGTTTCAAGCCAAAATTATAAAATTATGTGAAAACTGAATTTTCACTAGGGAACATTGGTTTCCTATACTGTTGTAGGCAGTAAGTATCATGGATACTAAGTTTTAAAGAATTTAAAATTTAGTCAAGGAAAGAATGGAAGAAAAAGAGATTAAGGGCAAAATGTCACTATTTTCATGTTTCGGGTCAAAACTGTAAAGTTTTGACAAAATAAGTTTAATTGAAAGAAAAACTATTGTTTGGTTTTTTGCAATGTTATTAGAAGTAAAGAAATGAAAGTTATGTTTTAACGGGTTTCAAAAGTTTTTAAAGACCCGTCAAGGGTAAAGCAGTCATTTTATAAAAAATGGCCAAAACGGACCCGAAACACCCGATGTCAAGAAACGCTCTTTAGTGGAAAATTTTTGGTAATATATAGGTAACATAATGGTGAAGTTAAGCAATGAGTTGTATAAAGTTACGAAATGGACGAAAAACCCATTAAGGGTAAAATCGTTATTTTTAAGAAAATGGTTAAAACGGAGTTGAACACTCCGAACTAGCAAAACTTTCTTAGACGAAAAATGTTCCGTAATATGTTAATTAACGAAACCGCCAGTGAGATGGGAAATTTAATAAGGGTTGTTCAAGTAAAGAAAAAGGTAACCCAAGGGGTTACAGAGATAAGTAAAAAGAGTGATATCCTGATAGGTTACGGAGTGAAGTAAAAGGTACAATAACCTAGTGGGTTACAAAGTTAAAAGCAACGGGGTACAAAGTAAAGGAAGATAAACCGATAGTATACAAGTCAAGTTAAAAGGAAAGAATGGTTAATATTTACGTTTCATTATCAATCGAGTAGATTGACAAAAAGAAAGTTAATTAATGAGTCGACTGTCATTTGATCAGGACACAGAGGCCGACTAATGAAAGGAAAAGGAATGGAATAGAGAATGCTAGAGCATAGTCTAGGTAAGTTTAGACCTCACCTATAGCATAAAATAAATTATTTTTAAATGCTTATATATATGTTAGCCAATGTGTTTGTAATTGTTATACAAGTTGTTTTTAAAATTGTGTTTGCATTTGTTATGCAAAAAAATTTTACAGTTTAAATCAATATTTGCAATGTGTTTGCAACATTTATGTCAAAGCATGATTGCATTTGATATGCATAAGTTTTAAAAGATCAAATAAAATTTTGCAATGTATTTGCAATAATTATGTTTAAAGTATGTTTGTATTTTTTTTAATGCATAATGTTTTACAGTTTAAGATATGAGTAATAAGTTTTACAGTACAATTACGATTTCCAAATGTGTTTGCATATAATGTGATTGCATTTGATATGCTCACTAAAGTTAAAAAGAAGGTAAAGTAAAGACAATAAAAGAATATGTTGTACCAGCCTCCCTGTTGTGAGGTAGTAAGTAAAGTTAAAGTTTGACATCCTTGATGTGAGGTACATGACATCAATGTTTGATGGTCTCAAGTCTTCTATAAGGGAAGCGTTATGTTTATGATCTCATGATTAATGATATTGGAACGAACACTAAAGTATAATAAGGAAAGTTAAGGAACAAAGGATGGAAAGTTAAAATAAGATAAGGAAAGTTAAGGAACAAAGGTAGAAAGTTAAAGTAAGAAAAGAATGTTCATAAAATGCTCATAATTGAAGTTCATAATTGAGCATAATTAAAATCATGTATTATGAATTTACTTGTATTCCTTATTATAAAGTATTTAAGTTAAATGCTTATAAAAAACATTCTGAGGAATATTTTATGTTTAGAGTTTATGAAAACATTTTCATGGTTACAAGAAAAGGTTTATAAAATAATGTTCTATGAAAAGCATTTTGAGGATTGCTGCATGTTAAATGTTTTATGAAAAGCGTTGATGAAAAATGTTTAGAAATGTTTTATGAATAATGTTTATGAAAAAAGTTTTTAGAAATGTTTATGAAAACCATTTATGAAAAATGTTATAAGAGAAAGGTTTTTATGAGAAAAGTTTTTAAAGTATGTTTAAATGATCTGTGAGATTTTGTTTGAACTTATTAAGCAAGAGCTCATTAAAAGTTGCTTCATGCTATAGGTAGTTTTATTGGTGACCAGTATGACACGTTAGAAGAGCTGAGTGCTGTTGAGGACAAATGTGAGGATTTGGGTATGAATACCACCACAGTTTACTTCCGCTACACAAAGAAAAGGTTTTTCACTATTTAATATAGTGCTTTCAAAGTATTAAGAAAATCACAGTTTTAAGAAATGTTTTTAAAGTTTTATAATATATTTACGAAATGTTTTATTTTCTTATAAAGTTAAGTTTTAATTAATGATTCAGTAAATATTTCTTAATAAGTTTTAAGAAACGATTTGAAAAAGGTTTAAAGTCAAATTTTAAGCAAGGTCTCAAATTGAATAGCGACAGAGGTTGCAACAGTTTTTAAGTATATTTTTTTAAGAATGTCTAAAAGAATGTTTAAAGAAAAAAAATTTAATTCAGTATTTTTTTTACTAAGTAAGTAAGATTAATACTTAAGAACAATGTTTAAGAAAGTAAAATGACTGTCTGATCGTCACACATATAACAAATTATTTGCAAATACAGGAAATTAGGCTGGGTAGCTCTTTCTTCACTCCAGAACAAAAAGTTTTGTTTTAACTTTTCTAAAATTAGGAATATGGCGATAGAGTTGAGAAGCATATCTTTGAATTTTCTGTTTTTCCAAATCTACCCCGATCTACAGCTAGAGTTGGGGAGTAGATCCTGTAACCATTTATATTAATGGTAATGTAATTACATTACCAACGGTTTCAATTTTGAAACCAATTTATTGGCTATAACGGTTTTACATAAATAGTCTCATATTACCCATTAAAACCAGAATTAAATTTTGATTGAATCTAATGGTAACAGACTTCTAGTCTATAAAAGGTCATATTGCACCAAAAAACCTAGAAAAGAAAAAGGCTAAGTTTTGGTCCCTATCACAAACACTCAAATTTGCATACACCTTTGTTATTGAGCGTTAGTGTGATAGAAGAATCCAAATACTCACAATGACCGGTTCAATGGTTGGAGGTCAATATCCAATTAAGCTTCCGCGTATTTAAATTTCTAGTGCAATCCGGTTATATGCACGTTATTTTGATTTTGTTAATGTTCAAACTTCTTACAGATCCACCACCTTTGTCAGAGTTCTCATGACCAAGAGGTTTGTGATGAGTGGTGGTTACAGATCGGGGAAATCGACGTACGTTAAGAGGAGGAAATTAAACTCCATGGCTAATCAGGGCAATATCTTCTTCAACAACAGCGATGTCTTCCCAAACCAGATATTCATGGTATGAACAAAGATCTCCATAGAAATGTCATCTCGATGGGGTAGCCCCTTACTTCAACTCTGTCGGTGGCTTCCAACGATGCCCTAGATTCATGAGGAGGAGACGATTGTTGTGGCGAACAGTCTAAAGGAGATCGTCGACGGGTTCAACGGCTAGATCAACGAGGAGACTAGTTGCAGTAAGAAGAAAGAGAGAGTTGCGTGATTGCTTGTTGCAATGAGAAAAGAGAAAAGAGGGAAAAAGACAAAAGAGAGAGAATGTGAGATTTTTTTGCCAGATTTTGTTATTTACTAATGTACCAAGGGTTTATTATCAATATACTAAGATTTATTATTGATATATTAGGCTTTTTTAATAATGATATATTGTGGTATATCATTTATGTACTCAAACTTATTATTGATCTATTAGATTTTATCATTGATATATTAAGGTTTGATTTATCATGGATGTACTAAAATTTATGACTGATATACTATAGCTGATTAATAATAATGAAGATTAATTTAGTCATTTTGACTTTACAATTAATGACGAAGGACCATTTGTTTAATTTAAAAAAATGTAATAATTTATGTTAATGAATTCATTAAAAAAAAACATTTGCCTCTGTATCCCTGCAAATAATCATCAATAGAGACTTGTGATAGCAAATATATCACGAATAAAAATTAGCTTAAGGCTGTGAAGGGATATGTGATATCTGAGTTCGGCCTCTTCACCCAAATAAGATGGAAGCCTTCTGGAGCCATCGCAATGGAAAGAGACTACTTATGTACATCAAGCTACAAATAAAAATAAATCAGAAAATTATGGAAAAAAAAAAGAAGAAAGATCAAATCAAAGTTAAAAAGTATCAACGGTGAGAAACTTACCATTTCTGGAATTCGTTCTCACTTGAAGATAGTTTAATCAACAGCAGAAAAAAACTTGGATGGGGCTCAGCGAGGACCACCCTGACGTTGGTTTTTTGGCTCTTGTCCAACATCAATTAAGGATTAAATCGTTTGTCTTATATAGACATATATAATAATATCTTTTGTCCCAAGCCCATTATATATAAGTCATTGTGTCTTCTGTTGGGCTTATAAAAAAAAGCTCAACTTGTGTATTTTATAATTAACCAAAAATTTAGAAGCATGTGTTTAGTGATTAGTTTTATCTCTCTGTAGAAATTTGGTCCAGCAAATATATCATAAATTGAATAAAAAAAAAAGATGAATAGATCCAGCACCACAGCCAAGCGTAGAGCAAAATATTGAATAAAAAGTAACGTTGACCAAAATATTGAATAAAAAGTATTACCAAAATATTGAATAAAAAGTAACGGGCCAAAATCCGATCCTAGTAAAGTTGAGGAGCAATTCAAATCTCTACATAGGCATAAAAGTCTTTTATTTTTTTTTTATTTTTTAAATATATATATATATATATACACACTATGTTTCTAATAGTTATGTAACATTCTTGAATTTTAAAGTAAAATTAATTATGTTAAGTTTGATTATTAAATGTGTCAATGTGATTTTTGATGTTAATTTTAGTTATTTAAAATTTTGTTGCATTTGTTACATTTGAAAATTTGATTTTTGGCTTTAAATACCAATTGACATTTTTACACCATATTTTTCTCATATTTACAAAAACGTCTTTGGCCCTTTTTATTTTTCTTTCCCTCTTTCTCTCTCATTCTTTCCCTCATGCTATCTCTTTCGTCTCTCTCTTCTCTCCCCCTTTCCTCTGACTTTTCCCATTGATTTGAGGCAAGGAACGAAGTTCAATCCACCCAAGAACTTTTCAAAATGCCATTGAGGTTAGTTTTCTCATTTTCTTTAAAATTTCAAAGTTTTAATATCAAATTTTTAAACTTTCTTTGATTGTTGAATCCGAACCTTCTTGAGCTCAAATGATGTTCAATTTAAGTTGTAGAAACTGTTTTATAGTGAATCTAAACTTGATTTGAGTTAAAATCGTTTTAATCAAGTTTTGAAATTTTTCTTTGATTCAAATCAAAGGTGAAATTGTGTTTAAATTTGGAGATTTTGTTTCTAAAAGGTTTAGAGTTGTTTCCCTATGTTTTCTGCATGTTTTTTAGGCTTGAAATGGTGAAAAACAGGCTTAGAATTAGGTTTTGAGCTTGGGGAAGCTGAGGCTCGAAACCTAGAATTTTTTAGATTTTGCCAGTTTGGCAAGTCCATCATGAAAATTGGCAGGCCGGATTCAAGAGTTCGTCAAACCGGTTTCATATCTTCGACAGGCCAAACTCAAGCGACTTCGACAGGGCAGACCCAGATGGTCGGTAAGTAGAACAGAGCTATTCGGCAGGCCGACCAAACTTTAGAGAATGATTATTGGACAATGAAATGACCGTAATGAATAGAATAATGAATGTAAATGAAAACACTCGGTAATATGAGACTTAAATAATGATATAGAGCCGAACGTGTCGCAAACACCGTTTGAAATAATATATTAAGGCATGATGCCATAATCAAAGATAGTGTCGTGTAGAGAGCGACCTTAGGGGCAGGTTCTGAAACCTAGCTGGGCTACTACGATGGTAATTATAATGTCTTTGCCTAAGACTAAATGGTAAGAATAGAGTTAATGAATTTTATTTTCTGTATTTTATAATTCTTGTGATAATAATGATTTTTATTAGTCTTGTATTAATATTTTATGGTGTACTATTTAATTACCTACCCACCTTCGTGGTAAGCGTCCACGTGATGGTGACTGTCGATGAGATTTTGGTTGAGCAATATACTTTATTTATTTACGTTTTCTTGATTTACTCTGTTTAATTAATTTTATTTAACCTAAAGTCCCACCCTCTTTTCAGGATGTTACAAGTTACCTTTTCAATAAGTGTGTTTTAACAATAATTAATAATACGGCATGATAAATACTCCACCATAATCATTATTTTTTTAGTCAACTATCCACTTAATTACAATTGTTACATTTATATTAAACGGCTAATAGTGCAGTACCTATTAGAATCACAATCATTAAACCATACTCATATCTACACACATATATCATTTCTAATCACTTGTTTTATTTTCTTTTTTAAAAGGGACTCCATCAGTGGTGCATATTTTGAATCTGTTAGATCTAGTAAAAAATAGTTTTTTAATGGTTGAAAGAAAAATACCTAGTGGATTTTTTTTTTCAATTCCCACTAGAAAAATTGCTTTTTTTTAAGGGTTATTAATACTAATCGTCCATAAACTTTAGGATTTCTCTTATTTTGCCCTGTCATTTACCTTTTGAATTTTCAAAGCTCCTCATTTTGCCTCTAAAACTTTAAAAATTACCACTTTATCTACTAAATTTTCAAAGCTCTTTACTTTGTCCCTGCACTTTTGATTTTTTGTTCAAATAGATGGAAGTAAGCCCACATGATTCGCATGTGGGTCATTTTTAAGGGTAAAAATATAATTTTATCACTCAAGTTTTGTTTTATGTTTATACTCTCACTTAAGGATCTTTTTTTTTTTTTTAATCCGAACTCTCATTTAGGAAAGGTTTCTATACACTTTTCTCATCTTTAATGTATAACTTATTTAATAAATTGATATTATTCGTCGATATCTAAATTTAAATAATTAAAAAAGATGAGTTACGTATCAAAGATAAAAAGATATAGGTGAACAATATTGATTTATTAAATGAGAATTACACATTCAAGATGAGAAGAAATGTACATACAAACCCTTCCTAAATAAGAGTTCAAATAAAAAATAATAAAAAAAAAGCTCTAAGTGAGATCGTAAACGCGAAACAAAACTTAAAAGTGATAGAATCTCATTTTTGCCCCTACAAATGACCCGTAGGAACCATAGAGGCTTAATTATATCTATTTAAATGAAAAATTGGAGGTTCAGGGGCTGAAGTAAGGAGGAGCTTTGAAAGTTCAGAGGGTAAAATAATAATTTTTAAAGTTCAAAGGATAAAGTGTGGAGTTTTAAAAGTTTACTGGGTAAAGTGGTGATTTTTAAAATTTAAAGAAGAAAGTGAAAGAAAACTAAAGTTTAGAGTTCATTGCTATTAATAACTTTTTTTAAACATATCTTTGTTTTGATAAGGTGTTATTAGCATTTTAAAAAAAAAATACTTTTTTCGATGGGGAAAGCACCAAAATGCATCATAGGACATGCACTTTTTTTTTAAGCAATGTCTGAGTACACGGTGAAAGGTCAACAATGTATGTATATGGTCTAAACCGAAGTTATAACCCCACTAACCTGTCTTTTTGAACTTTTTTTGGGGGAATTTTGCCTCCTTTGGGGATTGCCATTTTAAGCTTCCACGTAAAAACCAACCTGCAGCACCCTCCATCTAAAAATTACAAATAGAAAGGTTATCAACCAAACTAGAAAACCTTAGAATAATTAAGGACCCCCCTCTTGCTTATAAATACTCATCCTCGGCCGCAAAATACATCATTCATAATTCACCAACTCTCCTCCATTTTTTCTCACTTTCTCTCCCCAAAGTACTAAGAATTCGACCACCACTAGTCTCTTTGGGAGAAACTACCATCAGAAGAGAGTCCCGCCAAGCTGATGACTAATAACCACCACCAAAGAACACCGACAACAACCAACCTCCAGCCAAAACTCACTAAAAAACCCGCCACCAAGCTATTCGTCTTTAGGAAACTTGGATGCCTCAAAACACTGCAAACAACCAACTTCACCATAGCTAGAACAAACCTATTAATACCAAATACCCTCTTCACTATAAGAAGGCTGACTTCAAACTCTTTGTCCCTTTAGTTCCACCCCTTCAAGAGGAGTTCACCTGAACCAGCCCTAAAACCGGATTCACCCTTAAAGGCTGCCTAACTTGAAGGATCAAAAATCCCTTCAAAAATGTCTCACTCGAAGTACTATTAGGAAACCACCAACTATAACACAAGGAATCCTCTACAAACTATTCATGTTCCTCTCCTATACCGTTATCTCAATTAAATATCCTTTTCTGTCAACATCTTATACCATACGAAGCCAGAATAGCAACAAGTCTCACCCTCAGACGTTAACCTCCTCGGGGCTATTTGGGTCTAGCCCTACAAGGGATTGAGTGCTAATCCCAAAATTGATAAAAGAAGAGACGATTAAAATGTATACACACACACAAGTACGTTAAAGGAGGGAAAACAAATTCAAAAAATTTCAAAAATTTAAAAATATCATATTACAAAAACAAAATTACAGCAGCTATTGTTCACGAGTCTAGTTGAAAGCCCACCAGAATTACCAAATCGGCAAAATATCATATCTACAGAGGGCATTGGTGAGGGAGGGGAACCGGAAGGGATGTTGATTGCATGACGTCAATCTCGTCGAAGCTTTCCTCGGGCCTTTTTGATCCATTCGAGCGGAAAATTGGAGGTTTAGAAAGTAGGTCAGGAATTTTGAAAGTTCAGAAGATAAAGTCGTGATTTTTAAAATTTAAAAGTAAAATAAAAAATTTTTAAAATTAAAATAATAAAATGATGATTTTTAAATTTTAAGGAGCAAAGTGGAAGAGAAATCAAGGATTAATAATAATCATACAACAAACATCGTGGCTATATCCTTGAATTGCAGTTGTATGTAATTAAAAAAAAAAAAATTCATACAATGGTTACTGTGTACGTATTTCTTGCTCTTTTTTTTTTTTGGAAAGTGAATATTTCTTGCTTCATCCGCCCTCGGAAAACGACAAGGGGGCAATACCGTCATTTAGCAACAACCGCTTAACGAACAACCTTCACCTTAAAACGAACGAACGGCCACAACGTAAAATTTCCCGCCACAAAATGGCTTTCTTCTCCACTCTCACTCTTCGACTCCAACCTCGCCGGAAGCTCCTCTGAAGCTCCATCAATGGCCGCTTCGCTTCCGGTCGTATGTCTGCTCCTCTTGTCTCTCCTCTCTCTCTCCTCTTCCCTCCCTTCCCACGAGACCTCGACGCCTCCGAGATCCTCATCGACTGCGGCCATGTCTCCATGGCTCTCACTCTGGAGCTCGTCTCCCAAACCCAAACACTAAAAGTCCTCCTCCCTCACCATCTTCTCTTTTCCCGACTCCGCCTTCTCCAAGTCCGGCCAGCCTGCTATCTCTCCTCCAGGACCACTTTTGCCCCCAACCTCTCTCTCTCCAGAGCCTCAAGTCTCTCCCCGCCGGTATTAAGATCCGGACTCTGCTCACTGGACACGTGTTGATCGTCACCTCCTCTCCGTTCGATTCTCAAGTCTCGCACAACACCGTCAAGATCACGAGCGAATCGCCGATCTTCAACGACGGATCTCTAATCATCTTCGGAACTGAGGACTTCTTCGATCTCAATTTTCAAGTTCCCGGCTCGGTTCCCGTCCCGAAGTTAGATACCACATGTGAATCGTTGCCCGTAGGGCTTCCCGGAGCTTCATGGTTCAAAGAAGCGAGCGTAAATCTGAGATTCAACGGCTACTCTGCCGTGGCCTCGATTCTCGATTTGCAATTGTTAGGGTTAGACAAGGACCGGTCCGGCAAGTTGTTCCGTGCAGGCTTTTGTGGAGCGATCTGGAGGGTCTAAACGACTGGATGGTGCTGCCGACGTACTCGGAAGGATTCACGATCACCATTACGAGATCGGAGAACGTTTTAATGCTCAATGGAATCCCTGTTTTCTTCGCCAACATGCTACAGTGACTCAATCGCAGTTCATGGCCTGAATGAGTTTCTCGTCCTGCATGGAGTAGCTGAATCGATAGAATCGGAATCTTCGACTGGGACCGAGGGACTGAAGATCGAGGATATTATGCAGATGGAGAACATTAAATTTTGAGGTCAAAACATCTGTCAACTCGTTGCTTAGTATATTCTGTGCATTTGAAGTACTGTGAATTGAATTTCTTTAGTTTTCTGTGCATATGATCTAATTCAAGTTAGTCCCTAATAGCATATACCTGGCATGTAAAATCATTATGGAATACAACCGCTTTTTGTCAACGAGTTTTTTCTGGGTTATTTTCTTCTTCTTTTTTTTAACAATAATAATCAAGTTGATACTTAAGCTTACAAAACAGTAAATTGATAACATGTTGCAGAAACATCTGACTTAAATTTCAAATATAATTGAGCTCGGTAGTTAGGTTCTGAATTGAATGGCTTAGACTTTTAACCGTTTGGTTCTGCACTGTCTTGGTACTGGTATAAGGTACAAACCTCGCTTATTATGACGAAACAAACTGAATAAGGCTTTTCTTTTCACTGTTTCTTTGACACTTGATTTCCCATTTTGCGTTTGAAATTCTGCACGCTCTCCTGTACTTAACCCAATCCATAGATCTTACTTTTACACCTTCCTGTGCAATAAAGGCTTTTCTGTTCAATCCGTTGTTAAGTTAGAACTTCTTTTGGCCTTCGGGGAAATTTAGCTTTGGAAAACTAATAGGACTTTTATTTAGTGTTCATTTCCACTTATTCCCATTTTCACTGCCTTTGGTAACCCCAGATATTTTATCATTTCAAGAAATTAGACATAAATGCGTGTATTGGCATTTAGAATTCCGTGGATGTTGGAAACCTAAAAGGTTAGGCTCTCAAAACATCGAGGGTAGGCTACAGGATAGGCAGGCGTTGGACTGTACAAGTCAGACACAAAAACAGGTAGAAGAAAAAGAACAAAGCTATCATCAGTTTGAAGGATGTTTGGTTCCGTTTTGTTATTGATGAAGAAAGTTTTTAGGGTTCACATAGTTGTGATTCAAGTCATATTTCTGTTCTCTAAGGGTTTAGTTTAAAGATGTGACATGGCAGAGGAAGCCTAAGATGGTTGTTTTATCTTTTGTTCTCTTATTTTGTAATTTTTTTATGGATCCTTCACCTGGTCTCTAGTGATTCTTGTCAAATTCATGAACTAGTATTGAACATCTCTTCTGGAATCTTGATTTCGTTTCTTTACTTTTTTGGCACCACCCTTTGATAAGAATATCGAAGAAAGTCATGAACAGATAAAATACATGTATAGAAAAACCGATCAATAGCTATATTGCATTTTTATTTACCATATATTAACATGTTACATTGGAATAGACTGATAACTCTCAACTCAAAATGGAACTTCGCTCCACTTCGATTTTTTTCTTTTTGCTTTTATACATTGCTCTCCGAAAACTAAATATATCGATATACCTAATCTTTCTATTATTTTTCACTACAAGATCTCACACTTCAACTGGTGTATTTGACAATGACACTTGATTGTTGCTATTATTATTGTTCAAACTGCTCTTGTTGCTCCTGCCTTTGATTAATGAGGATAGTTTCACAAACACTTCCTCCCTTCGGGGGCGGTTTGCATAGAGAATCCAGAGAACAAGGCAGAGCAAGACCCCAACAGAAATCATGGCCAACCCTGCGTATACCATCTTGAGATAACGGTCTAATGGAGGGCAGTAACTCGAGGTGATATTTCGGAACGTATCACGGACAAAATTGCAATCCTGAAGGCTTAGTAAAAGAGGGGTGTAGTGCTCAAGGGCATAGCTCTCATTAACTGCTGCTGTCAGCTGTGTGTAGATATCAGGGGTCACTCTTCCAACTGTGGTACAGATTCCAGCTGATGACACTTTGCATGTATAGTTCTGCCACACCTGAAAAGAATTACAAAACCAAGTAAGAACCTGACAAGCATTCATGGTATGAGCATTAGGATCTAGGACACAGAATTATCATGAAGGCGGAAACTGTTGAACAAATCAAGGCTACCAAAGCATAAATGTCATAATTCTATGTTCCTTGTATGTGTTGGCCTTTCCAACACAATATTGCATAGTTTAAAGTACTATGATGTGATAGTAGGACCTTTGGCACTCAAACTTTGGTAAGAAAATGTTTTCTGTTTCAACATTAAAAAGGTTTCATGGGTGATATTTAAATATTACCAGATTTTTCTGCTTTCTTGAATACTGCAATGATCTCATCAAGTATGCATTCTCACTATACCACCTCATGGCGTAATTTCGATTGATTCCGCTAACTGGAATTTATCAATTTCTCTCATTATATTAACAAGCAGCTTCCAGCCATAAATATCAATTTTACTTCCTAATGAAAAAGAATAAGAAAAAATGAATCACCAAAACTCACGAGTCTTACCAGTGAAGCATTTGCAATAGTCACTTCTTGATCCCCACAATGGTTATCATGCAAATGAGAATCAAATGGATAACAAAGAGGAGGCATCAAAGGTCCAGACTGGTTGTAGGAATAAGGGGCACCCTCCGAGGGATTTGCGTTGGCATAGGTATAGATGAACTGGTTCACCACACTTACAATGCCATTGATAGTTTGTTTACTCTGGGTGAGTGTCTGGTTTGTCGTTTTTTGGTCAACGCATGGAAGAATGTTGCTAAGAGCTGTTTCTGCATGGGGATTTTCTACCCATTCTTGCATTGCCATACAAGTGTCAGATATCGCGCTACAAAAGTCACAAAAAAAGAAAAGAAAACTATAAGCCATTGCTGAGGGTGCTGATTAGTAAGTGTGTCAATACAAGCATGCATTCAAAACCAGTGGGCTGAGTTGATTGTATTGAAGAAAAGAAAAACTCTCATCATCAGATGCACATAGAAAAAGAAACACGGACGGCGAGGTTGGCCACACAGAGATAAGAGTACAGACCCACAGACAGCTGAAACTTATGGCTACGTTGATTATACATCTCATCGAGTTTCTAATTCAGTAAAATCACGTCAAAAAAGCATATATATAAGAAAGTGCAACAAACATATCTCGAACCAAGAAAAGGCTTCTTACTTGTTGAGGATTACAAAAACTCCACAAAGAATGAATGTAATAGCCACAAGTAACCAACCACTGACTATAAATCTGCAACAATAAATAGATACTGTTAGACTAAGATAGCTGAAAGCCTCAGAAGGTGAGCTAGAAAGAAGCAAACTTCTATAAAATATGTGAACACAACTTACATATGGATTGCATGTTGATAACCAAGGACAGAGAGAACTGCAGCAAGATACATCAAAAAGTTGTCAAGAAGAGAAGAAATGAATTCCGGTGAATTGGAAAAAAAAAATGGGAAAAGGAATATTGTTAGTGATTTTTATACGCACCAAGACCAACCAAAGCCAGGACAAGCATTAGTGCTGCCACAGTGATCAAAGCAAAACGCCTGATATAATAAGCTCAAGATTAGCCCCTTATCGAACATCTAGTATAAATAGAAGCTTTTAAGCAGAGGTACTCCACAAAGTCAAAGAATTACATACACAAGATTGAAGACTTTTTTTATTTTGATTGAATTTTCACTTGTTTTATCCGTCAGTGTATCTGCTGCGGTATTTAAATCCACATTCAACTTGTCAATATCATCCATGATATCCGAAGGGAGGAAGACCTGGTTTACGTTGATGTCCTTAGCAAGGGACAGATACTGTGTGACATTTCTCAGGATTTGCACGGTGTAGTCTGACTGGTTTACAACATAATTCAGAGTATGCAAGACTTCACCATGAAAGTCGTCCTGCCCAACAGAAAGAAGGATGCATCCAATCCTGTGTGATAAAGAAAAAAAAGGGCATCAAGTTCCATCATGACAAAAGAAAATCATACGAAGGGAAAATTTCATAACAAAACTTGAAGAAAAAATTATGTTATCAGGGAATTACGCTGCAGCACATGTGAAAACTAAAAGCAAGGTAAGACAGATCTTTTGTGAAAGCTGCGATCCTTCGCCCTTAATGTTTATCCTCCACCCACAGCAATGATGAATCACAAGCACTATACCAAAAGAAATGAACCAAAGGACAGAAAGAACAAAAGCTGCGGAGCCAGTAAATCCAACGGACTGCAGACAAGTAGTTATCAAGGTAAAATCAGATTAGAAAAAGTTAAAACAGAATATAATAACAATCACAATTCTGATACTATTCTTGGAAGCGTGAATTGAAAAACAATACGAAATCTAGCTTATCGCAAAGATAGATGAACCTCAATTTATGCATAAATCAAATAGGGTATTTTTACATTGCTACCATTATATGCACTTCTTCCAATTGTGTGCTACCAAAAGCCTTGAATGTTTAGCTTTGGACATTCGGGACCAAGAAAACTACTAATTTTGTCACCCCAAAGTGAAAATCCATACACTACTGTAACAAATATGTAACAGGTGATTCCTTTGCAATGGAATTTACTTAAGACAATATTTTTAGAAACCCAATTTTTGTCAATGAAACATCACATATTCCACATAGCAATTCACTTTCATCAACTTATAATCAACAGTGTTTTCTTAAAATTAAAAAAAAAAGGAATTAGGCATCGAAATACATTTCCAAGGCCTTGCTTTTCAGTCGGTAAAAATCTCTAAAACTGAATTCATAATTTTTATTGCAACTTATATTTAGCTCTACTCTTATGAACAATCCATCAATCAACCCAAACAATGCTTCAAGGAACAGAACTTACAGCCCAGTAGTGTTTACTGGTGATGTCCCAGCCGCCTTGATACCGCTCAAACCCATGGAGAATGTCCGGTCTGTTCGTCCTGTTCGCCGCCAACACAAGGGTGGTCTGTGGTCGTTCATCGCTTGCAGGACCTGGGGCTTCGGCAAGCGCCGAGATTTCGTTCTTCCATGGCCCCAGATTCTCTTGCCCTGCTAATTGCCAATCAACAATACATTTTTCAATCAAATTACAAATGCCAAACTTGGTATAAATTACAAACAAGGACGTTTCTTGAAAACTTTGTAGCCATTAACATGACCAAAACAAAAAGAATCTTTATGGGTTTTAACGTAAAAAAAAAAAAAAGGCGACTTGTTTCTGTGTTTGGTTCCCTCGTCACAGATAAAACTTAAAACCAATATCATATTATCATTATCCATCTAAATTTTAGCCTAAACATGTAAATAAATCATTACGAAGCTCACTCATTCTTCCACCAGCTTTCCCAGGAACCAAACAAACCGATGCATAAAGAAAACAGAGCCCCAAAAAATAAATCTACAGAACTAACCTAAGATGAATTTTTGATGATCTTTAATAGCTCCATTCTCAGCTGAGACGAAGCCCAAGAACAGCAAGAAGAAGCATAATGAAGCGGTCACAAACAAAAGCTTCATTTGCCGCTGGTTTCTCTCTCTCTTTCTATCTGCATGAAACAAGATTTAGCACCAATTACCGCAATTAAAGGAAACCCATTTCCCAGATTTCGGGTCTCTCCATAACCCAAATCTCAAAACTTCGAGACAAAGAAAGAGAAAGAGAGAAAGACAAGGAGAGAAAGTTCAATTGTTTTCAGTGGTCACTGTGTGGTTAAACATTACTAGTTTTGCCGACTCACTAATGAGTATATATAAGAAGGAGAAACGGAAGCTCCGAGAAAGAAAAAAAAAAAAAATCGTACATAGAGAGAGAATTTTTAGACAGAGAAAGTCACATGGTGGGGTAAGTGAATGGAGATTATTGAGAGAGAGAGGAAAACGAAAAAGGCGGGTATGAAACTGTTGAAAAAAAAAAAAGAGAGAGAGAGCTCAGATTCTACTGTTTATGTTTCCTTCATTTCATGGACTAATAATATAACCGCGTTAGGCAAAGCGCTTCTGTTACTTTTTTTTCTTTTTCTTTTTTTTTTTTTACTTAATATTATGCTATACTTCCACCTTTTATTTGTCTTTTTCCGCTCTCCTCTCTCTCTCTCTCTCTCTCTACTTTCTGCTTTTTATATTTTGTGCTTTGTTTTTTTTTTTTTTTTTTTCAGTTTAGGACCACTGACACTGGGATATTTAGGACCTGTTTATTTTGTGGTTTAAATCACGGTTTAAATTATTTTACTACAGTATTTTTTTTCGTAAAAATTTAAATTTTTATTTAAATATTTTGTTCAAATACTCCAACCAAATGAGCTCTTATTTTTCTCACCGATTGAGAGAAAATAAAGAAATTTACACGCCCATATTTTTAGGCTGTGATATTCTAGAAATGAATAAACCCATGAACAACTATTAAAGAAAAAAAAATGGCACTGAGTCGGATCTCCGAGTTAGTGGGTTCGGATTTCAAGTGAGTGAGAATTATGGTTAATTAATAATATGATACAATACTAAACTGTTTTTCATAACGGATTGCGATGGAGATCTAGTGTGTTTAGATTCAGTGTAAACATCAGTGATCTCTCATTGATGATGGTATCACATCGAATTGGTTTGACGTTGGGTGGGGCCCGAGTGTGACTTTTGGCCCACTTTTTATGGCTTTCACGCACGTCATGATGGGGATCGGAGGCTCATCGCTTGTTTTGGTGAATGTCCTTCTGCTGATTATGGAAGTTCTTTGTGCACATAAAAAGTTAAAAAATATATATATATAATTTATTTTAAACTGAAATTTGGAAATATTTTTTTCCCTAATTAAAACATGGGTAATAAAAGGAAAATTAGTTGAGAATGTTAAAGTGCAAAGGTATCGCGTTCTTATAATAAGCATATTTTACCTAATACATTTTTATTTATTTTGAGACAACTTATAAAAATACCCTATAAATGTCTCAACTTATTAAAAATACCCTATAACAAATCACTTATTAAAACTGTTAATTTATTAGAAATTAGTAATATATTAAACGTCTAAATTACTCTCTCACTCCCTCACAAGGAATCCCGCTAGATTTTTTTCATTTAGATATTTTTTTTAGCAAAACAAGCGAAAAAAAGTAAATAGCAAAATAGAATTACAAAAAAGGAAGAAAATAGGTAATTATAAAAATATAAAAATAAGAAGGCAGTTTTAACAAGGGGTGTCATGTGGGCAATATTTTATGTAAGTTCTCTTTATTATTTTATTATTTATTTTAAGAGTGTCAACCATTTGTCTTCCTTAACATTGCTCAACACTTTTATTATAAGTATTACACATTATTTCCCATTTATATTAAAAAACAGCAATGGATAACTAACTTTTTATAGATACAAAGATGCTGTAGTGTATTTTGGTGTAACCAAATAATTATTTTGTTTTTTATTTTAAAAGATAGTAAACTTAAAATGGCACACATACTTCGATATTAATGAGAGGAAATATTATCCAAACTCCAATATAATGAAAAGAAAACTTAATCTGATCTATTTCCAAATTTTTGGATATAGGATGATGCCCTTTTTCTTTAAAAAAAAAAAAGGTACAAAATATCACCTTGATAAACATTTTTTTATGAGAATTTAAAAACGATGTTTTGGTTCCAAAAAGGACCATGGAAGCCAACCTGTTATAATATGTTAATGCTTTTTGGTAACCTACCCAACATAGACACCCTCAAATTAAAGCTTAGATTTATTCATCCTAAAAAAGGAAAAGAAAACTATCTAATGCTTTTTGATAACCTACTGTAACATCCTTACAACAACATCCCTACAACGTGTTTTTGAGAGAATTTGTTGAAACCAATAGTTCAAACGAATTTCAATCAAAAATATTATATTATATAAGAGCTTTATATTATGAGTTATAATTTATTTTTTTTAATATTGTGCTTTCATTTGAAACTTAAATTGTAATTAACGTTTTATACTTAAAAATTATAACATACAAGAGCTTTATATTATAATAATTTTTTATTTTTTATAATAATTATTAAAAATTTTATATTATTTATAGTTATAATATATATAAAAACTAAAATTTTAAATATTTTTTTATAATATATAAAAATTTTATATCGTAAAAATAAAAATTTTAGTTGAACTCACGCAACCAAAAACCCCAAGCTCTATTTATTGCCCAAAAAAAAAAAGGGGCCAATGTGCTAAGGAAGGAAACATGAAACGGGCGTTGAGAGGAGCCTTTGGCGGTTTGGTTGGAGGCGAGTATTGAGTAGGCTGCATGACCAGTGACACGTGGGACCCACTTATTACCTACACTCTACAATCCTCTTTTTCATCTTTATCTTTTGCACCGATTGTCTGGGTCCCACCTTGACACCGGACGTCAAAAAAAGCAACGTAATACTCGTGTCACGTGCGTGGCGCGTGACCTGTTGCGCGCCCCCGCGTAGATCGCAGGTAAGTCGTCCCTCGAGTATTATAATGCCGCCTGGGTCGTGCCAAATGCTATATGGGTCGGGTTGTTAGCATCCGTCGATCCATGTGAGTCAAGAAAGCTATATACAAGCTGTTTAAAACTGAAATTTTAAGTTTAAAAACTATAGTATATAAAATTTTATAATTTATTATAACATGTAAAAGCTTTACATTATTTATTAGTTATAATCACAATTAGAACTGGTTTTTTAACTATCTAATGGCTTATAAGCACTATGCAATCTTTTTATTGATAAAAATGAATATTAGAGTTACATTTTTAGTATTTTTAAGGGCGAAATCAAATGTTAAATGAGAAAGACAACTGAAAAAAGGTACACATTTATACATTGAATGTAATCTAATAATATATATATTTGATAAGATTTAGAACTAGAAGTATATTCTTTCAATAAATTTAAAATACAAAATATAAAAAAGTAATCAACCTTTTTTCTAATTACTTAATTTAAGTCCAATTTTAAATTTATGGTCTTACTCATATAACCATGACGGCCACGATCTATTGATCAAGCAGATCTTTTGATTTGGGCAATTAAATATGGAAACAATAGGAAAAAAATGTACAATACTTCATAAGTAGTAATTTACTTATATAGATAAGCTTTTAGAAGTTATTACTTTAATTATAGAACTGTATCCCAGTTATATACGTTTTCATTTAGAAAATGATACGTTTCATAATACACTTACTACAAATCACCATGGTATCAAAAAAAATTGAGAATATTAGGAAATCTCCTTCCCTTTTAACTCATATTTTTAGGTTTATATTCTGATATTAGGCTTTCCTTCTCCTAACTAATAATTAATATACCATGAGAGAAAGTGAAGGCACAAATTTTATAATATTATTGAAATGGTATAAATCTTTATCTCTCAAATGAGAGCACTTCTTTAAATTTTCTTTAGAAACTTGGTAGAAAATTTAGATCCATGCCATAAAATATTTCTTTAGCGGGAGAAATTATAATGAAATATATATATATTTATATATATATATATATATATATTAAAATGTATGATCAATTCCCTAGAAAGAAAGATCAAAGGTCCTGAACGTGCTTAATTTTACCTCATATATATTTTCCTTCACAATACTATGTATAAATTAAAATGTATGATCAATTCCAAGCAATAATAGTTTGTAATTCATATTGATTGCTTGGTTGTTGCCTGGAGGATCAACTTATCATTAAAATTATATCCGTCTTTGGTATAAAAGTCTAGGGTTTGAAGCCCCTTTTTAGTTTAAAAAAACACACACACGTAGGCTTGATATATACAACGATAATTTCACACCTACCTGATACGAGGTGATTTTCCTTCAAGATAACAAAATTTGCTAATACCAAATTTAAATAGTAGGCTAATTAATTAATTGGGCAAAAAAGGTGTTAGAGTATGGTGACCTGAATTTAGTTTGGCTCGACCCGAAAAGCTCGCGATGCGACAAATTGTAGTGAAAAATAAAAGTGAGATTTTTTTTATGAGATCTGTAGTGGCAGTGGAGGGATCGGGCTGATAGGCCCAATCTTGTAGCCTACTACTACTGATCTCGTCGGGGGTGCGGGGCGGAGCCCCGCGATACGGACCGTTGTTGTTGGGCCATTTAGTTTATATTTTTGGGCCCATAGGGTTTTACCTATACCTACATATATGATGTATTGCGTTAGGGCTTAATTATTAACGAATTTTGAGCCTCCCTAGCGCCTCTATTGTAATCTTCACGAGTTTAGTGATTTTCTTCTCCTCTGTCGGTGGTTTTTTTCTGTTTTAGGTTTCTACGTAAATTTTCTACGTGTTTTTGTTCTTTGTTTCTATCGCATTAATTTTGCAACAAAAGGAAAGTAAAAACTCAAGTGAACCAAAAAATTAACTAATACCACCCTCAAAAAAAATGTTAATCAATATGAATAAAGCTGGGATAGTAGTCGTAAGAGATATAGATAAAGAGTGCGGTCCCTATCGGCTAAGGGATTTTCAACTTTGAAGGCTCAATTTTGCCCTAGATGGAACAAAAACGTACGTTAATGTATGCATCGACGTTAGCTTGGCTTGCCCGTTTTAAATGGAGTGGTTTAAAGTCTGCGTCAGAAGAAACTCTGACGTTTTTTTTTTTTTTTTTCTTAGTTAAACCTATTAATTTCCAATTCGTGTATTTCCGGAAAAGAAACAAGAAATGAAGAAAAGAACAATTTAGCTATCCAACTCAGATTATTATTTTTCAGTCCCTTTTGTGAGGCTAAAGACAAGCCGACAGAACGTATATATAACATATATATGACTGATCATCAACAAGATAATTTGCACTACTCTTTTAGTTGTTGCCGCTTTGTCAGATTAGGTATAAAGAAGTAGAACCGGTACGCAACGCTAGCTACTCTGATATATATATATATATATATATATATATATACGTATAAATATATATATATATGTGTGTGTGTGTATTATATTTGTATCATATTTTTTGTTGTATGACAAAAAATAGATTTGGGTATCTTCCATTGCATGTGACAACTGCAACCTTGAGTTTTTCTTGAAGATTTGTACATATTTATAGCTTTTATTTAATTAGTCGAATCTTGCACTTAACTTGTGTTTCTAATGGTGATTAATTAGTTGATCCCTTGTTAAAACAAATTGATTTAAAATTGATAGATCTTTAGTTTAACAAATTTAATATGTTGTTCTTTAAGACTACGTGCTTAGATCCAAGGCCACTGGGAATAAGCGAAATAACGGGGTAGATCAGCTCTCTCGAATTTATCGTCTATTTATATAGAAGTTGATGGTTCACACAAATTTAATTTTCAAGTTTTTAACTTAAGTGAACAGTGGTAGAGGCAGAACTTTTTGTGAATAGGGATATTGTGACAAAAAATTGAGGATAATTTTTATTTAACGAACATAGTTATATATATGTTTTGAATATTAAGTGTGGAGATAACTTAAATTTTTTGAAATAGAGGTACAATGATAAGTTTTAATTATTTACAAGAGCATAGTTATTATTCTTTTTATAAAATGGGGGTATAATTAAAAATTTAAAAAAAAAAAACCTTTAGGTGAAAAATAAAATCTCAAAAGTTGAGTGGCGCTCTGCCACTGCAGGAGCGGTGAAGTACAATAGTATATATGTTTGACGCAGTCAAGTTAAAAATGGAATTCTTTACTTGTAAGCATACTTACATGGTTGAAAAGTAATTTAATCAATTAATAAAATATCTATATATTCATTCCCGTTAAGATGTCCATCACGTAATTTTTTCTGTTTATTAGTTAGGTGTTTAGCAAGTGTGATTAGAATCATTTTTATAATTCAAAAATATTATAGTATGTGAGAGCTTTACAATATAACAACTTTTTATTTTTTACTTACATGTACGAGCTTTACACTATTTGATAACCATTTTTATGGTTATAACTATAGGTGCCAAATACCCTGTAATTAATTTTTATTGCACAAAATAATAATGCTTCTTAATCAACCATACAATATTAATTACCGTTAGATCAGATATGAAACAACATGAAGTAAAGTAGAATCGAGCTTTAATTTATAAGTGTGGCTTCGATACCGTATTATTGACATCATGTTCAAATCTAGAACTGAGTACTGTGTGCAAAATTTGATATATTAAAGAAAATAATGCAAGGATGATCATTTGGATCCGATCGTGGGAAAGGGAGTGGTGCTAAGTGAGACAAGAAGATGGCTAATATGTTTTGCATGTGGGAATGAGATCAGTTTGCATGAATAATAATAATAATAATAATATATCTCATGGTACAACTTCTTGAATTCCTCAATAAAGAAGTACCAAACGATGCATTTCTTGAGTGGCACATAAAGTAAGGTCACATGGATGATGATTGGCTGTAAGAAGCTAAGAGATTCTACCTTATAATTTGGCTTCCAATGCACCAATTGCCAATCGACACCTAGCAAGCAGCATTTCTGTCTTTTTTCTTTTGCACACACACTGTAACGCCCCGAAATTTATTTAATGATAAGGTAAATGTAAATGATGAATTAGTGTGCCATAATTAACGTTTTAACATTTATTAGACTATTTGGTTGGATTTTTAATTTTTAGTTGTTTTGTTAAAATTGATGCATTCAAATGATTTCTTACTGTTTTAAAATGATGCTTTGAGTTTTAAAACACAACAATTTGTAAAATGTTAAAAAATACTCCGTTTTGTAAAACCGTGGGCGGCACATGATTTTCGCACAGTAAAACCGCCCACCGATTTTCTCTATTTATTTCCTTCCTTCCTCTCTCTCTCCTCACTCTCACGTTTCACTCTCTCTCTTCCCTTTCTCTTTCTCGGCAGCTCTCCCTCTCTCTAATTTCTTCACAAATTTTTGAACTCCATTTCGAATCCAAGCTTCGGGATAGCAAGGAGGAAGCTCGGGGACGTGATTCGGCCATCGAGAACGCGGATTGAAGCTTCGATTCGAGGTTAGATTCGAATTTCTAAACTTTTTACAAAATTTTCAATTTTGTGTATTTTCGAAATCTAGGGTTGTCTAAGCTTAGAAAACCGTGGATTTGTTTTAAATGAACTTAGAACAACTAGAATCTAAGCCTAGATTGAAGAAAAACGGATTGAATTCAAGATTTTTCATTTTTCTCCTCATTTTCTCATTTTCGGATTTTTGAGGATTTTGAGCTTAAATCTTGTTTAAATGATTCCAAACATGTTCTAGAATGTTTTTCTATCAACTATAATTGTTTTTTATGCCTGGGAATTGAGAAAAACAGGTTGGAATCCAGATTTGGGTTTTGAGGAATCGAAACCCGTGGCTGGAAATTTCTGGATCTTCCTAGTTCGGCAGGCCGAAGTTCATGTTCGGCAGGCCGGAGTGATGATCGGTAGGCCGGTGTTCTTCCGACCGGCAGGCCGAATCTAGGGAAATGTTCGGCAGGCCGAACCTTGTTTCCGGCAGGCCGAACTGTGCAGTTCGGCAGGCCGAAGCAGGGCGTCCGGCAGGCCGACCGAGGCATGGAAAATTTTGTGATTTTCACCCGTTTTCACTGTTTTGAACCCTGATTTAAATCCCAACCTTATAGAATGATTTTAAATGTACAAATGGCACACTAGGACATCATGAAATGATTTAGTAACATAGAATGTCTCAAACTAGATATTAATCGACTTAGTTTGTATCTAGGATCGTTCGTGGTTCCGTGGAGCTAACGGATAGCGGACCAGGATTGCGGTGTGGGGCACCGGCACGAGTACTGAGGTAGGACTTCTAATTTTATTTCTTTGGTAGCCTGGTTTTGAAATGATTTGGCTTTGAAAATGACTTCTATCAAAATGTTTTCAACGGTTGTTTGAAAATGGTTTTATCGGTTATATTTTAATATACCATGATTATGAAATAAATGTAATTGACAACACTCGGTAATTGGGTTTTGAATGATAATGATAATAAACACTACGACATGATGCCATATCAGAGATCGGGTCGTGTAGCGATCGACCTTGGGGGCAGGTCCCGAAACCCAGCTGGGCCGCTACGGTGGTAATATCATGGTTTGCCTAGGTAAATGTAAAATGGTGTTTTAATTTGACGAGTAGACTGTTCTGTGTCAGGACGGTTCTACTCAAATTATTTATTTATTTAAGTTTCTTTTGAATAACTTCTAATAATACTATGTTCCCTTGCATTAAATTATTTTATAAAACTTAGTCCTACTGAGCCTTTCGCTCATGTTTTATCTGTTTTAAATTCCCCCCATCTAGGTGGTCTTCCATTTAGGTTTGGAGAAGATTCTTCGGACCGAACTCAGGAGCAATAGGAGAATTTATTCATATTCTGTATTATTAATCAAGGCATGTAAGACTTAACTTTATTTGTACTTGGACTGTAATTGTATTCATGATATTGTCAGTACTATGTGTGTGCACAAGTTGTGGGTTGTGGAACCCATATTCGCGATTTTTATTTAATTATTATTATTTGCTTAATATTTATAAATTTATAAATTCGTTTATCAAATGTGGTGGAAAATCTCTTTATTTCTTGCTTAATTGGATTTTTAAACTCTTAATTTTAATTAAATCCTCTTTTAATTAATCTAAATATTCTGCCACGTCACCTCCCGTACTCCGGGGCGTGACAGAATGGTATCAGAGCTCAAGGTTATGAACCTTGGGAATTGTGCACACATAGGTTTGACAATGAAATACCTCTGACAGTCCAAATTTTGTTTTCAGAAGTGAGAGAATGGCACCTAGACGTCGTTCGACTGCTGACGCCGAGTTCAGAAATGACGAGAGCATGATGAGGTCTATGTTTGCGGCTTTCCGGCAGATGGCAGCCAGGGCTAGACCGGAAGACTCCAGTGTTGGCAGTCGGCATGCTTTCTTTAAGGAATTCCGGCGGGCGTCTATCCCGACTTTTGATGGTAACGGGGATCCGCAGTTAGCTGAATATTGGTTGGATTCGATCTTGAAGCATCTAGATACCCTTGGTGAATGATGGAGACTTAGGGAGCTCAAATGCATGGAAGGTGGTTAACCCAATACAAATTCCTGTTGGACCAGTCACAAGAGCCCGAGCTAAGAAATTCAAAGAAGCACTAAATGGGCTGATTCATGAAATCTGGAATCAAGAAAATTTGTGCAAACCCATTGACCCAGGCCCACGCCAACCACAACGGTGCGTCAATTTGATCCAAGTTCTAGAAGAATCTGGATGAGTCAAGCCTGATTGAAATCAGCTCAAATTTTGCAAGATCAAGTCAATGGAAGACTTTCGGAAACCTTCCCATTTTGGCACACGCGGCTAATCATTTATGCAAATTGTTGACAAGGATTAATTGCACTTTCCTTTTATTGTTGGGCATGTAAATGGCTGAAAATCAGCCATTAAAGACTTTCCTTTCTTTTGGTTTTTATTTTAGGCTTAGTAATTATGTTTGAATTTGTCAACTTTTCTTTTTTTGGGCAACACTTTGTAATTTTGGCCTATAAATAGGCGTTCCCAAGGTTAATGGAGGGGAATGAATGAATGTTTATTTTCTGAGAGAAATAATTCTTTCTTTGGTTCTTTGACGAACTAAACGAACTCTTCGGATCAATCCGAGCGTTCAACCCCCGACTTATCAATCAGGCTTTTCATCCTTGATTGTGGCGTCTTCGATATACCAAGGTTCTTGCTTCGATATAAGCAACGGGTCGCGGTGATTTCCATCCAAATCTGAGTAGAAACGGTCTTGGTTCCTTCTTATTGATAACGGGTTTCGTCAGTATATTGGCGAGGTTCTTATCATTTGGTATCAGAGCCAAACCTCTACTGGTCGGTGGGCGCATGTACAAAGGTTCCCTGCCACTCGTGTGGGTTAACGACGGAGTTGGCACGAGGATTCCCTGCCGCTCGTGTGGGTTAACGACGGAGTTGGCACGAGGACGTGCAGTCTAAAGGGGTCGGGAATGATGTATCCCACATCGGTTAGAGAGGGTGGTCTTGGGTGTTTTATATATGGGTTCACAATCCTCCCCTCATGAGCTAGCTTTTGGGGTGGAGTTAGGTGGGTTCATATCATTTGGTATCAGAGCCTCGGTTCTAGCCTCAGGTTTGTCTATCCTTATTTGTTTTTGAAATTCTAATTTATTACTTAGGTTCTATTCCATTCAAAAAAAAAAAGTTGGTTAGTTTGGTTTTTGGTAACTAGTATCTTGGGTTTCAAGTTTAGGTGGTAGTTTCTTATTTTGTGTTTCTTGGTTTATTATTCTTGTTCTCACCGAATTTCACAAGAAGAAAAGAAAAGAAAAGAAAAGAAAAACGAAAAGAAAGAAAAAGAAAAGAAAAATCAAGAGGATCCAAAAAAAAAAAAAAAGTCTGGAAACCCTCGTTAAATTTTTTTTGTTTCCTTTCCATTGTTTGAGTGTCCAGGTGTCCAAATTTGATCTCACCTCATAGTAAAAAAAAATAATAATAATAAAATTTGCTTCATTTTGAACTGGGTATCAAAACGTGTTGCTGAATTTGTTGCCGGATAGATTTTATTGTTGTTTGTGTAATTCCGAAAGAACTGAAAGAGAGAATAAGTGAGTTAAAAAAAAAAAAAGGCAAGAGTGGTGAGAACATTCGAGGGTAAAAGCCAATCATTCGAGTGAAACACGAGTGAACGGAGTGACCAAGTGATAGAGTGAAACACGTGCGGAAGAGAAGTAAGGTCTTTTATTATCTAACGTTGTTTTACAGGTATAAAAAAAAATAATAAAAATGAATCCGAATCAAGAAAGAGAAGCTGAAGATGATCTTCCACAACAAAATGTTCCCAATCTTCAGTTGCAAGCTTTAATGAGGCAAATGAAACGGTTGTTGACGCGAGCTCTAGAGCCCATTCATGAGAGATTAGATGAGGTTGATGCCAGAACACGCAATAGGCAGCCACAAAACATGCAAAATAGGCGGAGGGGTGGATGTGATCTTTCGGAGAAGATGAATTAGAAGAGTTGGAGGAACCATCGATAAATAGGGGCAGATTTAGGCGTGGAAATGGGAATAGAGAAGCTAGGAACCGGGAGGACAATAATATGGGAGGTATTAAAATGAAGATTCTGCCATTCCAAGGGAAAAATGACCCCGGAGCATACCTAGAGTGGGAGAAGAAAGTGGAGCTAGTGTTTGATTGCCATAACTATTCAGAGTTAAAGAAAGTTAAGCTTGCTACAATTGAGTTCTCTGATTATGCGGTTGTATGGTGGGATCAGTTGGTAATGAATAGGCGACGGAACCGAGAACACCCGATTGAGACATGGGAGGAGATGAAAACAGTGATGAGAAAGCGATTTTTACCCAGCCATTACTATGGGGATTTGTACAAAAAGTTGCAAGGACTTAGACAAGGAAACAAGAGTGTGGAGGAATATTATCAAGAGATGGAAGCCGAATTATGGGAAGAGAGAAGAGAAATCGGTTGCTAGGCCAAGGTTTGAGCCAAAACCAGCCACGGCTAGCCCTTCAAACCAAGGTAAATATGATTCATCCACTTCTCGAAACCGTGATATTAAATGTTTCAAATGCCAAGGCAGGGGTCACATCTCAAGCCAATGTCCGAACAAAAGGGTGATGGTGTTACGGGACGACGGAGAGGTTGTTACGAATGACGAATCGGACGAGGACTCCATGCCACCATTGGAGGATGTGGATGAGGAGGAGTGTGCTGTCCAAGGTGAATTGTTGGTCACTCGACGAGCCCTTAGTGTGCAAGCCAAAGAGGAAGAAGAAGAGCAACGTGAGAACATTTTTCATACTAGGTGCCACGTGCAGAACAAGGTATGTAGTGTGATAATAGATGGAGGGAGTTGTACGAACGTTGCTAGCAGTACTATGGTTCAAAAATTAGGGCTGCCAACGACCAAACATCCTCGACCTTACAAGTTGCAATGGTTGAATAATAGTGGTGAAGTGAAGGTAACTAAACAGGCATTAATTTCATTTTGTATTGGTAGATACGAAGATGAAGTTTTGTGCAATGTAGTTCCAATGGAAGCCGGACACTTGTTACTAGGTCGACCATGGCAATTTGATCGTCGGGTCAAACATGATGGCTACACCAATAAATATTCTCTTGTGCACAACCAGAGAACATTCACTCTTGTGCCAATGACACCAAAACAGGTTCATGAAGATCAAGTTTGGTTACAAAAGGAGAGTGAACAAAAAGGAGAGAATGAGAAAAAGAGAGAGAAAGGGAGTGAAAATAATGAGTGTTGGAGTGCAGAAAGAGACTTCGGCCAGAGAGGGAAAAAAGATAGAGGGGCCGAGAAAAAGGAGAAAAAAGGAGAGAACATTGAGAGAGCCAGTACAAAAGAAGATTTGGCCAATGAGGTAAAATTAGAGAGAAAAACAAACTTTTATGCAAGAGAGAGTGATGTGAGAAGAGCTTTGTTTTCTAATCAGCCGATGATTTTACTCATGTACAAGGAGGCGTTATTAAACACTAACGATCTTGATTCCACCTTGCATAGTTCTGTTGTTTCTCTTTTGCAGGAGTATGAGGATATCTTTCCCGAGGAAACACCGCAAGGTTTACCTCCAATCCGCGGGATTGAACATCAAATCGACTTCATACCTGGAGCTACAATTCCAAACCGACCAGCCTATAGAAGCAATCCTGAGGAGACAAAGGAACTCCAACGGCAAGTAAGTGAGTTGATGGAGAAGGGACACGTGAGAGAAAGCATGAGCCCGTGCGCCGTACCAGTTTTACTTGTGCCTAAGAAAGATGGGACTTGGAGGATGTGCGTTGATTGTCGAGCCATCAACAACATCACGGTAAAATATCGACATCCCATTCCTCGCTTGGATGACATGTTAGATGAATTGCATGGTGCTTGTGTATTTTCTAAAATTGATCTGAAGAGTGGATATCATCAAATTCGCATGAAAGAGGGAGACGAGTGGAAGACAGCTTTCAAAACAACACAAGGTTTGTATGAGTGGTTGGTAATGCCTTTCGGTTTAACCAATGCCCCTAGCACATTTATACGTTTAATGAACCATGTTTTGCGAGCTTTCATTGGGAAATTTATTGTTGTTTATTTTGATGATATCCTGGTCTATAGCACCAATTTGGATGACCATATTGAACATTTGAAACTTGTTTTAGATGTTTTACGGAAGGAATGTTTATTTTATGAGAGAAATAATTCTTTCTTTGGTTCTTTGACGAACTGCACGAACTCTTCGGATCAATCCGAGCGTTCAACCCCCGACTTATCAATCAGGCTTTCCATCCTTGATTGTGGCGTCTTCGATATACCAAGGTTCTTGCTTCGATATAAGCAACGGGTCGCGGTGATTTCCATCCAAATCTGAGTAGAAACGGTCTTGGTTCCTTCTTATTGATAACGGGTTTCGTCAGTATATTGGCGAGGTTCTTATCATTTGGTATCAGAGCCAAACCTCTGCTGGTCGGTGGGCGCATGTACAAAGGTTCCCTGCCACTCGCGTGGGTTAACGACGGAGTTGGCACGAGGATTCCCTGCGGCTCGTGTGGGTTAACGACGGAGTTGGCATGAGTTGGCACGAGGACGTGCAGTCTAAAGGTGTAACGCCCCTATATGGGGGTTAACAGTTTTTAATGAGATAAAATAAAAATAAATAATAAAAGTAAAACCTTAAAAATAAAATTTACCCGGGACTTAAATGAAAACTCTCAACTCAAAAATAAAAATATAAACGACAAATAAACCACAGTTTAATGTAGCACCTTAAATTTAATAATATAAACTGTTGTCATCATCATTTTAACCCTCAACACATTGTAATACAGTCACAGAAAGTAACAATTGATGCTTACATTATCATGAAGAACATTCTCAACAATTGAAGCAGTCCCAATGTAATATAGCTACATCACTTCCTCAACTATATTTCTCGTAGCCACCTCACACTTAGTGAGTCCTGAAAAGATAAAAATATAAGGGAATGAGCGACACTATGCTCAGTAGAGAAAGCCATTACTCACCTTTAGGTTTTTATCATTACCACATTAAAACCTGCATGGTTAGTAAGTTACATCATATTCCAGATTATGAGGTTTATTATGATCACATCTTATGGATACCATAGTTAATCATTACCAAGTGTCATAATTACACATTTATACAAATATTACCAATCATCATTGTTCCTAGGTATCCATGTTAAATTGAGTATCACTCAACTCATCGAAACCTGTAACGCCCCTATATGGGGGTTAACAGTTTTTAATGAGATAAAATAAAAATAAATAATAAAAGTAAAACCTTAAAAATAAAATTTGCCCGGGACTTAAATGAAAACTCTCAACTCAAAAATAAAAATATAAACGACAATTAAACCACAGTTTAATGTAGCACCTTAAATTTAATAATATAAACTGTTGTCATCATCATTTTAACCCTCATCACATTGTAATACAGTCACAGAAAGTAACAATTGATGCTTACATTATCATGAAGAACATTCTTTACAATTGAGCAGTCCCAATGTAATATAGTTATATCGCTTCCTCAACTATATTTCTCGTAGCCACCTCACACTTAGTGAGTCCTGAAAAGATATAAACATAAGGGAATGAGCGACACTATGCTCAGTAGAGAAAGCCATTACTCACCTTTAGGTTTTTATCATTACCACATTAAAATCTGCATGGTTAGTAAGTCACATCATATTTCAGATTATGAGGTTTATTATGATCACATCTTATGGATACCGTAGTTAATCATTACCAAGTGTCATAATTACACATTTATACAAATATTACCAATCATCATTGTTCCTAGGTATCCATGTTAAATTGAGTATCACTCAACTCATCGAGACCCAAATGGGCGCACTTGATCACCCTATAAACATTCCAAGGGTGTTCTGGTGAGGGGACATCAAGCCCCGAGTCCTCACCAAATCGATTCCTGTACAGTGTGTTCTGGGACTTTCAACCCAAGGAAGCGTCATCGCCTTCCCCCTACTTTACCTTTTAGGGTATTTATGCCCAAGGACGTAACCGTCGCCCTTTTCATGTCTCACAATTTCTCTATATTAAATCATTATTAATAGAGTTAATTTTCCTAACCATGCTTCTCAATTTATAACATGTGTCAATTCATTATGTTCCTCGCCGTACAATACAAGACGAGTCCATGTCATAGTTTCATATGTGATACACATATAATATCAGTTCAACATAGATATATATATATTGCGGCAAAACAATCAATTTTAATTCTATAAAAACCTCACAAAAGATGAGTAATAGAATCCCTACCTTTTAAGCTTATCAACAGTCTCTTAATCCTGGAATCAATTAACGTTAGCTCCATACTCCCTTGATCCTAAGGCGTGCATAAGGACAATTAAAACTAAAGCACAACATACAACTACATTCATAAAATTTATTTTAATTTAATCTTAGAATTTCAAGAAATAACCACTGCCCATAGAGGTATTACAAAGTTTAACAATATAAATTTTCTGTCTAGGGCATATACACTTAGACTTCATACATATGCTCCAAAATAGCAACAAACATATACTTAGGTTTAAGAACGCAAATTTGAATAATCCTTTAGTATAAAAGAAAATTTATAAATGAAAGACTAAATTTGTTCATAAGATTCTAACCTCGGATTATGGTTAGTTGGAAGCTTGAAATGGCTTCAAAACAGGTTCCTTTACTTCGGTATGACTGAAATTCTTGCTCAAATGGAGGTGATGGTGGCTGATTTTTATGGCTGCCTTGAAGAAGTTCTCTAAGTATTTTGCTTCAGCAAAGAAATGAGAAGAAGAGTGTGGGAACCGTGGAAGAGAAAGGAAGAAAAGATGAAGTCTTTGAAGAGAAGTGATGGAAACAATTATAGAGGAGACATGTTGAAGCATGTCACGGAGGAAATAAAGAAAATGAGGGTCAAGAGTAGTTGGAAAAGATATCCTTATGTCTCATCTAAAGACTTTAACACACATAATGCCAATATGACATTTTTGAGATTTATTAGAAGTTCTAAGGCTTTTTAGTAATCATACTAAATAAATATAGGAGAATTTTAGAAAATTTAAAAATAGATAAAAATAAATATTATAAAATAAATTTAAATGAAGCAATTTTTTTTTATACATTAAAAATTAATTTAATTACCTCAATACCCGTTAGGAGAATAACGGGTGTCACAGCTCTACCTCCCTTAAAGAAATTTCGTCCTCGAAATTTCAATTCTAGCAATACTAGTAAAAATTATGATTCCACTATGATTCCAATTCTGAGTCTAAACCGTTAATGTTGTTTGTCCTCCAAATTTAAGTTATCGTATCTTCCACTTATTTACTTGCATAATAAATCTTACTCCTAAATCCCTCAATAAGAGTATTTCTGACAAGTTTCAACTTATAACACCGTATAATAGTCTAAGAATCTGATCAGGCATACATATTGACCATATCATGATTCCAGTCCTTCATTGTCCATGGACTGTGATTTACAATCACATTTAAGGAGATTGCCAGAGAAATTTTATATACTTCATCTTTAGGTTCCTTTTCCTTTTTGAGTAAGGAAAAGTCAAATATATTTGATTTCATACCTCAACTAATAAACTAAAACATAATCATAAAACATATATCACAAACGCTTTTATTCAAAACTATACATTAAACTTACTCATAGAGATATTAAACGGAATCTCAGAGTTGCAAACATACCCGGCATATTTTTCATTAAACAGCTATCCTCATGACACAAACATTCAATCCAAATAATATACTCATATTTCATATGGAATATCCCCATAACTGACTCTGGTACTTCCACATAATATTAACAGAATATTACACATTACAAACATAATACGGATACGTTTCGAGAGTACAAGGCACTCCGTATACCAGCTATCCATATCATGCATGCTTAGAGGATACAAAAACATCGATAAACAAAAGATCGGACCTTAAGAAGGATGCGTTTCGAGAGCATCAAGTACTCCGTATCCAGCCATCCCGGCATTAGGCTCAATGAATCTAAAAGATTGAACAACAACGTACCACAAGAAACACAGAATACAAGGCAAACGGTTATTCGTAACACACGAAATACGGACACACATGCCTACATGCCAAAGATAAAACAAAAAGATTACAGATGGAGATTCAAATCAATTGGCCGCTCCCGGCTTTCCCTTTCCCATTCAAGCTTGGATGTTGCAGTGTCGGATTCTGGATGTATGATTTGCATTTTATCTATCAATTCCTCAGCTGTTGAAGCAGTGACAAAGATTTGTCTCTCCGATTCTGTAGTGATGTTTTCTTCCACAGCGTAATCTAGAAATTTCAAAAGACCGTCATAAAAACCCTTTACGTTCAGCAGTCCCAAAGGTTTGGAATAAAAGCCCAACAATTGCCCACAAGCAACTATAAATATTTCCTCAAGAGTACCTAGACCACCAGGTAATGCTATAAAAGCATCAGAATTATAGATTATGTCTTTAAAATTTTTAGGGATACTCCTGACTCCTTCTCCCTTACCTATGGCTTCCTTACAAAGGTTTCCTTCAACTGGAATATGAGGCCAAATTCTTACATCAGTAGCGTCGCTAGACCTAGCTGCTAGTGCCATATTTACCATCATTTTTATACTACCACCCCCATAGATTATGTTAATCTTCTTGTGTGCTAGGACTTGCCCTAAGTGATTTGCAGCTTCTAAATAAGCTTTATCTTTTCCAAGGCTGGAACCACAAAAGACACAGACATTCTTTATTTTCTTCGTGGACTGGGAGGTAGACATATTTGGTTTATAGAAGTGGTTGCTTAATGTCTGCTCCACTTAGACTTCGGGTTCTACATGAGTTTTAAAGATGAGAAATATACAAAAAGGGCTAAAGAGATAGACGAGTAGGTAATGAAAAGGTAATCCAAAGATTTAAACAAAATCTTGTGCGGATAAGAAAGTAAGATAAGGTGATTGATAGTTTACAGAAAATCTGATTCACTTTTTGAAAAAGATTAGACTCTAATTGTATAACTTTTGACAATTGAGAACAATTTGACAGAAGACCCTCATGACACAACTGTAGACTTTTTGACAAATATACACCAAGTCTAGAAATTTAATATAAACGACAAATACTGTAGAACTTTTGAAATTTGAGACACAAATCTTGAAATATCTGGATAAGCTTTTCAAAATTCAAACATATTACTGTACCGTATGTAACGTGTCTGATAAGATATATATTTTATTATATATATATTTAAGAAAATCATAAATTAAATAAGATATTAACACTTACTGTATCAATCTAATAATCACAATTATTTCAAACACAAAAGCAAATATTCTGAGTAAAAGAAAAACACAAACTGTTGAACATCAGCTAAAACTGCTTCAAATAAGCAAAGACTAAATAACCTTTATAGAGCGATGACTTATTCCCCATCCAGTTTTCTTATGGCTTGGCAAACAGGATCTAGAAATACCATATTCCTGAGGCGTTGTCTTTCTGTATAAAATTTAGGCCAGAGTTTAAAAATAGCTCCTTGAACATATCCACTAGGGTGACCGTGGAGAGGAGGATGGATGCTATCCAAGTTCTCCTTTGAAAGTCCATTCCTACAAAACCTTATTTTATCCTCTCTATTCGTAGACATATAACCAGGTGAAGTACATTTACCGTTACAATTTTGTCTTCCACATTTGTTACAAGTGACCACGATGGCACGAGCTCTTCTTTTCATTGCACTACGACTGGTACCTGTTCCTGGTAAACCGACATCTTGACTAAAGTCACTCGGACGGATCTTCCCCTCTATTAACATTCTCACATCACAAGGGATACCAAAACGCATAAGAATCCACAACCGAGTAATTCTAGCCTTATATTTCTTTCTGAGAATCTTTTGGGAGAGTGATGGGAAATACTTTCTCATGTGTTGGTACTTTGGGTCCATGATGAGATGAAAGAAGAGTAAATAGAAAGGAAAAATTAAGATAGTAAATTGCAGAATCCTAGAATTCCTTCTTCTTTTAGAGGAAAAGAAGAATTTTTAATGAAAAAGAAGAGGATTTGCGATTTAGAGAGAAAATAACAAATTAAGAGAGAAAAAGTGAACTCGGAGAAATAAGCTCTTATGCACAGTAAACGTATATGTAAACAATAATTAAACCACTGTATATGACACGTATAGAGACCACGTGGGAGAGACAGTGTGAATCAAACTGATTTAGGATTTGAACTAGGCCCAAATGTTCTAAGTTGAAAATGGTCAGGTTGTTTCGGGCCTTAACACATTTAGAACGAGTTAAATAACAAACATAAAATTGAAAACCAATTCGTATGAATCTTAAACCCAATTCAAAGCCCACTATAGATAAAGTTAACTATAAACAACAAATCTAATTTAACGACAACAAGGATCTTCCTGAATGATATTTAAAATCATTTCATAACAACATAATCTTCCAGCAACTCAAATAATTTTGTTTTAATCAAAACCTTATTGAACAATACATACACCCATATGTTATTCATAATACTTAACATCTATCAATGGATTCATCATCATTGCTACCAAGGGTTTAGAATGTGACTAACCTTGAAATCAATACGATTTACGTCTTCCAACGTAGACCATATCAATGAACAAAGACACTAGATGTTACTACTTAAGAACATCTACAATCCCCACAATTCTACTCATACAATATATAATTTCCTCATATAACAAAATCTTAGGTAACCAAAAGATTCACTGATACACTTAAATACAATGTACGTAACGAAATATTCCAATTTTGAGATTCATGCATTCTAGACTTTACACAGTCTCAACAGACCAAAAGTCTAACATTTATCTCTCTCAAGATTCAATACCATGATTCCCAACTTATATCATATTCCTCAAATAAATAGAACTTTTAAGAAAAGTATTGACACTTATGTGCTCCATCGAATCCACACATAATCATTACTTAGGTTTGAATCAATTACGAAAAATTTGGCATATCTATGTCAAACTTTAAAATCAATAAATCAAGCCTTATATTTCTTATTGTTTTTCACGAGACAAAAGGCTATTAAATCCTCGTATCTACACGAATTTCTCATCGTTTATACGAATTAGATATGCTTATAGATCCTAATATTATACGAATCTCTCATAAGCATTCTACTTATAAACTCATTCCATATAATTATCATTCCCTCATAACTATTAATACTTTCCTTCTATATAATTATTGTACTCATATAACCATTAGTATTTTCATTCTATGGCCTTTCCATGTTACATCCTTCTAGACTGTATAAATCAATGTGAAGGTTCATTTTGATGATGACAATAAAATTCAGCTTCAAAACCATCTCAAAAATATATTTTTTTAAAGTGGTGCTACACTCCCTAGGTTAACCGAACCTAGGCTCTGATACCAAAAATTCTGTAACGCCCCTATATGGGGGTTAACAGTTTTTAATGAGATAAAATAAAAATAAATAATAAAAGTAAAACCTTAAAAATAAAATTTGCCCGGGACTTAAATGAAAACTCTCAACTCAAAAATAAAAATATAAACGACAATTAAACCACAGTTTAATGTAGCACCTTAAATTTAATAATATAAACTGTTGTCATCATCATTTTAACCCTCATCACATTGTAATACAGTCACAGAAAGTAACAATTGATGCTTACATTATCATGAAGAACATTCTTTACAATTGAGCAGTCCCAATGTAATATAGTTACATCGCTTCCTCAACTATATTTCTCGTAGCCACCTCACACTTAGTGAGTCCTGAAAAGATATAAACATAAGGGAATGAGCGACACTATGCTCAGTAGAGAAAGCCATTACTCACCTTTAGGTTTTTATCATTACCACATTAAAATCTGCATGGTTAGTAAGTCACATCATATTCAGATTATGAGGTTTATTATGATCACATCTTATGGATACCGTAGTTAATCATTACCAAGTGTCATAATTACACATTTATACAAATATTACCAATCATCATTGTTCCTAGGTATCCATGTTAAATTGAGTATCACTCAACTCATCGAGACCCAAATGGGCGCACTTGATCACCCTATAAACATTCCAAGGGTGTTCCGGTGAGGGGACATCAAGCCCCGAGTCCTCACCAAATCGATTCCTGTACAGTGTGTTCTGGGACTTTCAACCCAAGGAAGCGTCATCGCCTTCCCCCTACTTTACCTTTTAGGGTATTCATGCCCAAGGACGTAACCGTCGCCCTTTTCATGTCTCACAATTTCTCTATATTAAATCATTATTAATAGAGTTAATTTTCCTAACCATGCTTCTCAATTTATAACATGTGTCAATTCATTATGTTCCTCGCCGTACAATACAAGACGAGTCCATGTCATAGTTTCATATGTGATACACATATAATATCAGTTCAACATAGATATATATATATATTGCGGCAAAACAATCAATTTTAATTCTATAAAAACCTCACAAAAGATGAGTAATAGAATCCCTACCTTTTAAGCTTATCAACAGTCTCTTAATCCTGGAATCAATTAACGTTAGCTCCATACTCCCTTGATCCTAAGGCGTGCATAAGGACAATTAAAACTAAAGCACAACATACAACTACATTCATAAAATTTATTTTAATTTAATCTTAGAATTTCAAGAAATAACCACTGCCCATAGAGGTATTACAAAGTTTAACAATATAAATTTTCTGTCTAGGGCATATACACTTAGACTTCATACATATGCTCCAAAATAGCAACAAACATATACTTAGGTTTAAGAACGCAAATTTGAATAATCCTTTAGTATAAAAGAAAATTTATAAATGAAAGACTAAATTTGTTCATAAGATTCTAACCTCGGATTATGGTTAGTTGGAAGCTTGAAATGGCTTTCAAAACAGGTTCCTTTACTTCGGTATGACTGAAATTCTTGCTCAAATGGAGGTGATGGTGGCTGATTTTTATGGCTGCCTTGAAGAAGTTCTCTAAGTATTTTGCTTCAGCAAAGAAATGAGAAGAAGAGTGTGGGAACCGTGGAAGAGAAAGGAAGAAAAGATGAAGTCTTTGAAGAGAAGTGATGGAAACAATTATAGAGGAGACATGTTGAAGCATGTCACGGAGGAAATAAAGAAAATGAGGGTCAAGAGTAGTTGGAAAAGATATCCTTATGTCTCATCTAAAGACTTTAACACACATAATGCCAATATGACATTTTTGAGATTTATTAGAAGTTCTAAGGCTTTTTAGTAATCATACTAAATAAATATAGGAGAATTTTAGAAAATTTAAAAATAGATAAAAATAAATATTATAAAATAAATTTAAATGAAGCAATTTTTTTTATACATTAAAAATTAATTTAATTACCTCAATACCCGTTAGGAGAATAACGGGTGTCACAAAACCCAAATGGGCGCACTTGATCACCCTATAAACATTCCAAGGGTGTTCCGGTGAGGGGACATCAAGCCCCGAGTCCTCACCAAGTCGATTCCTGTACAGTGTGTTCTGGGACTTTCAACCCAAGGAAGCGTCATCGCCTTCCCCCTACTTTACCTTTTAGGGTATTCATGCCCAAGGACGTAACCGTCGCCCTTTTCATGTCTCACAATTTCTCTATATTGAATCATTATTAATAGAGTTAGTTTTCCTAACCATGCTTCTCAATTTATAACATGTGTCAATTCATTATGTTCCTCGCCGTACAATACAAGACGAGTCCATGTCATAGTTTCATATGTGATACTCATATAATATCAGTTCAACATAGATATATATATGTTGCGGCAAAACAATCAATTTTAATTCTATAAAAACCTCACAAAAGATGAGTAATAGAATCCCTACCTTTCAAGCTTATCAACAATCTTTTAATCCTGGAATCAGTTAACGTTAGCTCCATACTCCCTTGATCCTAAGGCGTGCATAAGGACAATTAAAACTAAAGCACAACATACAACTACATTCATAAATAAATCATGTGTAAACCTATCTTACTAGTATGCCATTAAAGCTTTTATATAAATCTCTTTTGAATACCACAGTAAACAATTTTTGTCTTAACACAATATAAAATGTGAACAAGTAATCTATATGTTTTAGTCCCTAATAAGATTCATCAATCACTTAGGATAATATTGGAAAGGTTGCAAGACATTAAAGAATTAGGTGGTGAGCAAAGATGGGTTCTTGGTTTAGGTTAGCAGCTGGTATACCATAACAAACTGGCAGATTTACTAGTTTCCAATACAAAAATTGAATAATTCTTAGAAAATAAAATACAACTCCGATTTAGGTTTATGATAGCTCGTTAGAAAGCCTAGGATGCTACTTTTCAAATATGCAAACCAATTCATAAAATTCATTTTAATTTAATCTTAGAATTTCAAGAAATAACCACTGCCCATAGAGGTATTACAAAGTTTAACAATATAAATTTTCTGTCTAGGGCATATACACTTAGACTTCATACATATGCTCCAAAATAGCAACAAACATATACTTAGGTTTAAGAACGCAAATTTGAATAATCCTTTAGTATAAAAGAAAATTTATAAATGAAAGACTAAATTTGTTCATAAGATTCTAACCTCGGATTATGGTTAGTTGGAAGCTTGAAATGGCTTCAAAACAGGTTCCTTTACTTCGGTATGACTGAAATTCTTGCTCAAATGGAGGTGATGGTGGCTGATTTTTATGGCTGCCTTGAAGAAGTTCTCTAAGTATTTTGCTTCAGCAAAGAAATGAGAAGAAGAGTGTGGGAACCGTGGAAGAGAAATGAAGAAAAGATGAAGTCTTTGAAGAGAAGTGATAGAAACAATTACGGAGGAGACATGTTGAAGCATGTCACGGAGGAAATAAAGAAAATGAGGGTCAAGAGTAGTTGGAAAAGATATCCTTATGTCTCATCTAAAGACTTTAACACACATAATGCCAATATGACATTTTTGAGATTTATTAGAAGTTCTAAGGCTTTTTAGTAATCATACTAAATAAATATAAGAGAATTTTAGAAAATTTAAAAATAGATAAAAATAAATATTATAAAATAAATTTAAATGAAGCAATTTTTTTTATACACTAAAAATTAATTTAATTACCTCAATACCCGTTAGGAGAATAACGGGTGTCACAGCTCTACCCCCCTTAAAGAAATTTCGTCCTCGAAATTTCAATTCTAGCAATACTAGTAAAAATTTTAATTCCATTATGATTCCAATTCCGAGTCTAAACCGTTAATGTTGTTTGTCCTCCAAATTTAAGTCATCGTATCTCCACTTATTTACTTGCATAATAAATCTTACTCCTAAATCCCTCAATGAGAGTATTTCTGACAAGTTTCAACTTATAACACCGTATAATAGTCTAAGAATCTGATCAGGCATACATATTGACCATATCATGATTCCAGTCCTTCATTGTCCATGGACTGTGATTTACAATCGCATTTAAGGAGATTGCCAGAGAAATTTTATATACTTCATCTTTAGGTTCCTTTTCCTTTTTGAGTAAGGAAAAGTCAAATATATTTGATTTCATACCTCAACTAATGAACTAAAACATAATCATAAAACATATATCACAAACACTTCTATTCAAAACCATACATTAAACTTATTCATAGAGATATTAAACGGAATCTCAGAGTTGCAAACATACCCGACATATTTTTCATTAAACAGCTATCCTCATGACACAAACATTCAACCCAAATAATATACTCATATTTCATATGGAATATCCCCATAACTGACTCTGGTACTTCCACATAATATTAACAGAATATTACACATTACAAACATGATACGGATACGTTTCGAGAGTACAAGGCACTCCGTATACCAGCTATCCATATCATGCATGCTTAGAGGATACAAAAACATCGATAAACAAAAGATCGGACCTTAAGAAGGATGCGTTTCGAGAGCATCAAGTACTCTGTATCCAGCCATCCCGGCATTAGGCTCAATGAATCTAAAAGATTGAACAACGACGTACCACAAGAAACACAGAATACAAGGTAAACGGTTATTCGTAACACACGAAATACGGACACACATGCCTACATGCCATAGATAAAACAAAAAGATTACAGATGGAGATTCAAATCAATTGGCAGCTCCCGGCTTTCCCTTTACCATTCAAGCTTGGATGTTACAGCGTCGGATTCTAGATGTATGATTTGCATTTTCTCTATCAATTCCTCAGCTGTTGAAGCAGTAACAAAGATTTGTCTCTCCGATTCTGTAGTGATGTTTTCTTCCACAGCGTAATCTAGAAATTTCAAAAGACCGTCATAAAAACCATTTACATTCAGCAGTCCCAAAGGTTTGGAATAAAAGCCCAACAATTGCCCACAAGCAACTACGAATATTTCCTCAAGAGTACCTAGACCACCAGGTAATGCTATAAAAGCATCGGAATTATAGATTATGTCTTTAAAATTTTTAGGGATACTCCTGACTCCTTCTCCCTTACCTATGGCTTCCTTATAAAGGTTTCCTTCAACTGGAATATGAGGCCAAATTCTTACAACAGTAGCGTCGCTAGACCTAGCTGCTAGTGCCATATTTTCCATCATTTTTATACTACCACCCCCATAGATTATGTTAATCTTCTTGTGTGCTAGGACTTGCCCTAAGTGATTTGCAGCTTCTAAATAAGCTTTATCCTTTTCAAGGCTGGAACCACAAAAGACACAGACATTCTTTATTTTCTTCGTGGACTGAGAGGTAGACATATTTGGTTTATAGAAGTGGTTGCTTAATGTCTGCTCCACTTAGACTTCGGGTTCTACATGAGATTTTAAAGATGAGAAATATACAAAAAGGGCTAAAGAGATAGACGAGTAGGTAATGAAAAGGTAATCCAAAGATTTAAACAAAATCTTGTGCGGATAAGAACGTAAGATAAGGTGATTGATAGTTTACAGAAAATCTGATTCACTTTTTGAAAAAGATTAGACTCTAATTGTATAACTTTTGACAATTGAGAACAATTTGACAGAAGACCCTCTTGACACAACTGTAGACTTTTTGACAAATATACACCAAGTCTAGAAATTTAATATAAACGACAAATACTGTAGAACTTTTGAAATTTGAGACACAAATCTTGAAATATCTGGATAAGCTTTTCAAAATTCAAACATATTACTGTACCGTATGTAACGTGTCTGATAAGATAATATATTTTATTATATATATATTTAAGAAAATCATAAATTAAATAAGATATTAACACTTACTGTATCAATCTAATAATCACAATTATTTCAAACACAAAAGCAAATATTCTGAGTAAAAGAAAAACACAAACTGTTGAACATCAGCTAAAACTGCTTCAAATAAGTAAAGACTAAATAACCTTTATAGAGCGATGACTTATTCCCCATCCAGTTTTCTTATGGCTTGGCAAACAGGATCTAGAAATACCATATTCCTGAGGCGTTGTCTTTCTGTATAAAATTTAGGCCAGAGTTTAAAAATAGCTCCTTGAACATATCCACTAGGGTGACTGTGAAGAGGAGGATGGATGCTATCCAAGTTCTCCTTTGAAAGTCCTTCCCTACAAAACTTTATTTTATCCTCTCTATTCGTAGACATATAACCAGGTGAAGTACATTTGCCGTTAAAATTTTGTCTTCCACATTTGTTACAAGCGACCACGATGGCACGGGCTCTTCTTTTCATTGCACTACGACTGGTACCCGTTCCTGGTAAACCGACATCTTGACTAAAGTCACTCGGACGGATTTTCCCCTCTATCAACATTCTCACATCACAAGGGATGCCAAAATGCATAAGAATCCACAACCGAGTAATTCTAGCCTTGTATTTCTTTCTGAGAATCTTTTGGGAGAGTGATGGGAAATACTTTCTCAGGTGTTGGTACTTTGGGTCCATGATGAGATGAAAGAAGAGTAAATAGAAAGGAAAAATTAAGATAGTAAATTGCAGAATCCTAGAATTCCTTCTTCTTTTAGAGGAAAAGAAGAATTTCTAATGAAAAAGAAGAGGATTTGCGATTTAGAGAGAAAATAACAAATTAAGAGAGAAAAAGTGAACTCGGAGAAATAAGCTCCTATGCACAGTAAACGTATATGTAAACAATGATTAAACCACTATATATGACACGTATAGAGACCACGTGGGAGAGACAGTGTGAATCAAACTGATTTAAGATTTGAACTAGGCCCAAATGTTCTAAGTTGAAAATGGTCAGGTTGTTTCGGGCCTTAACACATTTGGAACGAGTTAAATAACAAACATAAAATTGAAAACCAATTCGTATGAATCTTAAACCCAATTCAAAGCCCACTATAGATAAAGTTAACTATAAACAACAAATCTAATTTAACGACAACAAGGATCTTCCTGAATGATATTTAAAATCATTTCATAACAACATAATCTTCCAGCAACTCAAATAATTTTGTATTAATCAAAACCTTATTGAACAATGCATACACCCATATGTTATTCCTAATACTCAACATCTATCAATGGATTCATCATCATTGCTACCAAGGGTTTAGAATGCGACTAACCTTAAAATCAATACGATTTACGTCTTCCAACGTAGACCATATCAATGAACAAAGACACTAGATGTTACTACTTAAGAACATCTACAATCTCCACAATTCTACTTATACAATATATAATTTCCTCATATAACAAAACCTTAGGTAACCAAAAGATTCACATCTAAACATCTAAAACTTAAACATTTTATCGTAATTATCCAAAATTATTATAAGTGCCTTAAGTATTATGATTTACTTAAGGAAACTCCTATTGATCATTTTTCTATTGCATCTATATATAAAGATTCACTGATACACTTAAATACAATGTACGTAACAAAATATTCCAATTTTGAGATTCATGCATTCTAGACTTTACACAGCCTCAACAGACCAAAAGTCTAACATTTATCTCTCTCAAGATTCAATACCATGATTCCCAACTTATATCATATTCCTCAAATAAATAGAACTTTTAAGAAAAGATATTGACACTTATGTGCTCCATCGAATCCACACATAATCATTACTTAGGTTTGAATCAATTACGAAAAATTTGGCATATCTATGTCAAACTTTAAAATCAATAAATCAAGCCTTATATTTCTTATTGTTTTTCACGAGACAAAAGGCTTTTAAATCCTCGTATCTATACGAATTTCTCATCGTTTATACGAATTAGATATGCTTATAGATCCAAATATTATACGAATCTCTCATAAGCAATCTACTTATAAACTCATTCCATATAATTATCATTCCCTCATAACTATTAATACTTTCCTTCTATATAATTATTGTACTCATATAACCATTAGTATTTTCATTATATGGCCTTTCCATGTTACATCCTTCTAGACTGTATAAATCAATGTGAAGGTTCATTTTGATGATGACAATGAAAATTCAGCTTCAAAACCATCTCAAAAATATATTTTTTAAAGTGGTGCTCCACTCCCTAGGTTAACCGAACCTAGGCTTTGATACCAAAAATTCTGTAACGCCCCTATATGGGGGTTAACAGTTTTTAATGAGATAAAATAAAAATAAATAATAAAAGTAGAACCTTAAAAATAAAATTTACCCGGGACTTAAATGAAAACTCTCAACTCAAAAATAAAAATATAAACGACAAATAAACCACAGTTTAATGTAGCACCTTAAATTTAATAATATAAACTGTTGTCATCATCATTTTAACCCTCAACACATTGTAATACAGTCACAGAAAGTAACAATTGATGCTTACATTATCATGAAGAACATTCTCAACAATTGAAGCAGTCCCAATGTAATATAGCTACATCACTTCCTCAACTATATTTCTCGTAGCCACCTCACACTTAGTGAGTCCTGAAAAGATAAAAATATAAGGGAATGAGCGACACTATGCTCAGTAGAGAAAGCCATTACTCACCTTTAGGTTTTTATCATTACCACATTAAAACCTGCATGGTTAGTAAGTTACATCATATTCCAGATTATGAGGTTTATTATGATCACATCTTATGGATACCGTAGTTAATAATTACCAAGTGTCATAATTACACATTTATACAAATATTACCAATCATCACTGTTCCTAGGTATCCATGTTAAATTGAGTATCACTCAACTCATCGAAACCCAAATGGGCGCACTTGATCACCCTATAAACATTCCAAGGGTGTTCCGGTGAGGGGACATCAAGCCCCGAGTCCTCACCAAGTCGATTCCTGTACAGTGTGTTCTGGGACTTTCAACCCAAGGAAGCGTCATCGCCTTCCCCCTATTTTACCTTTTAGGGTATTCATGCCCAAGGACGTAGCCGTCGCCCTCTTCATGTCTCACAATTTCTCTATATTGAATCATTATTAATAGAGTTAGTTTTCCTAACCATGCTTCTCAATTTATAACATGTGTCAATTCATTATGTTCCTCGCCGTACAATACAAGACGAGTCCATGTCATAGTTTCATATGTGATACTCATATAATATCAGTTCAACATAGATATATATATGTTGCGGCAAAACAATCAATTTTAATTCTATAAAAACCTCACAAAAGATGAGTAATAGAATCCCTACCTTTCAAGCTTATCAACAATCTTTTAATCCTGGAATCAGTTAACGTTAGCTCCATACTCCCTTGATCCTAAGGCGTGCATAAGGACAATTAAAACTAAAGCACAACATACAACTACATTCATAAATAAATCATGTGTAAACCTATCTTACTAGTATGCCATTAAAGCTTTTATATAAATCTCTTTTGAATACCACAGTAAACAATTTTTGTCTTAACACAATATAAAATGTGAACAAGTAATCTATATGTTTTAGTCCCTAATAAGATTCATCAATCACTTAGGATAATATTGGAAAGGTTGCAAGACATTAAAGAATTAGGTGGTGAGCAAAGATGGGTTCTTGGTTCAGGTTAGCAGCTGGTATACCATAACAAACTGGCAGATTTACTAGTTTCCAATACAAAAATTGAATAATTCTTAGAAAATAAAATACAACTCCGATTTAGGTTTATGATAGCTCGTTAGAAAGCCTAGGATGCTACTTTTCAAATATGCAAACCAATTCATAAAATTCATTTTAATTTAATCTTAGAATTTCAAGAAATAACCACTGCCCATAGAGGTATTACAAAGTTTAACAATATAAATTTTCTGTCTAGGGCATATACACTTAGACTTCATACATATGCTCTAAAATAGCAACAAACATATACTTAGGTTTAAGAACGCAAATTTGAATAATCCTTTAGTATAAAAGAAAATTTATAAATGAAAAACTAAATTTGTTCATAAGATTCTAACCTCGGATTATGGTTAGTTGGAAGCTTAAATGGCTTCAAAACAGGTTCCTTTACTTCGGTATGACTGAAATTCTTGCTCAAATGGAGGTGATGGTGGCTGATTTTTATGGCTGCCTTGAAGAAGTTCTCTAAGTATTTTGCTTCAGCAAAGAAATGAGAAGAGAGTGTGGGAACCGTGGAAGAGAAAGGAAGAAAAGATGAAGTCTTTGAAGAGAAGTGATAGAAACAATTACGGAGGAGACATGTTGAAGCATGTCACGGAGGAAATAAAGAAAATGAGGGTCAAGAGTAGTTGGAAAAGATATCCTTATGTCTCATCTAAAGACTTTAACACACATAATGCCAATATGACATTTTTGAGATTTATTAGAAGTTCTAAGGCTTTTTAGTAATCATACTAAATAAATATAGGAGAATTTTTAGAAAATTTAAAAATAGATAAAAATAAATATTATAAAATAAATTTAAATGAAGCAATTTTTTTTATACACTAAAAATTAATTTAATTACCTCAATACCCGTTAGGAGAATAACGGGTGTCACAAAAGGGGTCGGGAATGATGTATCCCACATCGGTTAGAGAGGGTGGTCTTGGGTGTTTTATATATGGGTTCACAATCCTCCCCTCATGAGCTAGCTTTTGGGGTGGAGTTAGGTGGGTTCATATCACTTGGTGTGCCTGAGGAGTATCGTGTGGAATTTGCGGCGTATAAGCTCGAGGGTGGCGCTAACACCTGGTGGAAACAAACTAAGCGTCTGGAGCACGGTGGCAATATCAGCTGGGACAAGTTCGAGGAGCTGTTCTATGATCGGTATTTTCCGCAGGGGTATAGAGACCAGAAGGCAGCTGAGTTTTATAGATTGCAGCAGGGTGATCTTTCAGTTCGGGAGTATGAGGCAAAGTTTAACGAGTTGGCTAGGTTTGCTCCATCAGCGGTGGCATCGGAGCGTGAGAAGTGTATCAAGTTTCAGGAAGGACTCAAGGCTCCTATTCGACGGCAGTTGGTTGCTCTACGGCTTAGGAGTTTCAGAGAGCTTGTGTCGTCGGCAATCTCCGTGGAGAATGATTACGTGCAGTATTGTGAGGACCGAGCCAAGGCTTCAGGAGGACCGCAGAGGAGTGGCAGGAAGAGCACCAGTAGTCGTCCAGCTCTGGGGAAAGGCAAGCAAGGCGGTGCGACCAGTGGCAGCAGCAGTTCGTCTGGCAGCGGGCGTAGCAATCCCTACAGCTTTCATTGTCATTTTTGTCAGCAGCCTAGACACATCAAGAGGAATTGCCCGATCAGGAGTGCTCGTCTTGGATCGCAGACCGGGGAGGATGCCAGTCGTTCATCTCAACCTCAGCCTCAGACCCTACCTCCGCCTCCGCAGTACCCGCAGTTGCAGTATCCACAGTTTTCTCCTCAACAATTCTCATATCCGGCACGGGGGCAGCAACTGCAGTATTTTCAGCGCAGTATTCCTCAGTATCGAGCGCCGAGTACAGGTAGCGTGCAATCATCTCCATCTCAGCATCATCGGTCGAGTAATCCAGGACCCAGTAATGTTGGTAGAGGAAAAGGAAAAGCGCCAGTGCAGGTTCATGCAATGGCATCTGGAGGGTCAGATTCTCAGACTAGTAACGTAGTTGTTGACGGTATGATCCTGGTTTTTAGATCCTTAGCTCGTGTTTTATTCGATACCGGTGCCTCTCATTCTCTCATTTCGAGTTCTTTTGTACATGCCTTGGGATTAGAGGTAGAAGAGTTTAATGAACCCTTAGTTATAACTTCTCCCTTGGGGCGGGTGTGTGTAAATTGTATGTGTAAATCCTGTAAAATAAAGATTGGGGATGAGATTTTGAAAAGTGATTTGATTATACTCCCCATGAGCTCCTATGATGTAATCTTAGGGATGGACTGGTTGTCCAGGTATAGTGCAGTCGTGGATTGCCAACTTAGGAAAGTAACCCTAGTGTCTGATAGGGAGACGGTGATCACTTACCAGGGAGGTGGTGATTGGTCAATGAGTGAGCGTCTTATGAAGTCGTGTTTAGGAGGGCGAAGGAATCTAGATTGTTTTGCTTTTCTTGCCAATCTAGATTGCGAGCCCTATGTTTCAGGTGGCAGTGTAGCGATTATGGTGGTTGATGAGTTCGAGGATGTTTTCCCCGACGAGTTGCCAGGGTTACCACCGCATCGAGAGATTGAGTTTGGTATCGAGTTGTTTCCAGGGACATCACCGATTTCTATGGCACCTTATCGGATGGCGCCGGCAGAAATGAAGGAATTGAGGAAGCAACTTCAGGAGCTTGCTGATAAAGGGTATATTCGGAATAGCACATCTCCGTGGGGAGCACCTGTTTTGTTTGCTAAGAAGTACGATGGGACTCTCAGGTTATGTGTAGATTATCGACAGCTGAATCGTGTTACGGTGAAGAACAAGTATCCTTTGCCTAGGATTGATGAGCTATTTGATCAGTTGGGAGGTTCGCGATACTTCTCGAAGATTGATTTGCGTTCAGGTTATCATCAGCTCAGGATCAAGGAAGAGGATATCCCTAAGACAGCTTTTAGGACTCGGTATGGGCACTTTGAGTTTCTGGTTATGTCTTTTGGGTTGACGAATGCTCCAGCAGCTTTTATGGATCTGATGAACAGGGTATTTAGGCCGTATCTGGATCAGTTTGTGATCGTGTTTATCGACGATATCCTTGTGTATTCTAAGACTTGGGAGGAGCATGAGCAGCATCTTCGGATCGTGCTTCAGACTCTGCGGGAGCACCAGTTGTATGCTAAGAGGGAAAAATGTGAGTTCTGGTTGACTGAAGTCAAGTTTCTGGGTCATGTCATTTCGGAGCATGGTATTTCAGTGGATCCATCCAAGATTGAAGCTATATTGGAGTGGGAACGATCAAGGAATGTAGCGGAGATTCGCAGCTTCTTAGGTCTTGCTAGATATTACAAGAAATTTGTAAAGGATTTTTTGAAGATTGCAGCTCCGTTGACGAGATTGATCAAGAAAAATGTCAGGTTTGAGTGGAATGAAGATTGTGAGTCTGCTTTTCAGAAATTGAAGAACCGGTTGACTTCAGCTCCAGTGTTAGTTATTCCTAGCAGTGACGAGCCGTATGAGGTTTATGCTGATGCTTCAGGGCGTGGACTTGGATGCGTGTTAATGCAGCATGGACGTGTGGTTACGTACGGATCGAGACAGCTACGACCTCACGAGCGAAATTATCCTACTCACGATTTAGAGCTTACGGCAGTGATCTACGCGCTGAAGATTTGGAGATGTTACTTGTATGGAGCATCATTTCAGGTCTTCTCCGATCACAAGAGTTTGAGGTATTTGTTCACTCAGAGGGATCTCAATCTGAGGCAGCGCAGATGGGTGGAGTACATGGAGGATTATGATTTCGCGTTGCAGTATCATCTCGGGAAAGCTAATGTAGTCGCGGATGCGCTTAGTAGAAAGTCTTCAGGGGTTCTCGCTTGTTTGATCTTTGAGGACTGGAGCAAGGATGCGACGGTGAGTGAGTATCGGCTACGGTATCATGAAGACGGTGATCGGGTTTCGTTATATCATGTGGAAGCGACTCCAGCTCTTGTTCGGATGGTGAAACAAAGTCAGTGGCAGGATCGGCAATTGCAGGGGATTTGGTCGCGGATTCAGAACGGGGAGCAGTTTGAGGAATGGAGCGTGCATGTAGATGGATCGTTGTACTTCCGGGAGCGTCTTGCAGTTCCAGTTATCGCCGAGGTGACGAAAGTCGTTCTAGACGAAGCCCATAGGTCTCAGTTCGCTATTCATCTGGGGAACACCAAGATGTATCGTGATTTGAAGAGGCAGTATTGGTGAAGAGGCATGAAGAACGACGTTCGCGAGTACGTGGCCAAGTGTTCGACGTGTCTTTAGGTGAAAGCTGAGCATCAGAAGCCTGCAAGTTAGCTTCAGCCGCTTCCTATTCCAGGGTGGAAATGGGAGCATGTGACGATGGATTTCCTCACAGGTTTGTCGAGGACGGAGCAGCGGCACGATGCAGTTTGGGTTGTGGTCGATAGGTTGACGAAATTGGTGCATTTCATTCCGTTTAGGTCGACGTGTTCTAGGAAGATTCTTGGGGAGTTGTATATGCAGAATATTGTGAGGTTGCATGGAGTTCCTTTGTCCATCACCTCTGATCGAGACACCAGGTTTAATGCTAAGTACTGGAGGAGTTTTCAGGAGGCTTTGGGTACGGATTTGAACTTCAGTACGGCGTTTCATCCTCAGACTGATGGGCAGTCTGAGCGGGTTATTCAGGTTCTCGAGGATATGTTGCGTGCTTGTGCGTTGGACTTCGGCGGGAATTGGAAGCAATGTTTGCATTTGGCGGAGTTCGCGTACAACAATAGTTATCAGGCGAGTATCGGTATGGCACCATTTGAGGCATTGTATGGGCGACCGTGTCGATCACCTGTGTGTTGGGCCGAGCCAGAAGACAGGGTTATTCTTGGGCCGGATGAGATTCGTGATAGCAACGAGAAAGTCGCGGTAATTCGAGATCGGTTGAGGGCAGCTCAGAGTCGGCAGAAGAGCTACGCGGATAGGAGACGTAGACCCTTAGAGTTCGCGGTTGGAGATTTTGTTCTCTTGAGGGTGTCGCCTCGTAAGGGAACTATGCGGTTCGGAGTGAGTGGGAAGCTCGCGTCGAGGTATATTGGGCCGTTCGAGATCACTCAGCGTGTTGGTGTGGTCGCTTATCGGCTTGATCTTCCACCCGAACTTTCTCACGTTCATGATGTATTTCATGTGTCGATGCTTAGGAAATGTCCACCTGGGCAGGACAAGATAGTTTCGTTTCGCGATGTGCAGGTTCCGGAAGGTACGACGTATGAAGAGGTGCCGATTCAGATCATCGACCGGAAAGTGATTAGCTTGCGTCGTCATGAGATACCGTTGGCAAAGGTCGTGTGGCAGCATCACGGGGTTGATGAAGCCACTTGGGAGTTAGAGTCGAGTATGCGGGAGCTGTATCCGCATTTGTTTTGTTTTTGAAGTGAGTTGTAAATTTCGAGGACGAAATTTCTTTTAGGGGTGGAGAGTTGTAATGCCCCGAAATTTATTTAATGATAAGGTAAATGTAAATGATGAATTAGTGTGCCATAATTAACGTTTTAACATTTATTAGACTATTTGGTTGGATTTTTAATTTTTAGTTGTTTTGTTAAAATTGATGCATTCAAATGATTTCTTACTGTTTTAAAATGATGTTTTGAGTTTTAAAACACAACAATTTGTAAAATGTTAAAAAATACTCCGTTTTGCAAAACTGTGGGCAGCACATGATTTTCGCACAGTAAAACCGCCCACCGATTTTCTCTATTTATTTCCTTCCTTCCTCTCTCTCTCCTCACTCTCACGTTTCACTCTCTCTCTTCCCTTTCTCTTTCTCGGCAGCTCTCCCTCTCTCTAATTTCTTCACAAATTTTTGAACTCCATTTCGAATCCAAGCTTCGGGATAGCAAGGAGGAAGCTCGGGGACGTGATTCGGCCATCGAGAACGCGGATTGAAGCTTCGATTCGAGGTTAGATTCGAATTTCTAAACTTTTTACAAAATTTTCAATTTTGTGTATTTTCGAAATCTAGGGTTGTCTAAGCTTAGAAAACCATGGATTTGTGTTAAATGAACTTAGAACAACTAGAATCTAAGCCTAGATTGAAGAAAAACGGATTGAATTCAAGATTTTTCATTTTTCTCCTCTTTTTCTCATTTTCAGATTTTTGAGGATTTTGAGTTTAAATGTTGTTTAAATGATTCCAAACATGTTCTAGAATGTTTTTCTATCAACTATAATTGTTTTTCATGCCTGGGAATTGAGAAAAACAGGTTGGAATCCAGATTTGGGTTTTGAGGAATCGAAACCCGTAGCTGGAAATTTCTGGATCTTCCCAGTTCGACAGGCCGAAGTTCATGTTCGGCAGGCCGGAGTGATGATCGGCAGGCCGGTGTTCTTCCGACCGGCAGGCCGAATCTGGGGAAATGTTCGGCAGGCCGAACTGTGCAGTTCGGCAGGCCGAAGCAGGGCGTCCGGCAGGCCGACCGAGGCATGGAAAATTTTGTGATTTTTACCCGTTTTCACTGTTTTGAACCCAGATTTAAATCCCAACCTTATAGAATGATTTTAAAGGTACAAATGGCACACTAGGACATCATGAAATGATTTAGTAGCATAGAATGTCTCAAACTAGATATTAATCGACTTAGTTTGTATCTAGGATCGTTCGTGGTTCCGTGGAGCTAACGTATAGCGGACCGGGATTGCGGTGTGGGGCACCGGCACGAGTACTGAGGTAGGACTTCTAATTTTATTTCTTTGGTAGCCTGGTTTTGAAATGATTTGGCTTTGAAAATGACTTCTATCAAAATGTTTTCAACAGTTGTTTGAAAATGGTTTTATCGGTTATATTTTAATATACCATGATTATGAAATAAATGTAATTGACAACACTCGGTAATTGGGTTTTGAATGATAATGATAATAAACACTACGGCATGATGCCATATCAGAGATCGGGTCGTGTAGCGATCGACCTTGGGGGCAGGTCCCGAAACCCAGCTGGGCCACTACAGTGGTGATATCATGGTTTGCCTAGGTAAAAGTAAAATGGTGTTTTGATTTGACGAGTAGACTGTTCTGTGTCAGGACGGTTCTACTCAAATTATTTATTTATTTAAGTTTCCTTTGAATAACTTCTAATTATGCTATGTTCCTTTGCATTAAATTATTTTTATAAAATATAGTCCTACTGAGCCTTTCGCTCACGTTTTATCTGTTTTAAATTCCCCCCATCTAGGTGGTCTTCCATTTAAGTTTGGAGAAGATTCTTCGGACCGAACTCAGGAGCAATAGGAGAATTTATTTATATTCTGTATTATTTAATCAAGGCATGTAAGACTTAACTTTATTTGTACTTGGACTGTAATTGTATTCATGATATTGTCAGTACTATGTGTGTGCACAAGTTGTGGGTTGTGGAACCCATATTCGCGGTTTTTATTTAATTATTATTATTTGCTTAATATTTATAAATTTATAAATTCGTTTATCAAATGTGGTGGAAAATCTCTTTATTTCTTGCTTAATTGGATTTTTAAACTCTTAATTTTAATTAAATCCTCTTTTAATTAATCTAAATATTCCGCCACGTCACCTCCCGTACTCCGGGGCGTGACACACACACGTTGGCAAGAGTCGAAAATATTTTCAATGTGACACTAAAAAATGTTCAAGATAATTCTTTGCTGAATAATGATATTATTACATATTTCAACTGTTGCGTGGAATATGGCTATAATTATTCTTACGAATTGAGGGTATAATTGAAATTATTTGGGGTACAATCAAAATTACAAAAAATTAGAGTTAAAGACTAAAATTTTAAAATATGAATGAAGGCATGTGTCTCAGTGTTATACATGAAGCTCTAACTCCTCTATATTCCTTGTATGAAAACGTCTACCATCAGGAAAATATTTTTAATTGTTTTTTTTCATGAGAAAGACTTTTGTTATTGTTGAAGAATATTATGTAAACCATTGAATGAAAAATACAAATTCTAATGGTATGTATTCGAAACTTTCTAATTTTATGATGCATTTTTTTTTTAAAGAGAAAAATCCAAAAGCTCTTTATTGTACTTATAATGCCAAAAAATCCACATTCTCGGATAAACAAAAAGAAACATGGGTTCGTTTGGTTTTGTTTTGAGAAGTTTTGAAAATATTTTTGCTTATTTTTTTAGGCAAAAATTTTAAAAACACTATTAGCACAATTCTTAAAAAATTCTTATTTTTTAAAATAAAATAATTTTCACCTATTTTGAAAATAATATCAAACGGACCCAATTATATTTAGTCACAACCTTTCTACTAATTATCAAATAATGTAAATATTTATTAAAAAGAACAAAAACTCCAACAACATTGCCCTGATGGACAACGGAAATCAATGATCCAAAACTGTGTTCCCGTAAATACAAAAAAGAACACAACTACATTTCATCAGAACCTTTTCTTAATATAATGACTACGTACAGAAAAAAAAATGAAAAATACTAAAAAAATAATCAAAAGAAGACTCTGACAATACTATCTCATTTCACAGTCGAAAGAAGTTCCCAACTCATAGAGGCGGAGGGGTCACAAGGGAAGATTTTGATGAAAGGGCCAAAAGAAAATTCTAATCAGGTAAATTGTCTCTTTTTTTTGAACCAAAAGATACGTTTTTCTATGCAGGTAAGCTGTTTCAGTTTTTTTCAAAAAAATAAGAAAAATGACTGTAGCAGAATAAGGAACCTCAACAAAAAAAAAAAAAAAAAAACTAGAACCGTTTTGATGTTTAAAAAACTTTTTTTTTAATGTCAAAAATTGTCCTAAAAAAAAAGGTCTATTTATCAAAAAAAAATTTGACTGGGGTCCTTATATCAAAATCCCTCAGTCACAAGCCTCTTTGTGTGACCCCTCTACCTTTCGCAACTTGGGCCGCCACGCATATTGAAAATTGCAAGCTAAGGGTCTCAACCTCTGTCTCAATGGAATATCGACATCCATCACGGTGATGTCACAACCCAAGGTAGGTTGCGACACACCATTGCAATCTAGGGTCGCCGATGACATCAACAACGACAAAGCTATCCTCCTCCTTTGTTTCTATTTCTAATTTTTTTTTTTTTTGTTTTAGTTTTTGATAAATCCGACATGTATGCTTCCTTAAGCTTGCTTTTTTTTACCATCTTGTTCAAATTTAATGGAGAAAAAAATATGCTTCATCAATGAGGAAAAGCAGTCTTTCTCATGATGGTTGGTTTTTCCCTTATTGCATTCAATTGATTAAAAAGGCTCGCACTCGTTTAGAGTTTATGACCTATGGGTAAGACATTTCTTTCAGGTGTAATTATTGCCAAATAAGAAGGCCCATATGATCTCTCTCTTTTTCCTCCTACCATAGAACAATATGATTTCAGCTTAAATGACAAATTAACCAAACGGGGATGGGATGGTGGCGGTACATGCTGATAAGGGGGACCAATCTTGTTATAAGTACAGTCCAGCTTATAGAAGATCATGTGTCGTCTGACCATCTTTTATCATCTCAAATGTCCTAATTTGGTCCAACCGGTTTAATCGGGTTTTTCACATACAGGGTCTATTTCATAGAGCCCACCACTGTGAGAGCTTTGAAAGAATGGTAGAAACCGTTGGTTAGAACTATTTTTACTATAGCATGTGAGAGTTTTATACTGTAGCAATTTTTTTATTGTTACTGTAGCATATGAGAGCTTTACGTTGTTTATAACTGAAAAATTCGTTCCTGCCACCCTTCCAAACGCCCGGAACAACATTTTTCTATGTCTTTTCCTTCTCTACTTGTATTTAGGGTACGTGCTTTCGCATGTAACCTAGAACTAATTTATCGCTTCACCCCAATTTCATTCACATGTTTATGCAAGAACTCCTTGCATCCTTTTCGGTAAGCACCAAGGAAATTAAACTTTATAAATAAATTGCAAAGAGAATTTTATCTTTGGGATGATTTCTTAAGATCCAAAAATGTCTTTTACTATTACCGATTGTTAATGAGACATCTTAACGCAGGAAAGAGACTGTCGGCACATTGGTGCTTCAATAATCTTACTTAAAATACAATTTTTCAAGTCAAAAAGGCCAATTTATGCTTCAAATTGCGTATTGGAGATAATCAGAAAAGAACCGTGTACAAGTAAACAAGTTGTGTACACACACGCAGACGCATAAATATACATTATCATTGCCAAATTTAATAAATGCAATTTGAGTAGACTTTAAATGCAATGAAAACGACAATTCCAACTGTTAACTTATCTTAATAAGAAGTGGGTTTTCCACTGTTTCATGTTCCTAGACTTTTGGCTAAGTTAACGTGTATACTACTATTATTACTTTATGGCAAGCTAAATATAATAATCATTTAAAGGATTTGCCAATCAAAATTATCTTTTAAGCATATTTCATGGGCAATTAGCACCGAATGCGCAGCAAGAAAGACATATCTTTCTGCGATATTCCCTCTTACTTTGTTGACTAAGAAGGGACAAAACTTGTGCCTACAAAAGGTGAAGTACACTAGAGAAAGTGCTACCTTTATCAACTAATCCATAATCCTATCAAAATTAGTGTTCTTGGCCGACTTGAGATCTTTTCACATCTCAAGAGAAGGAAATTTCCGAGGAATGAAATGCATGCCATATGCTGTACTTGATCTGAACTAAACAAAAACATAAATAACTTCTTAATTAAGCTAACAGTGATTGAATTTTTAAGGAGCCGAGATTCTATCTTAAAAGATTAATCTGCTGTTGATGTTGATTGGACCGAAACAACATTCTTATAAAGTTTAAATTTACTTTGATATTTAAATGACATGTGATTCGAGTTTATTTTACTTTTTTGATAATCTCTATAACTAGCCTACAATGTATTTCATTCATTTTGGATGATTATAAGCTTCAAACACATATACATGTGAAGAATTTTTATAAATGTTATCTTTTAAGATTTATTTTAATATCATATATGTTTATTTGTGGTATAATTTAATACGAGATAATGTGACATAACTTTTTCTAAGTATAACATAAATAAACACCACTTCCAATGGCAAACGTGCAATTTTTCCTAAACCATTAACAATGATATCTATACAATATATAGAGGTGTGAATGTGCTTCTCCTTGTGCTCTCACTTGTGCCTAGAGCTTTCCGGTTTTCTTTTTTCTTTTAGCTTTTGGTGTTCCACCTTTCTTTTGTATTTATTTTATTTTGGCTTTTTGGGCTTTTTTTCTTTCAAAATTTTTGTTTGATTTTTCTAATTTGGCAACTACAACATCATTAAGAGAAAATTATATATTATGCTATACTTTTAAAAACTTTATTTATTCATGTCATATTTAAAAAAATTATGTCGCACTATTATATATCACATATTTAAGTTATGCCACATTTAAATATACGTGATATATCTGTAAAGTAAGTTTTAAAAGATATTTATGAAAATTTCTCAATCTTTAGCGTGCCTTCTTTTAAAAGTTTGTTCAAGCCACTTTTTCAAAATATTATTTTCTAATAAATGCATGTTTTTCTAATGTGTTCTTGTTGGATAATTTTGAAATGTGTTTTTACCTTATTTTACTCTTATTAATACAATCTTTTATATGTGTTCTTGCTTAGTTTTTGGTGTTTTTACTTTTATGTTTCTAACAGATCCTCTATAACATATTTTTTAATGTGTTTTTTTAAATAGTTTTGCCTTATTTGTTCCCATTAAAATATATATTTTTTAGATGTGTCCCTAATTAATTTTTCTTGTATAATTGTTATTATTTTAAAAGCAATACTTATAAAGACGTTTTATGTTCGTTGCATATTAACAAACAATTAAGATCTTTATTATTAAATAAATTAAAAAAATAAACTATATCCGTATGTGTATATATATATATATATATATAGCAAAATGAGCTCGTTATTTGAGTTGGTAAAGCCTTTTTAAGGTCATTTTGGAATTGTTTCGACTTTTAAACATTGTTTTTCCTTTTCTTTTTTTTTTTTTTTGTTTTCAATCTTTTGAAAAAATTTTCTTTCAACATCTCCACAAACTACAGTAGAAATGCATTTATTTTTGTGAAAGGTGCAATGGTTTTTATGCTAATAGCAGTTCGATTGTGTTTACCTACTCTAGAACCATTTCAAATTGGCTCTTCAATATCGAACCAAAACTAGAGATCAAATTCGTCCTTATCATGGTGGCAAAATTTACAAGAAAATATGCTATCATGCCTCCTGGGGGCCTCCTGTTCTGTAACTCCAAAAACAACAAAAATTACTTGAGGAAGGACAAAAAAATACTTCTGGGTTTTCCAGAGTTTGGAGACTTGCATGATGATCCTTCACTAGTCACGTCTACTAGATGCTAGCTCAAAGTTCTGGGGAGCCCAATAGTTTTACTTTAAAAAATACTAATTATATATGTGTCACTATTCATCTCCTCTCGACCCAACATGTAGGTGGTCCTCCAACAGTATCGTCTATGTGATGCTGGTCAATGTTCAGCGGAGCCTAATAGCTTTACTTGGAAAAAAAAATGCCAATCCCGTCACCATTGTCCACTTAAATCTCTAACCAATAAACACTGCCCATATGTACTACACTAAAAAGGAGCAGGTTGTGTTCATTTCGAGAAGTTGCACCTGCAACCGGTCCTACAATCGTGACAAAAAATTATCAACACCTTGGGAGTTTTTTCTCATATCTTTCTGTCCCATAAATGGCTGTCGTTGTCCTAGCATGTTTCACAATTATATGCATTGCTCTCAACACATGGAAGTTGATTCTGTCCACGCCTCATTTAATCTTCCTTGAGGGGGCAAAAAAAAAAAAAAAAACAAAACAAAACAAAACAAACAAAATTTTCTACTAATATGAACAAGTCCATTCATTCATTCATGATCGTGGCCCCTGCTTTGACCCATTTGTTGAAGGGCCATCACTCTAGTCTTTTAAAATATTAAGGTTGTGTGCTTGATGTGTAAAGATATTTAAAAGTCCGTTTGGTTCAAGTATTTGAATAGAGCATTTAAATGAATATTTAAATTTTTGTAAGAGAAAATACTTTAACAAAATGATTCGAACCGTGATTCAAACCACAAAACAAACGAGCCCTAAGTGTCGGTGTCTAAAGCTTAAGTTGATTTCCCTTCCGTTTCACTAGTGGTTCGGTAGATTTCAAAAATGATGCCACCATTTATCCATTTCTTTTTTCAAAAAAGGTGCATGAGTATCAATATGCATCCACAATTCCATTATCTTATTCTTATCTAGTACGAACATTTCTTATCAGTACATGTTGCGCTAGTTATAAATGCCATTTGAAGATCCAAATACATTTTGTTTCCAATGATTCCTTATGGATCGTGGCGCTTATGGCATAGTACGGAACATGGTATCTTGGAGTAATACCGTTTAGATTGAGGTAAAATATCCCCCCGTCCCCTCCACTTTCATTTTCTAGCAAGCGTCAAGTATTTATTGAACAAAAAATAAAAATAAAAATAAATATACAAACAAAAACAAAAACGCACTATTTTTTTATCTTATTTTTTATAAATACTATACATATTTAAGTATAGACAATTTAAACATATAATATAATAATTTTTTGACATAATTTTTTTTAAATGTCAAACATAGACATTTTATAAATTTAAGTATGACATGACATGTAATTTTCTCTAAGATAGTTCAAACTCATCTCAATTTGCAACACTTGGGCCACTGCCGCCAGGTTTTCTTTTGAGGGAAAAAAAAAGAAAAACACAACTATCCCCTAAATGCTCCAACTTATTAAAAATACCCTCCTACAAACCACTTATTAAAACTATCCCTATCATGACCCGAAACCAAGGTATGATGTAGAGGCTCATTTTAAGAAAAACAAATTAAGTTTAAGCAAATGATTTTCTAAAAGGATCAAGATTAAAATGTTAAAAACTATATAATTTAATTTATTAATAAACTTTTTTTTTAAGCCAACATCAATATAAAGTAAATATTAGAACTTAAAGTATTACCAAGGAAAACAATTTTTAGTTCTTAAGAGTTCCTAAGTACATAAATTTTATATTCTAAAATACTTTGTCAAATAATCTAATTTAAATATCAAAACACATATTAAGAAGCACAACATCACAACCACATGAATTTGAAAGTATGCCTCAGCATCAGTTCAGGAATCACATCGAAATCCCATATCCAAACATACAATGGAAATAAACATAAACATCACATCCACGATACAAGCGATATCAAACTACAGTTCTGAAAGTTAAAGAGAAGTCTAGAATAGAGAGGAAGGTCCGAAAGTTTAATCATTACATGCCTTGACTTAAGAGAAAAATGAAATAACCATAATGGGAAAATGTACCGACACGAGGTACATCTCAACCTCGAGAGCTGCAACAACCACAATTCACTCAGCACCATTCTTAGCACCGCCTAGAGGCGGCTAAGCAAAAATAACAAAAAATTAGCGAAAGGCCCAATAGAATATTATTTAACAAACTTTGCATATTAAATAAATAATTAAAGCATGAATATTTAAATAATCAAGTAAAGAGAGATGAAGCAAACTAATTCTCAAATCTCCATAATATATATCATACACCATTATACTTACAGTTTTTAGGCAATCGTCCATGCTGCGGAGCGGCCCGATCAAGGTTTAGGGTCCTGCCTTTAAGGTCATATCTCATAACCCAATCCCAATGGCTATAAAATCAACCACCAAAAGACATACACATTCATGGTGGCATTTGAAAGCTCAACCGCCAGAAGACATGCACATTCGTGGCAGCGTTTGAAAAACCCTTGTGCTCGGAATATTTATTCCAAGACTGAAACTTAAGAACATAGCAATATCTACATATATATACTTTTCACAAGCATTTAGTTATGAGAAACGCTATTTCATAAACAATTTATTTGGAACATCTCATCTCAAAGATAGCATTATGGTCAAAACAATATCTTTTAAAAACCTAGTTACCAAAGAAAAGATTGGAAATCCTACTTCTTTGCCAATACAACCTATGGATACTCTTAATTCTCATGAGTGCTGCAACGTTAGCTCCTAGTGCTACTCAGAACTTAGAAGTTCTCTAATGAAGTCAGCGAACAACAAATAAAAACATGACCAAGTTTCTAAGTTTCTGCTAGTGTTGTTTTGAAATCCTTATGTTAAAAAAATAAGTTGCATATCAAAATCTAAATTTATATGTTGTAAACAAGAAACTATTTGATGTTTGATTCAAGATTATTGTTAGAAACATTTTATAGATGTTTAAGTTCGGATTTCTTGGTTGTATAATCGATACTTGTCACGCCCCGGAGTACGGGAGGTGACGTGGCGGAATATTTAGATTAATTAAAAGAGAATTTAATTGAAATTAAGGGTTTAAAAAATCCAATTAAGCAGGAAATTAAGAAGATTTTCCACCACATTTTATAAAAGAATTTAAAACCATTAAACAAATAACAATAATTGAATAAAAACCGCGAATATGGGTTCCACAACCCACAACTTGTGCACACACATGGTTCTGACAATATCACAAATACAATTACAGTCCAAGTACGAATAAAGTTAAGTCTTACATGCCTTGATTAATAAATACAGAGTGTAAACAAATTCTCCTATTGCTCCTGAGTTCGGTCCGAAGAATCTTCTCCAAACCTAAATGGGAAACCACCTAGAAGGGGGGGAATTTAAAAACAGATAAAACGTGAGCGAAAGGCTCAGTAGGACTATGTTTTATAAAATAATTTAATGCAAAGAAACATAACATTATCAGGAGTTATACAGAAAAGGAACTTGAATAAATAAATAAATAAATTGAGTAGAACCGTTCTGACACAGAACAGTTTACTCGTCAAATCAAAACACCAGTTTACTTTTACCTAGGCAAACCATGATATCACCACCGTAGTGGCCCAGCTGGGTTTCGGGACCTGCCCCCAAGGTCGATCACGACCCGATCTCTGATATGGCATCATGCCCATGTGTTTATTATCATTATCATTCAAAACCCAATTACCGAGTGTTGTCAATTACATTCATTATGAAATTCATTTCATGTCACGGTATATAAAAATATAACCGATAAAACCATTTTCAAACAACCGTTGAAAACATTTTGATAGAAATCCTTTTCAAAGCCAATCATTTCAAAACCAGGCTACCAAAGAAATAGGATAGAAGTCCTACCTCAGTACTCGTGCCGGTACCCCACACCGTAATCCCGATCCGCTATGCGTTAGCTCCACGGAACCACGAACAATCCTAGATACAAACTAAGTCGATCAATATCTAATTCGAGACATTCTATGTTACTAAATCATTTCATGATGTCCTAGTGTGCCATTTGTATCATTAAAATCACCCTATAAGGTTGGGATTTAAATTAGGGTTCAAATCAGTGAAAGCGGGTAAAAATCACAAAATTTTCCATGCCTCGATCGGCCTGCCGGATGCCCTGCTTCGGCCTGCCGAACTGCACAGTTCGGCCTGCCGGAAGCAAAGTTCGGCCTGCCGAACATTTCCCAGATTCGGCCTGCCGGTCGGAAGAACACCGGCCTGCCGATCATCACTCCGGCCTGCCGAACATGAACTTCGGCCTGCCGAACTGGGAAGATCCAGAAATCCCAGCCACGGGTTTCTCGATCCCCAAAATCCAAATCTTGTTTCTAACCTGTTTTTCTCAAATCCCAGGCATGAAAAACAACTATAATTGATAGAAAAACATTCTAGAACATGTTTGGAATCATTTAAACAACATTTAAACTCAAAATCCTCAAAAATCCGAAAATGAGAAAAAGAGGAGAAAAATGAAAATCTTAATCCAATCCGTTTTTCTTCAATCTAGGTTTAGATTCTAGTTGTTTTAAGTTCATTTAACACAAATCCACGGTTTTCTAAGCTAAAACAAACTTAGATTTCAAAAACACACAAAATTGAAAATTTTGTAAAAAGTTTAGAAATTTCGAATCTAACCTCGAATCGAAGCTTCAATCCGCGTTCTCGGTCGCCGAATCACGTCCCCGAGCTTCCTCCTTGCTGTTCCGAAGCTTGGATTCGAATGGAAATCAAAATTTTTGAAAGAGATTGAGAGAGAGAGAGGGAGCTGCCGAGAGAGAGAAGAGAGAGAGAGTGAAACGTGAATGAGGAGAGAGAGAGAGAAGAGAGAAATAAATAGAGAAAATCGGTGGGCGGTTTTACTGTGCGAAAACCATGTGCCGCCCACGGTTTTGTAAAACGGAGTATTTTTAACATTTTACAAATTGTTGTGTTTTAAAACTCAAAACATCATTTTAAATCAACAAGGAATCTTTTGAACACATCAATTTAACAAAACAACCAAAAACTAAAAATCCAACCAAATAATCTAATTAAAGTTAAAACTTTAATTATGGCACACTAATTCATCATTTACATTACATTAACATTAAATAAATTTCGGGACGTTACAATACTTCTATGATTTAAAGCTCAAAATCTGATTTAGACATGTTTTTTAACTTAGTTTTGTTAAATTCCAAGGTGGGATAGTTTAGATTGTGATTAGAACATAAAAATTTGATGTAAAATGTTTCTCTATATTCGTATATCATTATCTAAGTGTTTTGAACCACTTTGGAGCATTAAAAACTGATTTGGAGTGAAAAATCTAAGATGGAAACAAAACAAGGTATGAAGGAGATGAACTGCACAGAGCCCAGTTCTAAGTTGGGTGGTCGACCGCCCTTTTGTATGGTGGTTGATAGGGGTGGTAGCCATGACTACTGCCACCTCCACCCGAGCTCTTCGGGTCTCCGGGAGCACTCCGGTTCGACCTCTCTATGTCCCACGGTGTAAAAAATCTCCAAAGGCCCTATTTTTATGTTTTAAAGTATTAGGAAAATTAATTGCATTCTAAAATCATATATTTATAAAAAGGCACACTAATTGGTAACAAAGAAGCACCAATCTCCTCCGATCACTGGAGTAGGATGCCGGATTTGAATCTGGTAAGTTCTAAAATGGAATCTATCATATTCCAACGTATTTTCATTGAAACAAAGAAAAATCAAATGTCACAAGATTCTGTCGCGGAATGCACCAGATTCTGTCGCAAAACCCGCCGATTATCTTTTCAAACTAAAAACCAAATAAACTGAATACAATTGAAACAAAACTAAAAATAATAATAATTTAATATCTAACTCAAAACCAGATTACAACTACAACATTTAGGAACCAGAATACAAAAACTCCACATCCAAAAATTGCAAAAATCTATTAAAGGCTTCATCAATAGCATCTGCAAAATTAACCAAACAAACAAAGTCAACCAATACAATTCCCCAAAAAAAAAAAAAGAAAAGAAAAGAAAAGCAGACTATCATATTGCACTCAAAAATTAGAAACTATAATATCTTGAGGAAAGAAAAGACGGTAAAAATGCAACAAAACCTACTGCAACAAAACTAGCATCATATAAATCAATTTAACTTTTTGCTCGAAAACATACATGAAAAATACAACATAAACATTGTAAAATCTATTGGGATTCACTTACATAGACAAGTAAAAAACTAGTAATTAAAATCTTAGTTAACCAAAAAGCGAGAGAGAGAGAGAGAGAGAGAGAAGGGGAGAAAGAGCATTAGGAATCTGAGCATCAGTTTTAAAAAGTTCGATTTGGAAACGTCATGTACTAGTCAGTATTGTATAAAGAACAGACGAAGCACTACAGAAGGTAAGATTAAAAAGTGAATTATCTCATAACCAAATCAAAGTTGGACAAGGCAGTTATAAATATTAATTTGCTTGAGCACAAAAGAATGAATAAGAGCTTCGGAAATTTCAAACCAAAGCACAAACTAAAACCTTTCTGAACTTCCAAACAAGGAATTGCCTAAACCAATTTAGAAATAACACAAAGCAAGAAATAAATTGACAATGAGATATAATCCTCGTTTTAGTACCTGGTTAGCAAGGCTGAAGGATCTGTCGTGGTCGCAGAATCGCCACCGCCTTGAGGAAGATCCTGTCCCCTTGATCTTCTGCCAACGCACCAGCAACGACAGAACGCTGCTTTCTGGAGTCCACACGCAGTAAGTCCCGGTGAAATCCCGCTTAACTCGCCAGCCTCTGAACTCGACGACAACGACGGTAGATCTTGAACCTCCTCCTCCTCATTGTCGATGCAAACAACGATAAAGAAGAAATTTCGTGGAGGCAAAATTCGACGAAGCTTCGATCTTGGACAAACGACGACCGTGCTCACAGATCACTTTGATCTCGATCTCAAAGGAGAGAGAGGGAGGAGAAGAGAGAATAGAGAGGGAGAGAGAGAGGGGGCATAGATGTCGATCTCGGAGGATAAAGGGGGCGGAGAAGAGAGAAGGGAGGAGGGAAGGGAGGGGAGCATAGAGAGAGCAAAGATGGAGGAAGAAAAGAGAATAGATTTAGATTTGAATTAGAGTTTTCTATTCGAGATTTACATAAAAAAAAAACGTGTTTTTTTTTGTTCTAAAAAAAAATTATTTATTCAATTAGGATTTTTTTTAGCTTTTTTGTCAAAATCTTCGGTCAAAAACTGTCCAAAAAAAATTGAACCATTTACCAAAAAAAATTTTTCCAAGAGGCCCTTTATAAAAATCCCTCCTTAGAACTTCAGAAAGAAAATGTTATTTTTAATAAAGAGTGTAATGAAAGGACATTTTATGTATTTTTTTTCTTTTTTTTAAATAAAAATAGATTAGGTGGTGCACTTCATGTTCCCATCCCCTTCAGCATATTGATAGTCATAGGGAACCATCGAGGAGTAGAAGGGTTCCATCAAGTTTTCAAATTCGAGACCTCAAAAGCATCTGGTGTTCACAACATAGGGCTTAAGCTCCCAATCTCAACCCCTAATGTACCAATGGTAATTAAAGCCTAAGTGAGTCAAACAAAGAAATGAACCTATGTTGGGAGCATGGAAAGCCTTGACTAACGTCTCTTAATCACTACACCACCACCATCGGTGGTTGCTACCAAGTTTTCATGAGCTTAGACAAAATCTGTTTGGAAAGAAAATGGGGATTTTTTCATAAATTTCATATTTTAAAAAGGTAATTTTATGAACATTACATATGTTTGAGTGTCGCACAACTTAAATATATAATATAAAAAGAAAAATAGTACAACGTTTTATTAATGTGGCATGAATAGATACATTTTTTTAATGGGTTATTTATATTTTTATACCCTAAAGTTTAGGTTTATTCAAACAAATACATTTGGTTTTTATCTCATCAATTTTATATCTTCAGATTAGATCTACTACATAAATTTATATTTTTTTCCAATCAATCTTCGATTTTGACTTAAGAAATTGCCTAAAATTCTCTTAAATTAAAAATTAAGAGAACCTTAATAACATTAAAAGAAAACTTTATCTAATGTTTTTGCCTTTAAAAATGTATAAAATATCTTTAAAAATAAGTATTATGTGCTTTTGTTTTTATTTTTTCTTATTTTTTGAAAGTTCTAATATTTCTCTCTTTTACTTAAGGATAATTTGGTTATTTTAAGAATGACTGAAATTTTGTCAAAACAAATGCCTCCTACTACGGTAGAATAATGACAGCCATAGGTGGCTATCTAGTATGGTATTTTATATTCTCCATACAATTTTACTACATTTTTCTTGCAAGATTTTTCTCTTATGTTATAATTTAAGAGAAAAATAAGTAGTATGTGTTGGAGTATAATTTAGTCTGGCCCAAATTATCTACAGGCCAGAATCGACGGCCCATTATTACGATTAGAGTTTGTCGAGTAGAGCAAAGCTACTCATATATTTGAAGTAGAGAAGTGTGTACAAGCCAAGTTGAGGCTTCGTTTGGTTCGTTTGGCTCAATTCTGTATCTAGATTACCTCTACTGTTGAAGGTTGTCCAGATTTGTTTCTAAGTGTTCGTTCGATGGGATCGATCAGCTCGAACTGACAGTTATTAACACATCCAAATGTGAACTAGAATGTGGGAAAAACATGATTTTTGCAGCCTACGTAGACCGACACGTGTTCCACTATTGCAATTACCTCCAACGCCATTAGACTAGTCTGCTAGACAGTTAGAAGCCACAACTCTCTTCCTCTATACGAGGAGATATCATCTTCATTGTAGGGACACAAAGAACACAATATACTGAAACCTTGTCAAATTTATTTCTTATTTTTGTGCTCTTCTATTCTGTACTCAATTCTTATAGTAGTGAAGAACAGTGGACATAACTCTTTTAACAGAGTACACCACTATAAAATCTACGTGTGGTACCTTTTATTTTTCTATCTTTACTACATTTTGTTTGGTTTCCAATTCATTATTTATCTTCTGTAATTCAGTTTAAAAAATTTGCATTGAAGCTAACAGATCCAAATAACGGTGATTTGAGGGCCCAAATTCATTAAAAAGAACTTATTAACTCGAACTGACACATTTTATATTTGATTGTAAATCCAACGTCTACAGTATGCTATAAAATTTGTCTTTGTATTTATGTTACATTTTCTTTATAGTTCATAATTATGTGACATTTTGATGACCTAGTTAATTTTGGGAAAATTTACATGTCATGAAACCTTTTTAAAAGTTGTGTTTATTTATACCATACTAAAAAAGCTTATGTCACACTATCATTCATATTACATGTTAAGTTATGTCACAATGTATGATATTTATAAAAAAATAAATAAATTTTAAAAGATAGAATTCATAAAAATTCCCCCTTAATTTTGAATTTTGTATGGACTGGCATCTCCAAAAAGATATGATTTGTGACATCTCTTTGGGAGCCTACTTTTCTTCCACAAACCACAGCCCACAGCCCATATATTGTAGTGAATCCATTAACTAAAACCCAAATAAGATGGCCCTTAACCGGACCCCCAAAAAATGAAAAAAAGAAGAAAAGAAGTACGAACTGAGAAGATAAATTGCATTTGTTGCATATTCTTCATCTCCCTGGAATACCCCATTCCCAGGAAAAACTTGGGTCTTTTTTTCGAAAGGAAAACTTCAGCTATTTGGCAATCGAGTTAAAACCAAGAAAATCTTGATTGAAAGTTATTTTGCTACAATATCTTCGTACAATATACAAATGACTACAATACGAACTTATTTACCAAACGATCTATTAAATATGCAACTGTCCAACAAAGCATGAGAACTCAAAATTTCGAAATTTCAAAATTTTGTAGAAGTCCCAGTTGACAGAACCACAAGCTAATCCAACTTATACGTATAAAGAAATCCACCGAAGCACAAAGAAAGTTGCCATATCTATGTGCTTCTGAACTCCCTTGATTCCGCCAAAAGACATTTCTAAGCATCTGCATTCTGTACTTGCAGCACATTGTAAACAGTCAGTCAATAAGCATGACATTATTAAATGAGCATCCGATCATCAGAGACCAGGATGGTATTCTCTGATCATCAGGATTTTAGAAACAAGGGAGCTATTGTCTATGCAAACTACGCAGCATAATCTAGATGTCAACCTAAATTAGAGAAGCATTTAAAACACGAACAAGTTAGGCCCTGCAAGCCATAGTTATTATGTAAAACAAGTTACAAAGTATATATATTCAAAAGGACTAGGTGCATAGAAATTAAGCCTATTCAAAGCAGCGCTGCAATCATCTTAAGAGATAACATAAGAAGAAGCCGGTTCCAGAAGCATTATCATTGCAAGATACTTTGAAAATTGATATATATGGCAGACTAATTTGCAAGTTCAATCAATTATAGTGATAAATGATGAGGATAAAAGCAATGAAGACATCAGTACATAACATAACGACAACATTTTCACCATCTTCCAAAAACAGACCATGATCGGTAAAAATAACCACAAGGTACATATGAATAACTCACTATTATTTAATTAATTTTCATTCGTTTCTAAGCCACAAAACTAAAAGAAGGTGAATGCACTAGGTACATTCTGTTCTTTTCTTTTTTCAACAGGTGACAAATAATTTCGTTTGACAACGTTGTTTTAACTGTATAATTCTAACTGCTACAACGTAAAATAAAAGTTAACTATAATGTAAAACCCTTACGTACTACAATAAATTTGTTCTAAGTTTCTAACTTTTGATTCTAACTGCGTTGCCAAACGCATTCAAAGCCATTTTATCATAACGCGTCAATAACAGACAGCTTAATTAATTACAACAGGTTTGGTTTCAATATGCACCGTCTAACAAAGCAGTCTAGGGATCAATTTACCTTCAACTGGCTATGAATGTATCTCGTAAAGCACAGCCACAGTTGCTATGAGTTCTGACTGATTGTCATGAAACTGGTTAACAAACAGGGTACAGCAGAACATGCCGAGTCGGAGAGGATGAACAAGAGCCTCGGTATCCAGTCCTGCAATTCCCCAGTAAGCCAAAAAAAACCTAGGACGTTTCTAAGACTGCATCGTTGTGTTCCAAATTTGCCATACTGGACCAGACCCAATCACACGCCAAAATCCAGAACTTGTTGACCGTTTTAACATCTACCTGCTTTCCAAGGGTTTGATACTTTGAATTGATTGTGAAACTCCCATCTAAAATGGAGCTTAAACAGATCCACAGGAGAGAGAAACAATCCATAAAAGACAAATCACAAATACTACCTTCTTAGAAAAGATCACCCTACAGAAACCCCATGCACCAACAATTTATAGAAAAGGAATCAAGTTATCTTTACAGTGATCCACAATTGTCTACAATACAAGACCAGCAAATTGAGAACAAGGTTTAAAAGAACAACCAATAACCATTATCATGAGACCTTAGTGTAAGCTCCAAGATAACAGAGCTGTAACAATCTATGCTGTAACAATCTAACTCAAGTTATTTACTGAGTACCAAATTCCAAGTATATTTTCAGGTTGCAAGTGAATAAGGAAACAAAACTTCACAGCTGTTCAGCGACAAATGCACAAGTAATTGTTCATTTTTCATTCACTATAAATCTGAGCCATTTCTTGCATTGAATAACAGTATGACCAGTAAGACTGAGTGCGTGAAATAAATAATAATTGAATTCCAAGTCAACAAAAAGAACTTAGACAGCCAAATTTACATTAACGCCAGTCCATTCAGCTGTCAAACAAAATTCAAATTTCCCTACTTCTCCCTTCCTAATTTGTCCCAAAAGACAATTGTCATCTAAATTTTGCATCAGACCCCACAATCCCAATAAATATATCAGGAAAACCAAAAACGTTTTCCCTTGTTACAACAAAATCCCAGCCAAATTTGACTGAAATATTATAACTTTAAATCCCCTTCTATTAATTAGTCAAATAATTCCCATAATCTCAAAAAACTACCTTAGAAAAGCTCTTTTTTTATTCCTTTGCTTCTCTACTTATTCTTCACCGTGACGCCGAGCTCCCCCGCAACAATCACAGTGGTGGCCATGTCCAAGAACATACCGTGCTCTACGACTCCGGCGAGCTGCAAAATCGCATCACTAGCGGCCTTCAAATCCCCAATATCCTTCTTGAAATACAAGTCCACAATGAAATTCCCATTGTCCGTTACAAAAGGCTTGTCACTCTCCTTGAAAGTCCTCAACTTCGCGACGCAGCCAGAGCCCGCGAAGAGGCTCTGGAGCCTCTGGGCGGTGAATTTCCAGCAGAACGGCACGATCTCGACCGGCATGGCAAGGCCGCTTCCGCCCAAATGCTTGACGAGCTTCGACTCGTCGACGATCACGACGAACTTCTTGCAGGCGCCCTCGACCATCTTCTCCCTGAGGAGGGACCCGCCTCGGCCCTTAACGAGATTAAGGTAGGGATCGACCTCGTCAGCGCCGTCGATGGCGAGATCGAGGACGGGATGGGAGTCGAGATCGGAGAGGGGAATTCCGGCGGAGATGGCCTGCTCGTGGGTGATTTTGGAGGTCGGAACTCCAATAATGTTCTTGAGCATTCCTTGTCGAAGAAGCTCTCCTATTCGGGCAACGGCATGCTTGGCGGTGGAGCCGGTGCCGAGGCCGAGGACCATGCCGGACTCCACGTACTCAACGGCCTTGTAAGCGGCGATCTTCTTGAGCTCGTCTTGGGTAAGAACAACAGGAGACGCCGGAGAAGAGGAGGAGGAAGAAGGGGAAAGAATGCCATTCTCCATGGCCAATTTCTCTGACCCAATAAAATGAGGATAAGGAATCGTTGCCATTTTCACCTCAAAAAATGATGATTATATCAGAGTCTCAAAATCTACGAAAAAATGCCAAAAAAATAAAAAAAAATAAAAAAAGAATGGATTTTGGAGCTATTGAAGAAGCCCACACATGGTAAAAGTAAATCGAAAAATGGTTTTTTATTTTTGGAGAAATGAAAGGAAGAAAAAGAACTTGTTAGATGGCAAAAATCAAGAGAAAGATAAAGAAGATGAATTGGAATTGGGGAAGGGTTTATCTTGAAATTTAGGAATATGTTGTGGGTGTTGCAGAGGAATGGGGAATGGGAGAGAGAGAGAGAGAGGAGAGAAGGAGAAGAAGATAGGGTTTGAGAGGAGGCGGGGAAGAGTGAGGAAAAGATTGGGGGATTTTGGGTTTTCTTATATAGAAGGTTGGGGGGAAGACAAAACGCGGGGGAAGGAACTCTTTTGCCTTTTCTTTGGAATTAGGGATTTTTTTATTTTTTATTTTTCGTGGGATTCGGTGTGACTTGGGAGAAGATCGGAGGCTTTTGCCCTTCTCTCCCCCTCTTTTCTTTTTTTCTTGTTCTTTCTTCTTCTTCTTTTTTTGGCGTGGGGAGCGGGGGAGGGAAAAAAAATGATAATTCTCTTGTCGCCGTAGGAATAGAATCCCATCGTTTGGGACCTCACCTATGTTGACTAAAATATGTATATTTGTTATAAAAACTAAGGAAACCAAGACCAACAGAGTGTTTAATAAGTTGGTTAAAATAGTTACTATTTTTATTATAGTAATGATTTTTTTATTATTATTGTAACATATAAAAATTTTATATTGTTTGTAATTGAGAAAGTGGTTTAAACTACTTTTGTCAAACACCCTTTAAGCTTATGAAACAAAGAGAAAGATATAAAACTTTAAAAGAAAAAAGAGAAAGAGAAAGATAGACATAGAGATAGAGGTTCTTTAGCTTTCTAATGAAGGACTTATTATCCAGATGGATGCAAAACATCTATATTTATAGTTAAAGTTTTGGTACTATTTATATATTTACATTGTCTAAAATAGATAGGGGTGGACAGCTAGCATTAATCATAGCTCTTCCACCGAATATTATTCGTTCACAAATGTCCACCATATATGATGCCTTATTAAAAACTTTAGCTAGGAAAAACCAAGTGGAAAAAACCATAACGAAGGGAAAAAAAAGTACATTATTCTTGTATAGGTGCTTCATGTTGTCTCGTTAAAAACCTTACTAGGAAAACCCTACAGGACAAAATCATAGGAAGGGAAAAAAAGTACAACAAGTGTAAACTCCCCCTCAAGTTGATATTAGTCATTCTTTACAAATATCTCAAATGATGCGTCTCAATACTGTGTACGTGTCGTCTGAAAGTTGATGTAGGAAACGGCTTTGTGAAATGATCTGCAATGTTTTTTACTTGAGCGAGCGTATTGTACATCAATATATTCATTCTTTTTGAGCTCTTGGGTAAATGAGATGAATTTTAGGGTTATATATTTTGTTCTGTCACTCTTAATATGTCCTTTCTTTATCTAAGTGACATATACATTATTGTCTTCAGACAATATTGTTGGATCCTTGTTGAGTGGTAATCCACAAGTTGCTTGGATATGTTGAGACATTGACCTAAACCACACACATTCTTGACTCACTTCATGGAGTGCAACAACTTTGGCATGATTTGACAAAGTGGCAACCAATGTTTTCTTTTGTGAACACCAAGAAATCGTAATACTTCCACATATGAACATATATCCAGTCTGAGATCTAGCTTTATGTGGATCTGAGAGATAACTTGTATCTACAGTACCAATTGGTCCTTGTTTTGATCCTTTGGGATTAAACAAACCCAAGTCAATTATTCCTCAAAAATAACGAAATATATGCTTAATTCCATCCCAATGTCTCCATGTAGGAGCTAAGCTAAATCTTGCTAACAAGTTAATAGCAAAAGCAATATATGGTCTTGTACAATCAGCAAGATAAATAAGAGCTCCAATTACACCTAGGTATGGTACTTCAGAACCAATAATCTCTTCATTATCTTCACAAGGATGGAATGGATCCCTTTCCACTTTAAGTGATCTGTTTACCATTGGGGTATTTAAAGAATTTGTTTTGTCCATATTAAAGCGTTTTAATACCTTTTCAGTAATGTTTGATTGATGCAAAAGTATTCCACTTTATAAATGCTCAATCTATAAACCAAGACAATACTTGGTTTTTCCAAGGCCTTTCATTTCAAGTTCCTCCTTTAAATATGACACTGTCTCAAGAATATCTTTATGAGTCCTAATGGTATTTAAGTCATCAACAGACACAGTGATAATCACATTTCCAGATGTTGTTTTCTTAATAAAAACACATGGGCATATAGGATTATTCTCATATCATTTCTTTAGCAAATATTCACTTAAGTGATTATACCATATGCATCTGGATTACTTTAACGTATACAACAATCTCTTTAACTTGATCGAATACATTTCCTTGGGTTTTGATGCTTCAGGCATCTTAGATCCTTCAAGGATTTTCATATAAATATCACTATCACTATCAATACTTGGTTTTTCCAAGGCCTTTCATTTCAAGTTCCTCCTTTAAATATGACACTGTCTCATGAATATCTTTATTAGTCCTAATGGTATTTAAGTCATTAACATACACAGTGATAATCACATTTCCAGATGTTGTTTTCTTAATAAAAACACACGGGCATATATGATTATTCTCATATCATTTCTTTAGCAAATATTCACTTAAGTAATTATACCATATGCGTCCGGATTACTTTAATCTATACAACAATCTCTTTAACTTGATCGAATACATTTCCATGGGTTTTGATGCTTCAAACATCTTAGATCCTTCAAGGATTTTCATATAAATATCACTATCAAGCAATTTGTATAAATAATCTGTAACAACATCCATAAGACGCATTTCTAAATTTTCAGAAACCGTTAGACTGATTAGATATCTAAAAGTAACTGTATCCAAGACTTTAGAATACGTTTCCTCATAACTGATTCTTGGTCTTTGCAAAAAACCTTATGCATCAAGTCAAGCTTTGTACCTACAATCTCATTTTTCTCATTTTGCTTATGTACAAAGTCTCATTTATATGTTACTAGTCTCATTGATTCAGATGTGAGAACAATAGATCCACAAACTTTACGCTTATTAAGCAAATTTAATTCGGCCTACATTGCGTCCTTTTATTTAGCTCAATCGTGTCTATTTTTACACTCGGTAACAGATCTTGGTTCAGGATCCTCACTTTCAATGACATATGCCACTGAGTAGGAAAATATTTCATCAATATCCTCCATTTTATTTCAATTCCACAACCCCCTATATTAACATAATCAATAGAGATCTTGTGATTTTCTAAACCTTTCGAGTTTTGGGCAACATCAAGAGTCTCTTGATTTATCTTATTTTGTGTTTCTTCTAGAATACATTCATCCATATTGGGGTCATGATGCCTTTTAGCTCCTTTTCTTTTCTGAGAATTTTTAACCTTGGAACCGATTGGTCTACCATGCTTCAGGCATGTCATAGACTCATGAGTGACTACATTTCCAATTGGTCCTTTTGGGACTTCAATTCGAGCAAGAGCATTACTAGCTAGCATATGTGATTTTGTCATTCTTTTTGTATCTGTGAATGAATATGGTATTTGATTTGCTATATTTTGCAAGTGTACAATCTTTTGTACATCTAGCTCACACTATTTTGTATAAAGATCAAGATGCAATAGGGATGGTTCATGCCATATAATCTCTTTTTCCAGCTGTTTCTTATCTCCCCCTAATGTTGAGAAAACAACCTCATTAAAATGACAATCGACAAAACATGCAGTAAAAATATCTCTCGTTTGGGGCTCAAGATATCAAATGATAGAAGGGGATTCGTACCCGACATATATTCTCTTCTCTAAAGACCCATCTTTATGTGTTGTAGTGGAGCAATTGGTACATATATCGTACAACCAAAAATCCTTAAATGAGAAATATTTGGTTCTTGACCAGATGCTAGTTGTAATGAGGAGTATTTATGATAAGCGCTTGGTCTGATGCAAATTAATGTCACAACATGTAAAATTAAATAACCCAATATATAAAATTGGTAGCTTTGTTCTCATTATTAATGGTCTAACAATAAGCTGGAGGCGCTTAATTAATGATTCAACTAAAGATTTTGTATATGTACATGAGTAACTGGATGCTCAACAATAATCCCAGCTGATATACAATAATTATTGAAATCTTGATATGTAAATTTACTAGCGTTATCAAGTCTAACTTTGTTGATTGTATAATCAAGAAATTGTATTTGTAACTTGATTATTTGAGCTAGAAATCTCACAAATGCCATATTGCTAATTGATAATAAACAGACGTGTGACAATCTGCTAGAGGCTTCTATCAATAGCATAAAATATTTGAATGGCCCAGACTGTAGGTGAATAGGCTCACATATATCACCTTGAATATGTTCAAGAAACATAGATGATTCACTATTAATTATGACTAATGATGGTTTCAAAATCAGCTTTCCAAGAGAACAATTTGCACATGGACTTTTACTTGTTTGAAGGAACTTCTAGCCCTTCAATGGATGTCTATATGGGTTTTTAATAATTCTTCATATTATTGTTGAACCAGGATAACCCAAATGGTCATGCCATAATATTAATATATGAGGATCTTCTTTAACTACTATATGTGATTTAATCACGTTTGAATATGTGTAACGTAATCCTGAGGAAAACTTTAGTAGTTTTTCTAATATGTACTTCTTTCTAGAAACCTTAGTAGTAACCTATTTATGCATTCTTTTATTGTCCTTAAGAGATCCATCGACTCAAGGTGTATTTCTACACCAAAAATTCAAGACATATAATTCTTTTCCGTGATATCCAATGCAATGAACTCAAGCTTCGTAAGATTTGACATGGTGATAACTATAAGATAAGGTAAAAGTAATTAGAATTATAACTTTATTCATTCAAAGTATAAGTAGTAGAAACATTACATGTTGTTAAAGCAAATAGCTACGATTAAAAGAGGAATAACTATAAATATCATTGCTAAACTTAAAAGCTGAAATTCATGTGAAGGCAAATCAGAAATCGAAGAATAATGACTTAGATAATAACAGCAGTATTAAGAAATATTGTTACTATGTTAAATATTTTAGGAAAACTCTAACTATAGATAATTTCTAGGGAGGAGATAAGATATTGAGGAGTGTGAGAAGTTATATGTAAGAGTTAAGAATTTACTAATTTATAAAGAAAAAACTAGCTGTTTTATTCTTGTTGGAAAAGTATGATAACTGTTGGAATAGTGTAAAGACAGTATTGTCCTTGATTGGTATTTTAAGAAAAATACAAAACCATATATGGTAACAATTACATATAAACAAATACATAAACAATAATCAACTATAATAAAATTTAAGAGAAACAACAATACGTAGAAAATATACATATATATACGTAGGAATAATAATATGTATATGTTAGAATAACAACAAACTATCAATAAATAGGAGGCTTGACCTTCTATATTAAACATAAATAGAAGCAGTTAATAAGTAAGAGGCTTAGGCTCGCATATTTAACATAAATAGAATGATACTAATCATAAATAGAAGCAATTAATAGGTAGGAGGCTTAACCTTCTATGTTGAACATAAATAGAATCAACTAATAAGTAGAAGGCTTAGCCTCCCATAAATAAAAACAATTAAGAAATAGGAGACTTAGCCTTCCATAATAAACAGAATGAGAAATAATTAACAAATAAGAAGCATGACCATCCATATTACATAGATCTAATTTAGTTAAATGATATACTTTTATTTTTACTTACTAGATGTAGAAAATTACACATGAACTAAAGTGTTCGTGCTGAGAACGTATTATAAAAACTAAGAAAAACAAGACTAAACTTATGAAACTAAGAGAAAGATATAAACTTTACAAGAAAGAAGAGAAAGAGAGAATAGAGATAGAGAGAGAAATTCTTTAGTTTTCTAGTGAAGAACTTATCATGCAAATGGAGGCAAAACCTCCATATTTCTAATTAAAGTTTTAGTAGTGTTCATATATTAGCTTCATTGTCTAAAAGAGATGGTGGTCGGCAACCAGCATTAATCATGGCTTTTTCACCGAGTATTGATGTTCGTTCACAACAGTATTATAATCGTTGCTGCTTTACAAGTAGATAATATATTTCCAAAGAAACAGTAATATACCATGTGTTTAGTAGATAAATTCGACTATATAAATTTGAAGTATAAAAGTGAAAAGTTTTCACATGCTACAATAAAAAATAAAAATATTCTCACATATTATAGTATAAAATATATGCTATACAATATTTAAGTTTAAACTTATAAATTTTAACTCACATGCCAAACAAATAATATTGAACATGATTTAATTTTGTTAATTATATTTTGTTTTTTTTTCTATATTTTGCAATTGCATTTCAAGAAGGATTGCTTTCGTACGTGTTTTCATCTGTACGAGCACGAGCACTTTCCTTCTTTGGAGGAATTTTTTTTTTTTTTTTTAACTCTGGTTATCCTCCCGTTGATTTTTTTTCTTTACAATTTTTAAAAATAATCTTTGAACTGGGGTACTCTACAATACTTTGTTAAATTTTGATGTAATTTGACTAATTAATTTTTAATGAGGTAACTCAAAACTCACGTTTAAAGGTAAGTGTGAAATAACCGATACATCGTCCAAAACCAAGTATTTAATGTAATATCATGTATGCCATATTGAAAAATAAAAATAAAACAAAACAAAAAAACAAAAAAAAACAACTGAGGTTATGTATGATTTTAACCAATGTGATACGTCTTAACTAAAAAAAAATAATGCATTTATAAAATATTTCTAAGGAAATAATACATTTGTTAACTAGAAAAAAAAATAATGCATTGATTAAATAACTGATGGCATGTCCATGATTATTTCTAAGGAAAATACTCAAAACTACCCGTATGCTTTGCCTTAATACAACTTTTGTTCCTCTTATTATTAAATTGCCCAAAACACCCATTGTGTTTTCAAAATCATACTCAAAATACCCTTGAAGTAATTAATTTTTTTAAAATTCTAAAATTATCCTTCCAAGTATATTAAATGTTATTTTAAATATAATTTGACTTAAAAATTGAAAATAAAAGGTAATTTAAAATGTTCAAATAAATATTTAACTAAGTAAATACTTCAATTATTTTGAGAATTTCTAACCTTTTTAGGATGGTTTTTTTTAGAATTTTGGCTCAATAAAGTTTTAAATTGTATTTGATAAAGTCATGAAGGATAATTTTAGTTTTTTTTTTAAGTTTAATAAAAAAATTTAAAAAAAATCATCGGAAACAAAAACACATATACACAAAACAACCTTTCAATTTAATATGTAGTGAGAAGGGTAATCTTGAAATTTTTAAAATAGTAATTCCTTGAAAGGTATTATGAGTGACTTTGAAAATACAAGGGATGTTTAGGGTATTTTAATAATAAAGAAACAAAAGTGATATTTAGATAAAACATATGAGGTATTTTAGTATTTTAATAATATAAAAAGGTAAAAATAGTATTTAGGTAAAACACAAAGGTATTTTGGGTTTTTTTTATTTCTAATTTTAAAAGTGGTGGCATTAGGGAACATTACAGAATTCTTTAAAAACCATGAAAAATGTTTGTCAAAGAAAAAAAGGAGGATAAATTTTTGGACAGCGGCGCTACCACCAAAAAATTGACGGGTATTAAAACTATGTACCTAAAACTAGAAGCCGATATCCAATTTGCTTTCCGGTGTAGCATCTCTATAGTATTTTATTTAATATGTCTGATATTACCTTTTATATTGCTTGGAGTTTTTCATTTTCTGCATTAGGGAATTAAGATTTATTTTCAAAACAATTAAAATGGATTGTGATCTTTGATATATTCATACGTGTACATTTTCAATAAAAAAATTTAATAATAAAATGTAATTAATGTGTTATATTAGTTGGTATGGAGCAGTTGGGATAAAATTAAAGACTCTTGCACGGGATATTGTGAAGAAAATTCTTAAAAACTCATCTTGCAAATTTATGAGGATTTGTTTTGCGTTTCATGCTAATAAAAATGTGTGGGTATAATCTTCTAATGATTTTTTTTGGAAGAATTTGAAGAAAGGGCAAAAAAAATATTTGAATTGAGGAAATAAACTCTTTTTTTTTGGAACCAAAAAACATGTTTTTTTGTGCAGGTAAACTGTCTCAGTTTTTTTCAAAAAAAAATGACTGTAGCAAGATAAGAAACCTCAACAGGATGAAAAAAAAAAAAACCGTTTAGATTCTAAAAAGCCTTTTTTTTTTTTCAAAAAACTAAAAAAAAAAAAAAGGGTCATTGACCAAAAATTTTTTTCCCAAAAAGTCATTTTTACAAGTCCCTCGATTTTTTTTTATTAAATATCAATATTATCATCTGCAAATTGAAATGGAATTTAAATTATCTTCTCATCGGATGTCCAATTGCATACAATCCGAACATATCTTCCTGAGCATATTTTAATATAAGAAGTTCGAGTTTGACAAAATTCACTGCGTGTGGAGCTTAAATTCTTCTTATTCTTCTTCTTCTTCTTCTTTTTAATAGAGAGACAGGGCTTGAAGTACGTACCTTATTATCAAGAGACCAGACTTTGATCATTGGTATGTATAAAATTCAATTTCCTGACCTCTCTCAAAAATAAAATAAATACATATTTGAATTTTAATGAGCCAAAAAAAAAAAAAAAACTACGGTTATGACTCCGACTACCCTTGTTGAGAATTCTCTGTAGTTTATATATATATATATATATATATATATATATATATGTATGTATATGCATATGTATGTAATTTGAGGCCTATAAGACCCACTTTACCTCAAATTACATACATATGCATATACATATATATATATATATATATATATTAAGAAGAAATAAAACTCTTAGGATTCCAATTTTGGTGGACATGTACATACTTTTTTATGTGTTTGGTAGGTTTGGCTCATATCGTTTTCTCAGATATAAACAGTGTAAAGCTTTATATGCCACAATAACAATAAAAAAATCGCTACAATATAAAACTTGCACATATTATAATAAAAAATAATTCTAACCACCCTACCAAACACCCGTCAACCACCAAAACCACAAAGTAGCGACAATCCTACATAATTAATGGTAAATTTTTTGAGTGTTATATATAAACACATGCCTGTACTAGTTAGAGGCTGCGCAGTTTTGTTGATTTTTTTTATACATAGATGTTATCTTTTTAAAATATTAGTTGTTTTTTTATTTGTTATGAGGTGTTTGGAGCATTGGTTTGAACCAATTGAATTTAAATATTGTAAAACTTTTCCATATTATAGTGTAAAGCAAAAATAAATTACACTGTAAAGTTTTCACATGGTATAATGTTTTAAACCAATTGATTTAAACTAATGCTCCAAACAACCACCCCAATTTAATAGAATTATGTAACTAATTAGTAAGGAAACAAATTATCAAATAAACAATGGCTAATTTCGAATAAACTCATAGGGTGCTTGGCATTGTCAGTTTGAACCAATTTTTTTGTTGCTATAATGTCAAGTTCTTATGTGCTAAAGTGAAAAAAAACCCACAATATAAAGTTCTTACATGCTGTAGTGTTTTTAACCAATTTGTCAAAATAATTGGTTATAACCAATACTTCCAAACACCCTATTAATCATCAGGTGCGTTTGATAACCTCATTCCAACTACACAGTTGGAACTATAACAACGTAAAACTTTCACATGCTACAGTGTAAAGAAAAGTATACTATAATGTAAAGCTCTCATATGCTATACTAAAATTATTCCAATTTTTAGTTCTAATTATATTGTTAAACACACTCATCAAAAAAAGATTTTCTAAAATTACACATGTTTCTTATAATTTTCATCCATTAATTGCTAGTTATTAAGCTCGTGAGCCTTTAGAAGGAAGCATAACTTGCGATAAAAAAAATAAACGAGAATAATAGTAGAGAAATAAAATGATTGGAAGAACAAATGGCAGTAGAAGCTGGATAGAAATTAAAAAAAAAAAAAAAAAGCATTATGAAAATGAAAATCTATATTTGTTTTATTGTTCGGACAGAAACCATACCCAAATAGAGTGCCTAAATCAAATTAGAAGAGGAGGAATAAAATCAAAAGTGAGGAATCAATGACTATTCGATAAATCGTACAATGTAACGTGAGCTGGATTTTGAATTTAAAAGATTGCGACTTCAATATTGCGTGAGAAAAATAATTAGTTCAGAAAATAATTAGTTTAAACTAATTTTAATTAAAATTATTATAGCATGTGAGAGCTTTATATTATAATTTTATTTTTTAACATTAAAACATGTGAGAACTTTACACTATAACGATTAAAAGTTTTGGTTAAAAACAAAAACGTGAAACAACGTATAAAAAAAACAAAACAAAAGAATTTAGAGATAAAATGATGACCACCATTGAGTTGAAAAGGCATAATCTTTCTTGACCATGGCAATGGGGGAGAGTCTTCTCTTTTCTCCTTTGTAAGATGCTCACATTTGACTTTGATCTCCAACCTTCCATTCATAGGTACCGTCCGGGCCATGGTTAATATCATCCATCCAACGTGGTGCGAAATGGAGGATTTCTTTGGATCTTCTTTTCAAAATGGGGCCTAAATAATCCTACGAATAAAGTCATTAAGCTAATCTTTCCATCATTTAAAGAGCATGTGTAACGACAAAAGGGCAAAAACAAAAAACATAAAATAAGATAACAAGAATGATAACCATAGATAGTGGCAAACAAGTTTAACGAGGCATGGGGCTTGCTTTTATCACGATTCTCAGCATATTCCCAAGTCATTGATGAATGGATTTTTTTTGTGTTTGTTTTTTTTTTTTTTTTGATAATATATTATGCTCGAGAGAGTCAAACCTATTGTTTCATTTTTTATGTTCTATTAAATGTTTTTTCAATTAAATTTTGACTCCTTATTAAATTGATTAATTACTTTTAATGTTTAGATCTTATTTATATATAGTCAGGGAATTAAATTTATATAAAATGATAAATAAATAATAAACGAACAACAAATAAGACAAAAAAAATATAGATAATAAACATGAATTCTATGCTCAGAATACTCTACTAGTGCTTTTTTTAAAAATATTAAATTTGGTTGAACATATTTAAATAAAAAAAAAGAGAATATTATCTAAAGGGTCTTTTTAAATAGAGTTTTATGTGGCAGGATTTTTTTTTAAAAAAGTCGGTGTAATTTAATTGTATAAAAAATTATTTGTTTTATTTTTCTTGTGTTAACGTTATTTTGATCAGTTAATATGTATACTATTATTAATACAAAGACCCAGCCACAAAACATCTATTTTTTGTCATACTTCTACATTAACATCCTCTCTCTCTCTGTCTCTCTCTTTTTAATTAAGTGAATAAAAAGATGTTTCAACATAGAAAAATTATTGCCCTAACCTATGCTAGGTATATGCCTAGGAATATGTTATGTATTTCTGCTATTTTGTTGGCTGATTCTTGCTGTTTGGAAGGTGACGTTGCAATTCCATGAGTGGTTAAACCAAAAAAAAAAAGTTTGGAAGGATAGCAGAATTATTTTTGTTATAGTATGTGAAAGTTTTATATTATAATAATTTTTTTATTATTATTGTAACAAATAAAAATTTTATACAATTTATGATTAAATTTGTAATAAAAATCGCAGTCCTTGTCACTCAATCAGCTACAAAGTTAATTTGTCAATTTGCAGCGATAAAACAAAAACTTTATGGTGGGAATTGAGCTTCTCAAGATCTTAGCAGAGGCATCTTCTTGGGAAAGACGAAGCCTTGGCTGCAGATTTTTGGTCGTATTAATGTTCTAGTGGGCCATATCAAATCTTTTCCATAAGTAGCTTTTGGAAACTAGGAAAAACACCGACTTAGGGAAGTCAAATGTGTAGACAAGTTTGTTCTCGGAAACAGCATGATTCACAGCTCCAAATCTGGTTTGGCTTCCACAATTTCCGTGGAAGTCAGCATACAGATAACGTAAGTTTTAAATAAAAAAAACATGTTTTTCTTTCATAATTAATAAGGGATTTTTTTTTTGTTATAAAATCATTGACGGTGTATGTATTGAAATAGTTAAATGTGATTAATTTATTTTTAGATTTGACAACTAAAAAAAAAATACCTATTAATAAATATCTTCCTTGATTCCTACTAAAAAATTGCCTAATTAATAATTGAAATTATGTTTTTCCTCAATTAATTACCGAACCAATGAACTAAGAAAGGCGAAAATGATTTTAAGATGAATGACAGTTTAGCTGATTGTAAGTTCCTCTATATCAACCACCATAGATTATGGGTTCAAGTCACCTTTAACTTTACTTGAGTGTGTTGGCATTCCTCTTTTTCTTGTATCAAAAAAAAAAAAAAAGAAAATGACTCGAAGATTAACACCTATTCAAAAGGCAAAATATTCACAAGAGATTGCGAAAAACATTAGGCAATTTTTGTCTGTAGATACTTGAATAGTAAACTATTCATAGGTATTTTTAGTCTTTAGTCATCAAATTTACAAAAATAAAAAATGAAAGAAAAAAATTTAGTCAGATTCAACGGTTTGAAAACGTACAAAACCCAAAACAAACGTTACAATTGTGACTTCAACTATTAAGATGTGCAAAAGGAAAAGTGTAGGGCCCATTCGTCCAAAAACATCAATTTTGACCGTTAATTGACCACAGAAGCAGCCTAGCAACACATATATGCGAAAACAAACACCTTGAAACTCTAGTCACGTATGCAACGCCTACTAGTTGGAACCTTAACCAAAAAAAAAAGAAAAAAAAGACAGAGTAAGAATCTTAAAAAAAAAATCACCAACAATTAGGGAGAGTCACACTTCTTAAATATTAGACCATAGAGCAAATTTTAATGCTTAAGAACCTCACAAGTGCTGTTTTCGGTATTATGAAATCCATAAAGAATATATTTTTAACCATTGTGTCCAAGTACAACACTAGTAAAAGCTTGAGGACTTGAGCCCCAAATTATCCTTTGCGAATTTACGTGTCAATTACTAAACACAAACATTAGTTTTATGTAACAATTTTATGATTAATTGAAAAATTAGTGACGATACGGCTAATTATATATATGATGTGTTCTCTCCTCAAGGCCCAAGGTTAATGGTTGATGGAAGTACAAGTAGGAATTATATTTTGGGTTATTTTCATATTTATCCACGAACTATATTCCTTATACCATTTTGCCTCTTGACTTTTAAAATGTACCGCTTAATCCCTTCAAACTTTGTTTTGTTAGCAAGTTTCCTCCTTCCATCTAACTCCGTTAGTTTTTTGATATTTTTTTGCATAATATTTTTATATCTTCCGCTAAACTACTTCGCTTATATTTTTTACCCCCGCTTTTAAAATGTGTTCCTATGTCCCTGTAATTTTATTTTTTGTTAGCATATAACCTCCTTCCATCCAATTCTGTTTAGGTAATAGATTGATTTGTTTTTCTTCCAACTTTATAAAACCTCCATGTTAAAGCAATTCATATACCCACAACTTGCATATGAATATTGTTTACAATATGCCATTCAAATACAAGTACAAAGACAATTCAAGAGGGGCTTCTTTACAAGAGATTAAAATAATGTGTTCTTTTTTTGAAAAAAAAACTTCAAAAGCTCTATTATATAAAGAATGTTGTTGAGGGTAAGCTCGGCGCCCCCACCGAGGACCCTAACTTGGTGGTCGGCAACTCAGTTCGGCAGACATGGGCTACCGCCCGACCCGATGACTTATGCTTCTTCCCGAGGTGCCTTCCATTTATCTGAGAGCACACCCCCAAGAAGGCTGCCACCTCGGGGATCCCAAAGACTGCACAAGATCCGATCCGGGAGCTCACAGATGCAGTTCGGATCTTAACTCGGCAGCTTGCACAGGCTCAACAACAAGCTGCACCGGGACCGCCACCCCCTGCCCAGGTTGACCAGGCAGGGGGTCGGCATGAGCAGAGCGCCACCAACTGGGAGGATAGATCAGAGCAGTCTCTGGGATCCACCAGAGGGCCCCTGCTTAACAATAGACTGGTCCATGAACGTCAGATGGGACGTCAACCACACCATGTCCCTTCACCACAAGGTTCCAGAGCCTCGGTGTTTGATCGGCTCGGGTACCAAGGGATTAACAGAAATCGCCAAGGCGAAGCTGGAGGCCGTGCCAAGGGCGGAGTACCCTATCGGGTCGAACTGCCCGAAGACATGAATAGTCGCCAGTTCCGGGTGCTGCAACGACAGATCGATGAAATCCGCAATTGCAGGTTCGGTGTGGACGAAGTCGGGGCCCAGGATCCGCCCTTCCTGGATCACATAATGCGGGCACCCATGCCGCTGAAGTTTAAGGTCCCACAAATTAAGTCTTACGATGGGGCCACCGACGCAGATGAGCATGCCGAACTCTTTCGCGGGCACATGCTGTTGCAGAATGCCAGCGATGCTGCGATGTGCAAAGCTTTCTCGCTCACCTGCTCGGCAGTGGTTCCGACGACTCGAACCAGGGTCGATTTCTTCTTTTGGGCATTTAACTGATGCCTTCTCCGTCGCATTCTCTACAACCAGGACGCGGAGGAAGGAAATAACTTCCTTGTACGCCGTCAAGCAGGGAGACAGGAGTGTCAGGGACTATGTCAACCGATTCACCCGGGCTGCTCTCGAGGTCAAGCACGTCGAAGACGAGACCCTCAAACATATTTTTGTAGGGGGCCTCCAAGACGAGAAGCTGACCTGGTCATTGGCCTTTGAGCAGCCAAATACATTTTCACAGATGCTCGGGTACGCCCAAAGACATGCGGACGCTGCCGAGTACATGAAGAGCCGCCGAGAGGAGGCTGGCCCGAGTGGGACAAAAAAGGAAAAGAAGCAGAAAAGGCCGGAGCAGGGCAACACCGAGCATGCGAAGAAGCAGAAGAAAGAGAAAGCTGAGAAGCCGAAGGGGCCGACCGGCAAGTATCAAAACTACACGCCCCTGGTGGCAACCATTGATGAGGTGCTCGCCTAGGTCGGCGACAAGAATCTGTTGACACCGCCGCCTAAGCTTCGAGGCTTTAGGGCGAAGCGTGACCAGTCAAAATTTTGTAAATTCCATCAAGACGTGGGTCATACTACCCGAGACTGCATCCAGCTCAAGGACCAAATCGAAAGGTTGGTCCGAGAAGGTCTATTGCAGGAGTTTGTGGAGAAGGCCATAAACCTGAGGACGACCTCTATAAGGAATGACTCGTCAGGCCGAGACACGCAGAGCCGACCCAGGACCGATAGTGGGAACGTCCCGGAACCCCCAAATATCGCACATACGATATTTGGCGGGCCTGTTGCCAGGGACACATCGAGTGGGCGGCGATCCTACGTCAGAGAAGCTCGGCGGGTCGAACAGGGTGACTTCATGAACGTGTCCGAACACATCAATAAAATATGCCGCCAGGAGGACACCCCGATCACTTTCACCGAGGAGGAAGCAGCCCGACTAATGCATCCCCACAACGATGCTTTGGTTTACGAACTGCCTATCGCCAACAATGTTGTACGGCGAGTCTTAATTGATAATGGAAGTTCGGCGGACATCCTTTTTAAGCAGGCATTTGACAGGCTGAAGATCAGCAACGCGCCTTTAGCCTCGGTCCGGACCCCACTTTTCGACTTCGCGGGTGAGTGTGTCCGAGCAATCGGGAAGGTTAGTCTCCCGGTAACTTTTGGAGAGGGTGCTGCCAAGGTCACTCGGGTGGTCGACTTTTTAGTCGTCGATAAACCCTCTCAGTACAACAACATCATCGGCCGGCCGACGTTAAACGGATTAAAGGCCGTGGTCTCGACATATCACCTGGCAATGAAGTTCCCGGCCGATGGTGGTGTTGGAGTAATCCGCTCGTCTCAGGCGGCCTCCCGGGCTTGCTATGCAAACGCAGTCCGGGCAGCCTCAGCCCAGCAACAGGGAGTCCTGGCCGTGTATGCAGTCGACGAGACTGACCTCCCAACCGATCCAACGCCGAAGATGCTCGCCAACCTAGACCCCAGGTTTCCCGAGGAAGAGGTAAGGGGTACCCCGGTCGAAGGCCTAGTGCCGTTCTCCCTGGACCCCGAAAGGCCGAAACGCACTGTCCAACTCGGGTCACAGTTACAACCTGAGATCCGGGCCGACCTGGAATCCCTTCTTTCCGAGTACCGCGACGTCTTCGCATGGTCCCATGAGGATATGCCCGGCATAGATCCGAGCGTTATCAGCCATCGGCTTAACGTCCAACCTGGTCACAGGCCGGTGATACAAATGCGAAGAGCCTTCAACCCGGAGAGATATGCCGCAATAAACAATGAAGTCCAAAAACTATTAAAGGCTGGGTTTATTAGAGAGGTCAAATATCCAGAGTGGTTGGCAAATGTTGTCCTCGTCAAAAAGGCGAATGGCAAGTGGCGGGTCTGCATTGACTATACCGACCTTAACAAGACCTGCCCCAAGGACTGTTTCTCACTTCCTCGGATAGACCAGCTCGTCGATGCCACAGCCGGACATGAGCTCTTGAGCTTCATGGACGCATACTCCGGGTATAATCAGATAAGAATGGCCGAAGAGGATCAAATCAAAACCTCATTTGTTACTGACCAGGGCTTGTATTGCTACGTTGTAATGCCCTTTGGTCTCAAGAACGCCGGAGCTACCTATCAACGCCTCGTCAACAAAATGTTCGCTCGGCTGATCGAGAAAACTATGGAGGTCTATGTGGACGACATGTTAGTAAAATATGTCCAAGCGAAGGACCACATAGCCGACCTCAGAGCTAGCTTTGACATTCTCCGGGAGTATGGGATGAAACTCAACCCGGCAAAATGCGCTTTTGGCGTCGGCTCCGGCAAATTCCTCGGATTTTTAGTTAACCGACGAGGAATTGAGGTAAATCTGGCAAAGGCCCAGGCAATCATAGACATGCATTCTCCTCGGACAGTGAAAGACGTGCAAAGGCTTACTGGCATGGTGGCCGCCCTATCAAGGTTTGTCTCCCGGGCTACCGACAAGTGTCACCCTTTCTTCAGGGCACTTAAGGGGAGGTTTGAGTGGAGCAGGGAGTGTGAGGATGCTTTCCAAGGCTTAAAAGTTTACCTAGCCACACCCCCGCTCCTGTCCAAACCTTGCCGAGTGAGATTCTAACTGCCTATTTAGCCGTCTCCGAGAAGGCTGTCAGCTCGGTGTTGATCCGAGATGAAAACGAGATCCAGAGACCCGTCTACTATACCAGCCACGCGTTCCAAGGTGCCGAGGAGCGCTATTCATCATTGGAGAAGCTGGCCTTCGCCTTAATAACATCGGTCCGGAAGCTGCGGCCGTATTACCAAGACCATACTATCAAGATCCCGACCAAGTTTCCTCTCCGGCAAGTTTTACAGAGCCCGAAAATATCAGGTCGGATGGCCAAGTGGTCGGTCGAATTGGGCCAGTATGACATACATTTTGTGCCAAGAACGGCGATAAAAGCTCAAGTCTTAGCGGATTTCCTTGCCGAGTTTACAGAGGCCGAAAAGGTGGCTCCCTTAGTGGAGAAATTACCCGTTGAGGGGCCTGATACAGCTGGCTGCAGTGAGCGAGGCCTTTCCCCGGAGCTAAACTGGAAACTACACGTCGATGGCTCAACCTGCGTCGACGGGTCGGGGGCAGGCTTGATTTTAACTAGCCCCGACTGGTATAAGGTCATTTATGCCCTCCGTTTCGACTTCAAAACCTCTAATAACGAAGCGGAGTATGAAGCTTTGCTCGCCGGATTACGAATTGCCCGGGACCTCGGAGTTGATAGGTTGACCGTCTATAGTGACTCAATGCTAGTGGTGCAGCAAGTCACAGGAGGATTCCAAGCCCGAGCAGAATCAATGACGGCATATTTAAAAGAAGCGAAACGGTTGCTTGGACAATTCAAGTCCTACACTTTTAAGCAAATCCCCCGGTCCGAGAACGTGGAAGCCGATGTCCTTGCCCGACTAGCCTCCGGGATAAGCGGAGTAGACCCGATGTCCGTTCCTATTGAAAGACTCTCTGGACCGAGTATCAGTAAGGAGATCATGAGTCTGGTGGCCGAACCAAAGTGCACGTGGATGGACCCGATCATCCGGTACCTGACCCTAGCCGAATTACCCGATGATCAGGAAGAGGCACGTCAGATACGTAACAGCTCAGCCCGGTATTCGATAATCGGGGAAAGGCTGTACCGACGCGGCTACACGACACCATGCCTAAGATGTTTGGATTCCCAGGAGGCCGAGTACTTAATGAAAGAGATTCATAAAGGCCTTTGTGGCAATCACTCCGGTGGACGCTCCTTAGTCCAGAAATGCCTGCGGCAGGGTTATTACTGGCCTACTATGCAGCAAGACTGCGGGAGCTTTGCACGAAAATGCTTCAAATGCCAGCAATTTGCTCGGATGCTAGGTTCACACGCCGAGCCTCTAAATCCGGTGACTTTGGCGTGGCCATTTGCAAAATGGGCCATTGACTTGATCGGACCACTCCCTCCGGCTCGTTCGCAATTCAGATATTGCATCGTCGCCATAGACTATCTGACGAAATGGATCGAAGTCGAACCTTGCACCAACATGACCGAAGCTAAGTGCACCAACTTCGTATGGAAAAACATCGTCTGTTGGTTCAGAATCCCGCACACTATCGTGACCGATAACGCTAAGCAGTTTGACTCCTCAGGTCTACACCATCTGTGCGAGAAGCTCGGCATTAAGAAAGTTTACTCTTCCCCGAACTATTCGCAGAGTAACGGCCAGGTGGAGGCCGTGAACAAGACAATTAAAGACAACCTCAAGAAGAAACTCGAGGGGCTTAAGGGCGCATGGATTGACGAACTACCCCAAGTGCTCTGGGCATACCGAACAACTGCGCGAGCTGCAACCGGCGAGACACCGTTCTCCCTGGTCTATGGGGCGGAGGCTGTCATCCCGGCTGAGGTTGGATTGCCAACCCTGAGGGTCGAGCAATATGAAGAAAAACTGAATGAACAGCTCTTGATGACCGAGCTCGACCTACTTGAAGAAAAAAGGAACCGAGCATCCATCCGTAATGTAGCCCAGAATCAGGTTGTAGCTCGGTATTACAACAAATGGGTTCAGCCGAGAAGCTTTAAGGTTGGTGACTTAGTAATGAAGAAGGTCACGGTTCAACAACCCGGTCTTGGGTCCTTTGGTCTGAAGTGGGAAGGACCTTTTAAAGTCGAAGGTGTCGTGCGATCAGGCACTTACAGGCTGATCAATTTGGAGGGGAACCAGCTCGGGCATCCATGGAATGCCGAGCTGTTAAAAAGATTCTATTCCTGAAAAAGAAGAGGAAATCAGAGCCAGATTCCTTTTTTGATCTCTGGCCACAATTCTTTTGTAACTAGACCTGCTGAGCAGGGCTGGAAAAATCAATGTAAATATTACATTAATGAAGCACAACTTCCCTGAACTCATTCCACCAGAGCAATGTTTTTGGGGGAGGATTATGCCTAAGACGCCAGAACCCCAGCTCGGAAGAAGGATGTTGACTCCCCACCAAGGGAGTCATCCTCGTCAAACTAGACAGGGGGGCTAGTCGGTATATATCTCATGTCTGTCATGCACACCCCTAAGTTGCTCGGCACATCTATGTGCCCGATTAGTCCTACACTTGTAAAGTTTCTTTAAAACTACAACAAGTCTATGGGGGGCAACGGGGTAAGGGTACATATACGCCGTTTATATTCTGCCCGACCGAGACCAGAAACCTAAACTTGCTTGGATGACCAAGCAGAAATGGATAACTACTCAAAAAATCGAACAAGAGTCCTCGGATTAACTGAGGACAGAGGTACTCGGCTTACCTCTGCTCGGTAAATTGTCTCCCAGCCTGGGAACTCCCCCGAGAAGTATCTAACTTTAACGTTATGTGGGATGTAAAATAAAACTACACGTAAGAAAAAGTGGATGCAAAACAGAAAAATATAAAATGTCAAATTTATTTCCTAGGGAGGTACAAGAAAGTCGGGCACCTCCCAAGCCCGATTACAAGAAAGCGGAGGATCAATCGGCCCGAGTCTCATCACCAGCTTGAGTCTCGTCCCCGGCCGCGTTGTCGTCTTGGCCTCCCTCGGCAGCCGGCACATCCCCGTCATCATCACCGTCCACAACGACGATCTCTTCTTCAACTTCCCGCGGTTGCTCCGCATCGCCCTGGTCAAGCTCGGCGATGATCGACCAGTCGAATGCAGCCGCCTCGGGATGCTTTTCGATTACATGGTCACGGAGATCGGCCATCCCATCGAAGTAGAGGTCGGTATATTCGGGGGATGTCTTAAATTCTTCGACTGCAGCAGCCAGCTGGTCGGGAAGCCCGGCTACGAATCGGTGGTGCTCGGCTTGTAGAGTTGCTAGACGCCCCTCTAGCCGAGCGGCTTTCTCCTCCTGCCGAGCAGCCTTATCCTCTGCCTCCTTGAGCCGCCTCAACATGTCCTCGGCCTCGGACTTCGCTTTCTGGGCCTCCTCCTTAGCTCGATCTAGCTCAACCTTCGTGTCGTTGAGCTCTCTGTCGGAGTCCAACTTCAGCAGGAGGGTCTTCTTGTGCCTTTCTTGCTCCTTGTGGATCTCCCTCACCCCCGATGGAGTGCGCCATGTGCACAACGGCGCTCAGCTGTGAAAAGTACAAGGGGTAAGTTCTCGGCGATACTATAGGAAGTCCCTGCAACCATTGGCCAGCTTGGATACTTACTGAGGTTGCCGTTCGGAGCGCCAGGTTGCACAAATCTGGGAAGTCCTCACCCCAAATCTCCATGAAGAAGTCATTTGGGGGAGCCACGTCCCCAATGCGTTCAAGGAGCATGCCGCGGTAGTTCGGGCGCCTTCTTTGTTGGTCCTCGGAAGAACCTCTAGATGCCTCGTCTACTCGGCCGGCCTCAGAAGAGGCCCTTACTGGCGGAGGCGGTGGAGCTTGGACTGATGTGGAGGTCTGCCCGGCGCGTGTCGGGAGCTCGGGCGCTGGCGTCCGCTTACGCTTTTTGCTGGCCTCAATGGCATTGCCCTTGCCCTTCCTCTGTGTTGACATCTGGGCAAGCCTGCCAACACGGGAGCCCGGTGCGGTCATTTCTGCACAAAGAAAATCCCAGTTAAACGAAGGACGAAATAAAAGAGGAAAGGGCGACTATAAATAAAATTCCGGGCTGACCTCCGATCCGGAGTTGGCCCGACGGGTACAGGAGCCTAATCACGCCCTCGAGGTTCTCGTCGGCTACAGGTGGCCTCGCATCGAGGGAGCCATTGGACGAGTCCTCGGTACTGGACGATGAAGGCTCCCTCGTCGGCCACCCAGACCGGGAAGTGCTTGGCCCTTGAAGATCCGCGTCACCCGGACGGGCAACAGTAACCTGCCCGGTTTCCCGGGCAGGACGCCTAGCTCGGGGAAAACTACTGGATTCCCCGAACCAACCGTATCTGGACAGAGTGTCCTTTCTTAGAAGAAAGGACTGTTGTCTGGACGACTCGGGCTTCTCGAACAGTTCGTCCACGGCCTCTATCACGTGGCTCGGTGCCCAAGGGAGCTTGGTCCAGACGTGCCCCAGCTCAAATGACCCCGGCACTTGTTCATCCTCAGGGATAGCTTCACCGGCTAGGGCTAAAAAGTTTCCCCCGACGTAAAACCATTCGAACTTCCACAGCTTGTCCGAGTCAGGGTTGCCCAGAATAAAGTCCTTTCTGAAGCCGGTGAAGTAGTACCAGCCGGACTGCCGATGAAGCTTCTTCATCTTAAATACTTGCTTGAAGGCCTCCAACGGCATCTCAGTACTCCGGTGGTACTTCCACAAAATATACATCCCGATCAGCGACCTATAGCTGTTCGGGTTCAATTGTGCCGGGCACACATTAAAGTCATTAATCGCCCGACGAAGGAAACGATGCAATGGTAGACGCAGCCCGGCCTTGAAGAACTCGGCGTAAAGTGTGATAAATCCCTCCGGCGCCTCTAAAGGTGAATCTCCCTCTCCGGGGATGACAAGATTCACATTGGCCGGGATGCCATACTCGTCGCGTAGGGCCTCTAACCGCGACTCTGTGATCGCGCTTGTATAACCCGCCACCGAGGTTTGCCCAGGGCGGCTCACCCGATATGTTGTAACGCCTGGCACGCGGGTGGCCCGGACCTCTTGCTCCATTTCTGGCTGCTCTGCTCCCGAATCCTCTGCTGCATGCTCCTCATCGGAGGCATCAACTGTAATCACACCTGCAACTTGGACAGGGGCCTCAGCATTCCGACCAGAGGCGCTCGGAGCATCCTCACGGGTTTGAAACTCGGCCCTCTCCCTTGGAAAAACTTGTGAACGGCCCGCTGTTGCCGCCCCGGTATAAGGGTCTTGTTCCCTGGACGGCCTGATAAGCTTGTGCCCGCCCAGCAAATTCAAAAATTCTTGCTCGGGCACGGTCTGGGAATCGACCCTTAGGATCTGCTCCAGCCGCCTGGCCCCTTCCCGTCTTTGGGACGCCGCCTTGGCATCAGATTGAGTCGAAGAAGAGCTACTGCTCTCCCCGCTACTTCCCGACCATGAAACCTCCATGTTTTGTGAGTCGGACAAATCACTCATTTTCACTCAGAAAGTTACCCGCTCGGGTTCTTAGTAGCTCGGTTGATATAGTCCTCGGCTATTACTTGAGCTCGGCAGCTAAAACTTCTCATTCGTAAAATTTTTGAAAATGAAGTGCAAATTACGGAGGGGAAGGACCCTATTTATAGCCATTTTAAGCGGGAAATTCGAGCGCGAAAACCCAAAAGGTGCAATTAATACGCCTGACAGCCGCACAGACGGCTGCGACGTGACACGCGTCCCCCGTCTGATCCGCGCGTCTTTTCGCCGCACCCCGCTCCTAAGTGTCGCTTGGCCTTCTTCCTTTGAGCCGACCTCACCCACTCGGCATAGTCCACCCGGCCGAACACCGACCAGGTGAACTGGGGGGCTAATGTTGAGGGTAAGCTCGGCGCCCCCACCGAGGACCCTAACTTGGTGGTCGGCAACTCAGTTCGGCAGACATGGGCTACCGCCCGACCCGACGACTTATGCTTCTTCCCGAGGTGCCTTCCATTTATCTGAGGGCACACCCCCAAGAAGGCTGCCACCTCGAGGATGTACAGTAGCTCGGGCCGGGCCATGCTATCCATCATAATACGTCACTACTCATCCTTGTAGGCCAACACCAGGCAGACGTGCTGCTGTCCGATAGAGTCCAATCCATTGGACAATGGACGCGACACTTGTCACTTATTGCTTGATACACTTCGATGTGACACCTGGGTAATGGGTAAAACCCATCTTACACCCGATCCAGCTGGTGGCCTATAAATAGGATGCATTTATGACGTTTTAAGGAGAGAGACTTCCTCATACCTAATTAGCTGCCGACCTCTGCCGAGCAATACTTGCCTTGAGCATCGGAGAGCCCTTGTCTATTGACTAACCCCCTTTCTCCGAATCATCCCTCTTGCAGGTACTCACTCCCGACCAGAGGCAAGCTTAGGAGGAGGTCGTAAGGTATTTCAGTCACACGTGGGTGTTGATCCGACGCCGGACAGCGATAAGCATCAACAAATGTTGTGGGTTTTTTTTTTCTTCTTAAGCTCTTTTATGTGGTTGGAATGACCTATTGCAAAAAATAATATTTTTTTCTTGAACTTTTTTTTTCCTTAATCTATTTTTCCCCTTAACCTCTTTTTTTTCTTTTTTTTTATGTTTGGGTTTTCCCCTCCAAAGTTAGAAAACAAAAACATTGACTTGCAAAGTTAAACAAAATTAGACGGAAGAAGGTTATTTGCTAAAAAAATAGAGGATAAAGTGATACATTTTGAAAGTTAATGGGGCAAAATAAAATAAATGGCATAGTTTGAGTAGAAAATATAAAAATATTACAAAAAATGACGAAAAACTAATAAAATTAGATAAGAGGAGGAAACTTACTAATAGAACAAAGTTTGAAGAGAGTAAGTGATACGTTTTAAAACTCAAAAAATAAATTGTCGTAGTTCAAGAGAAAATATGAAATAACCCTTATATTTTTCATTCTTAAATCTTACTGTAGTTTAACGCCTGCTTTACGTCTTTCTTACCAAATTTTGCTAATTTATAGGAAAAAAATGTGCATCTTTAGTCTTAGACAACCCTTTTCTTATTTTGAGAAAAGTAGGGCTTTCTTATATCTTACGCAGCTTTTGAAGATTGCGATCAAAGTTGTGTCATCATAAAGCTCCGTTTCTTAAATAAAAGCTTTGTTACTTTGTTCCTTTTTAAAACTTTTTATTCTCATTTTTTAATAGAGGCTCCACCAGAAGAACGCTTAAAAATAAAAAATTAGCAGTACTGTCCATTTTCTCTCCTCTCCACTCCCTCTTCTTCTTCTTCTTCTTTTCCGAAGCATTATCTCTTAAATTACAGAAAAAAATAAAATAAAAAAAGGATAACAAAATAAGTACGTGCTTAAAGATTTGACTAGAAAGATTCAAGACCAAAGAATCTGAGCCAGAAAGAGGCTTTGGTATAGACAAACGCCAAGAAATAACTTTCACATAAATATTCAAGTTTCCACATGATTTTCACGTGCAACGGGTCAAGGTCCAACCATAGGAGGACGTCCTGAGTTTTGAAGCAGGTTGGCACTGATCAACATTCCATATTCAAAGTAAAATGGTTGGTCAAAAGGAACATAACGTTTTGGTTGAAATATCTATTTTGGCTAGAGAATTTATTCCCTTCCCTAACACAAGAAATTCTCCAGAGACGTGCATGAATTGTGTACAACATCGTTGAACATTAAGGGTGCCGTAAAGAAATATAATGAGAAAAGTAATTGAAATAGAAAGAAAGTAAAGAAATAAGAACGAGAAACATTGATTCTCTATCTATTGTTTATTCGTCTATTGGATGGTGTAATGGAAAACAATCAATTTCTCTTTTTGTTCTCTACTATACTTGATAATAGTAATCATGATAATATAATTACTAAAATATACTTTTACACAATCAAACAATCATTAACACATGGGAATTTATTGCAAGTATATACATAAATTTGGCATTTATTCTCTTCGATGAGGATTCAAAACCAAATGGTATACAAGAATTGACATTCTATTTTCTCGTTTCTTACATTATACGAGGCCCACCAAACTCTTATTATCGATTTTTTATGTATGTAAACACATGATTTGATGGGAAAAGAGAATCGCAACTACTATCACAAATCTTTATACAAATCTATAGTTCAACCAAACTAAACATCTCTTAAACTATAACATGCAAGTACAAAGACATCACTGTGTACGTTTTGTTGATTCATCACTTCGAGATCCATGGCAAAATTAATAACAAATAGTCTATGGAATGACATTAATGAACCAAATATAGTCATTATAAACTATTCAATGACCAAGGAAAAGGAACAGTTTGTTTAAAAAAATATAGGACATATTTTACAAGCATATGAAAGGAGAGAAAGCAGTTTATCTCCTGATAATAAGCGAAAACCATTCATCCAAGTTTTAAGGCAGTAAAACATAAATCAAGCAGACTCAAATGAATGTAAGCAATTTAAAGTAGACAACAATATAGAGAGAGAAAGAGAAAAGAGCAAACAAGTGCTGCCAGAAGATGAGAGATGAAGCCTCACTAACAGCATATCCTCTCAAACTGGCAATCGCTCCCAATAAAATAGCACTCGGTGTCGTGTACTGCATCAAAAGGACGAATCTGTACATCCGATCTCCCACAATCAGGAAGTTCAGTTTATGAGCCAGTGCCACGATTCCTATCCCAAACAGAGGAAGCAACAAGAGCCTCGTCACAGTGATACCGATGGTAGTTCGAAGGCCAAGTCTGGAATTGTTAGGGCCCTCTGCAAGCATACCTCCAAGAATAAGCATCACGGAAGGCACAGTTGCTCCGGCTACAATCTCTAAACTACTCGTGAAAAACTCGAGCGGGGCGTCGTCTCCAAAGAAAAGAGACTTTAACCAAGGTACCATTCCTATAATGATGGCTAAAAGAGAGGCTATTGTTGGGGGCTGAAGTATGTGCCTTATAGGAGTTTGTTCTGCAACAATTCTTATCCTCCTAACTACTCTTGGCTCAGCCAAACACCGTATGGATCTAGGACTCAATTCACTACCCTCTCGTGAGAAGTCAACATCAGGAATAGTTGACTGTGAAACATTCGAGATGCTATTGAAAATCCTAGCAATGAAGGGTGTCTTTGAATGTTCGGTTTCTTTTTCCTCAATGCCAGGCCATTCAGCTTCCACGAGGAGAGGCCTGCTTATCTGATTAGCCGGGAGCTGTTCCTCAATCTCAGTTCCTTCCTCAACGATCTCGTAAAACTCCAACGAAGGCTCCATCATGTGATAAACAAGGGTGTAAACAAGAATCACGGACACCCACTGGGCAAAAGAAACATAGGCGACTCCTCGAGATTGACAATGGGGTCCAAACGGGTTATCCGACGTATGACAGACAGAACCAACAACAGCAAGAGGGAGATTTCCAGTATTCCCAAATGCAGTCATGACAATGGTAAATCTGTTGAACTCGGGAGGTGGGCGACATATAATCACCACCAAGCACCCGAGGACACAACCAACAGCTGTACTAACTAACACGTTAACTGGAATAAACCACCACTGAGCAATGTTTTCCAATGTGATTGCCTCACCAAGCTCGCTAAAGATTAGACAGGGCAAAAAAAGTGCAAAAACAAGTTTGCTAAGGAGCTTAAAGGTAGCTTTCGGAATGATTGGGTTTTTTGGGTTTGCGAGAACCAGTCCAATAACTGTCAGGGCAAGAAGTTTCAACAAAGGCACTATTGCACTCATCACATCTTCCCCACTAGTTTTGACATTATTTTGATAAAGCATATATAAAACCCGAGAAATCATGGTTTCGTGTACTTGAACATCAATATCAATATTACTTTCTGCAACAATGAAAGAAAAAACTCAAAATTAATCTACAACATATGAAATAATATATAGAGCCAAAGGCAAAAACCTCTGAGTCCCACAGCAGAAACATAGGACCAATTGAACAGAAATACAAAAGCATAAGATCAACAAAGTATTAAAAAAAAACAGAAAACAAAAATAAAATCGAAAAATTACTCAGTTCTCTACATGGGATTTTGAAGAAAGTCACCAATTTTAAGCTTGTCGGTGAACACAGATTGAGCGGAACGAATCATGAAGAACAAAGATTCAACAAATTCCAGCAAAAAGAAGAAGCAAAAGGGTTTTGTATATATTTTCAAGCATTGATAAAACTTGCGACTAATTGAGTAAGACATCAACATAGAATTCGAAGATAATGACGAACCAAAATAAAAGGGGGAGATTTCAGAAAAACCTCAAAGAAATGAACTTTAAATATAAAAGGGGATGGAGCAACTTACCCAGAGAGATGGAGAAAACAAAGGGATCGAAGAAGGGTCGAGCGGATTCAGATTGAAGGTAAGGGTTTCACAGGGGAGGCTTTAATCAAGCTTTAAAAAAAATGCCAAGAAGAGGACGATGATGAATTCCTTACTTGATTTGGCTTAAAAACCAAAAATCTTTTGTTTATTATTTATTTTTATCTTTTTTGTTCCTTTTATTTGTTTTTTTTTTTTCGTAAGTATTTGATTTGTCTTTTATTCCCAAGTAAAATCTTTTCTTTAATATTCTTCCAACCCAAAAGATCCTCACAGCGAGGAGTGTTTTGTCCATATATTAATTGTGTGGTTTAAAATTCACGTTCCTTGAGCAAAGGAAAAAAATTTAAAATTCACTTCATATCAAACAAATTTCTGGATGCCCTTAAAAAAAAAAAAAAGAAAATAAATTTCTGGATCAATAAAATACATAATATTTGGTTATTTTTTTAACTATGTGTTTATTTTTATGAGAAAATCACATCATATAGTCCAATTATGGTTGTACCTCGCGTGGGCTATACCATAAACACACTCTTAGACTCTTATTACATGTCTCAATCTCAAATAAATCATAAATTAAGCAAACTTAGAAAATGGAAAAATGGGAGGTTTATAATTTATCTTTGAAGACAACTCTTGATCAATCCTCCCAGCCTTCTCCTTTTCCTTTTGATTTGTATGTGTCTAAGTGAACGTGAAAATTTTAGAGAAAGAGAGAACTGAGTCTTTAAGGACAGAAAGTGAGAGAAATTTTTTTTGGCAAAAATGAGCTCTTGGTGATATAAGAATCCTTAAATAGGCTTTGTGCTAATGGTGCTTAATTCTTTGCATAGTTAGTTATGATTCTAAGTGGGTTTGAGAGGGCTAAATCGTTGCTTAGTTAGCCCCAAAAAGGGTGCCCAATGCTTAGAAAAATTGGGGGAAATTTTAGCCCATGGTCTAGGTTTCCTTTCTCTCTCTCTCTTAATACTATTTTATGGTCAAATCTTTGCTCCATTGTCCCTATACTCTACCCACAGAACTCTTTAAATTGTGGAACTGGGCTTGTCTTGTTCAGTTAGGCTAACTAGGTAGCTAACAGGGAATTTTTTATTCTCATCGGGTCCTCTAATCCTATTTATCATAGTCAAAAACTAATACCCTAATTAGTCAATAATGATAATAAATTCTTAATCGCGTAAAAGAATTGGGCTGTTTTCGATTTTAAAATTATTTATAAAATAAAACTTTGTAACGCGCCTACATGAGGGTTAATAGTTTTAATGAATTAAAATAAAATAAAAAATAAAAGTAAAACCTCAAATATAAAGTTGTCCGGAGCTTAAATGAAAACTCTCAAATAAAAAATAAAAATATAAATGACAATTAAACCACAGTTTAATGTAGCACTTTAAATTTAATAATATAAACTGTCGTCATCATCATTTCAACCAGCAACGCACTTTAATACAGTCACAGAAAGTAACAATAGATGCTTACATTATCATGAAGAACGTTCTTAGCAATTGAAGCAGTCTCAACGTAATATAGTTATATAGCTTCCTCAACTATTTTTCTCGTAGCCACCTCACACTTAGTGAGTCCTGAAAAGATGAAAATATAAGTGAATGAGCGACAATATGCTCAGTAGGGAAAACCATTACTCACCTTTAGGTTTTTTATCATTACGATATTAAAACCTACATAGTTAGTTAATACTCATCATTATCCAGATTATAAGATTTATTATAATCCTATTACGTGGATACTATAGTTAATCATTACTGAGTTTCATACATATACATATATACAAGTATTACAGTTTATCATTATTCTTAAGTACCCACGTTAAATAGAGTATCACTCAACGTATCGAAACCCAAATGGGCGCGCTTAATCATCCTCTAAACATTCCAAAGGTGTTCTGATGAGGGGACATCAAGCCCCGAGTCCTCACCAAGTTGATTCCTGTACAGTGTGTTCTGGGACTTTCAACCCAAGAAAGCGTCATCACCTTCCCTTATTTTACCTTTTAGGGTATTCGTGTCCAAGGATGTAATCGTCGCCCTCTTCACGTCTCACAATTCCTTTATATTAAATCATTATTTATAGAGTCAATTTTTCTAACCATGCTTTCTCAATTTACAACATGTGTTAAATCATTATATTTCTCGCTGTATAATACAAGACGAGTTCTACATCATCATAATATAGATATATCATATACATTCAAAATACCATATACATATCTTGCAACATAAAACAATCAAATTTTTAATTTACCAAAACCTCACAAAAGATGAGTAATAGAATCCCTACATCTTTACAAACATCCACTGGCAATTCCCAGCTTACACAATTCATCACGTAAGCTCCAGCTTGCTATTGTCCTAAAACATATAAACTAACCATACTTTAACTTAAACCCTAATTTTTAATTATGTCAATTTATCATTTATTTTTATTAGTGTGCTATAATCATTAACGTACTAAAATTGTGAATATCACTTTCTAACTTAATTTTAGTAAATGCTAAAATAACAATAAAATTAAAATATACGAATTGTATTTTGGTACGAAATATGTTGAATGAATTTTTAAAATAAATAATACGATTATAGAATATTTAGAAATAAAATAATTGAAAAGTTTAATATTCATTAAAATAAAATTATTTGAAATTACAAACTTTTTATGGAGAACTATTTATTATTTTCGAAATATAGGTTATCAAATAACCATTATTGTCATGGTGGTTTTGCCTCCTTTGTTTATCCCTAAGGTGGGGGGTTCAAATCTCACCTGAAGCTAAAATTTGCTTCTATTTTTATTAAATCTCTATTTTGGAAAAACGATATGTCATTTCCCCTTTATAGGAAAAACGACATAAAGCCAAAAAAACGACATAAACTCTAGAAAAATGCACATACAGGTTCTTGATTGTTTTTTACCCATTCTCAATCAAAATTCAGGTTTGTAACATGTTTCTAAGCTTAAAAATGATGTATAACCATTCACAAACATAAAAAACACATTTCTCACAAATTTTCATACCAAAATACAACTTAAAATTAAAGTTAAAGTTTTAAAAATCTAACCTTAAAAACTTAACTCAAAAGTAGTTTGAACTTGAAAATCCTTGAGTTTCCTTGATCTTTGAGCTGGTAGGTAGTTGTTTGTGAAGATTATAGAATAACTTGAGTTTTTCTTTGGTCTTCCTCTGATTTATCTCACTGTGTAAGAGAAATGAAGAGGAAAAGAAAGAAAAGAGAGAGGAGCAGGGAGATATGAGGGAAAGAGAGAAAGTGATTTGATCTAAATGAGAGGCAAGGAAATAATTGAGGAATAGGTGAGTGAGTCTCCTCCGGAGACTTTTAGTTCAAATAATGCCAGATGGTATTTTCGTAATTAATTAAAAGTTTCAAGACATTTTGGTAAATATACTAAATAAGTATAGAAAATTTTAGGAAATTCTAAAAATAAGTAGAAATAAAATATTGTAAAATAGATTTTAAATGAGACAAATTTTTAATTGGCACACCAATAATTAATTTAATTACCTTAATACCCGTTAAGAAAATAACGGGTGTCACAAACTTATACTAAACTTTTCTTGTACTTGTCTCGTAACTGAATATAGTTTTTAACAGTATCAATTCTCGAGTTTGGATAACATTTTTATTGAAATTGCTACACTCGTAACTTCCATTTCTAGCTATTAGGTAATTAAGGATTTGTTATGAGTTAGAGCATTTCTCTGTACACTACTAAAACTGTATTGCAATTAAAATTCTTATAAATCGAATTCTTAAGTTATTTACAAGCAAAAATTTCCCCCGCCTTAAATCGTGATGAAAAAAATCATAAACTGAATTATTTTGCTCAAAAGAGAAATAAAATCTAGTTTTAATATTAATCATAGAATTTTTAAATTTATTTTATAATTCCACAAATTCCCCAATTGTAAAACAAACATTGGATTTTCTAAGGTTTTCTTGGTCATTATAAGCACTAACCAAGTTCACAACACTTGAAACGCTAGTTCCTTGGTCTCACTAACATGAAACTTTTTAAATCAAAGAGTGTCTATCTATACATTGCTAATGTAGTACTATACTTGAGATTCTTATCTATTAAATTTCAAGTTTATTACTGATAAACTCCCTTCATCTTGACTTTGAGATGGAAGGTTTTCTAATCTTGAACTGATTTCTAACAATATTCTCATAACGCTTAATGATATTGTGTACTATCAAAATCACTCTAATCATAGAATCAATGAATTTAAGCTGAAATTTCATGAATATTCATATAAAATAAGGGTCCAGGTCTTTTAAGAAAAATCCTACACTTAAATACATGGATTGTATTTGGTATAACTGATGAAGTGCTTCATTGTTGGATTGAAATCTTGCTTGTTTCATTAAGGATGTATTGACTTGCCTTAACTCAACTTTTTTCTTAAGCTTTGGTACTCTTTCTTACTTATTCAACTTGTTATCTTTTATCTTGGATTACTGCAAAGCTTTCTAGTTGAAAGTTTGTAGTTATTCCTAAAATAGTTCAACATGCATAGCATGACTAAATTTGTCATACTATTGTTATCCTTGTAATTCTTACCAAAACTTGTACTTATAGGCTCTAAATTTATACTTTTTATAAGCTTAATGATATAGTTATGGAAAGACCCTAATTAATTATACTTATTAATTATTGGATTTTTTTGGACATTACATTTTCTACCTTCAAAAATTTTAAAAAGGAAATAAAAGAAATTGCACTAATTGTTGTTTCCTTTTTTTTTTTCCCTCCTTTAGTACTAATTTGGTTCGTTATGTTGTCTTTGGTTTCTTCCTTGAATTAGATAATGAAGTGTAATTATCATAGTAATGGTGCATTTGACTTTTATTTTTAAAAGAGAAACGGTAGCAGTTAATTATTTTGTGTTGACTTTTCTGTTTGAATTTTATAATATAAGCATTCATATTATTTTTATTTATTTAATTATTTAAGGTTATAATAGTCTTTTAAAGCATTATAACAGAATATAGTTAAAAGAGTTTGTAGGTATTTTTAGATTTAAGGCACTGTAAAGAGACACTTATATGCAATAACCCTTTATTCAAGTTAGCATCTCATGGGCATATGCAAAACTTCTTGTTCTTCCTGAAGCATGACTGAAGTGCATAAATCCTGTCTCGAAAGATAAATAACTAATTTGCCTTTAACTTGAGAATTTTGACAACTAAGCCCCCTTTTTAAACACTTGGCCCCTCTTTTGAACACAATCAAATATTAGACTTAAAATAAGGTTATTAACATTTTCACACTTTATACTTCCTTCCATTAACCTATATATGGCATCTAAATTACTATTTTACCCTTAATGTGGGAAAATAACGATTTCCCATTCTATTATTAACTCTAAACTTTATGGGTGATCAAAATAATCCTAATACTGATTATGCACAAACACAAAATTATTCAGAAACTTACTTTACATATTTTACAATTTGACGGCTAAAAAGTCCATATACTAAAAACTTCTGAATCTTTTCTTTTACCAAAAATTCAATCTTTCATTATTTTAACATCTTATTAAATTCTATTTACATCCTCAAATTTCATAATTTTCATATATTTTTATAAACTACAGTTTTTCCCCGTAATGACAAATCTTTACATTTCAATCCCTTTAAATTTTGGGAAAAAACTCAAATGCTCTAATTACATTTCCGACTACATTATTTATTTTAGCCTGAACTACTATTTTTAATATTTTTACACTTTTGGCTCAAAACTCAAAATTTTGATATTTTAGTCCCTAACACCTGCGGTGAAACTCTTTACACTATTGGATATAGTTTTAGAGTACAAAATTCTGCCCTTAAGAGTTGTAATTTAAATTTCAACATTCGTTGCTCATCATATTCATTTTACCAAAGTTGCTCAAAGATCGGTTTGTCCGTTATTCTTCCTTTGTTTTTAATTCCTTAATCAAGCCTTTTTAAAAAGTGAGAAAAGAGGATGTACAACGGTTAATACATTTGATATTTATACCACGACAAATCTTTTTCCAGCCAAGATTTAGTTTTTATGCAAATTATGCACAAAATTTTATTTTTCCAAATTCAAAGTCCCTGGCTCCTCTTGCCTAGTTTGAATGCATATATTTTCATCTCTTTTTAGCCATGCACGTCTTTACAGCATGCAACCATCATAGAAGAACATCAAGCGTATAATAGCCACTAGCTTAGCCTATCCATAACACCAAATAATATCAAAAATTCAAAACTTTATTTCACAATTCAGAATAGTGTCGTATTAAGATTTTTATATCAAATAGGTGATTTTCTTCCTCCTTAGTCCCTTGAAAACTCCTTGATCCTTTTAGAGTAAAGTCTTCTTCTAGACAAAAATATGTCAGAGTAAAACTCGCACCACCATTTTTTTTAAACAAAACCATCAAAAAGTCATAACTTGCTTACCTTTGCGATGATTCCTACTAACCTTACCCTCTTATTCCAAGTGAGGTGAAAAATGCTATTTTCTCTTATTCCCCCAACAAAAGTGAGCCACTGAGGAGTTTTTAAGTGTACGTTTCAAACTTGTGGTGCAATGTTTTTGTCTCTGGGTTCTACATGTTCCATCATTTTTTATCCAACATAAGATGCCATTATCCATCATTATTCAATCCTTAGCCTCATTAGAGTTATTTATCCAAATTCATTAGTTTAATTTTGTCAAGAATTAGCATCTTTCTATTTCAGTAAAGATACTAATTCCTTATTAGGCGTGATGCTAATCTCCTCACGTTTCTTCTCTTATCTTTTTTTCTTTTCTTTTAATCCTAGCCTTTGGATCATTTTCCAATAGATCCTAGCCTTCTATTCTCTTTGATCATGATAATCTACTCTGAGTGGCCTAGATTTGATCTTACATGAGTGTCGATAATATCTTGCACTTAATTCAATTTGAATTTTAAAAGTCAAATGCAATTCAAAATTTGATCTTGGCATTGTTTATTATGTTTTTGCCCACATGTCATGTGGGTCCATAATTAATTTAAAGAAATCCTTAAAATTTTCGTTGTTCTTATTATGAATTTGAATTAATATTGTGACATAAAATTTATAAAAATTTGCACATGGCATTACAGATGGTTATTAGTGAAATTAATCACGTCTATAGGCATTATTAGTGGATTACATGGGAAATTATTGAAATTTTCTACAATTTCTGACTTAAAAAGTTTTTCATGATACGGTTTCAAACCATCATGTATATTTAAGCATTTAAATTCAATTGTATAAAGTCATGTGTGCATGGAACTCATTCACTGCACATAATTCACACAATAAACAAAAGTTACAAAAAGTAAACTAATGATAAGGAAATTTATACTCTAATTCTGCTTTGTGATTAATTCACTATTTATTCTTATGATTTTTTCAGGATTTACAATTTGAGTTAGAATTACTTTCCATTTGGCACAATGCTTCCAACAAGTTGTCCAAAGTGTTATGCTTTCAACATCTATAATGTAAAGCAAAAAACAATTACAATATAAAACCATCACATATTATAGTTTTTTGAACAAAAAAATGGCTCAAATCATCTATTTGAACTCATTTCCTAAACATCACATATGTATTTAGTAATGTGAGTTAGAATCAAAAATTTTAATTACTATAAAATAAATCTTTCACATACTATAATATCAAAAAAATATATATTATATTATAAAATTTTTAACTAAATTTGGTTCTAATTAAATGCTTCTAAACACCTTACATTGTAACTTTTGTTTTGATATGAAACCTTCCCCTTTCATATATATATATATATATATATGTATATTGCCGTACTTACAAAGAAATTATGTACACTATATACTAAAATCGATATGCAGAAATTAAAATCAACGTAATATTATTTCTATGTTCATATTACATATTAATCTCCGAACGTGGCAAACGCAGAACTAAATCTGGATTCTGATTTCTGGGTGGTACATAAAAACAGCAGGAGAAATAATTAGATATAAAAAAAAAAGAAATAAAAGTGAATGATTCACCAAAAAAAAAAAAAAAGTGAACGAAAATGGAAGGAAAGAAAAAAAAAAAAAAGTTGTGCACGGGCAATGCCAAAAACACGTGAAATGACAAGACATAGTACGTTGGTGATATCATTGAGATTCCCTGATAATTTGTGACGAGTAGTTCAATAATAGAGAACTCTACAGTATTATACTCGGTTCGAGAGAAATGGCAGAGACACTTGAAGTCATCTAAAACATCAAAAACCCCAAAGAAGAAAGCTTCCCAAACCTGCCAAAAAGTACATGATACCCTTTCCCAAACTTCATGTACATATATATAAATATACAAATATATACATATAACCATCCCTATTCCCTTCTGGCTGTTCAATTCCAGTACAGATATTACTATTATTACTGTTCTTGGATTCGACCTTTGATTTGTTGTTCATTAGTTAAAGGAACGGGTTGGGTTGTAAACGAACTAGATTAGTTGGGATTATATAGATCACCTCGTCCATTTCTATTTGGGATTGAGGTTTTTTCTTGTGAAAGATCGTTTTAGGGTTAGAATATACGGAATATGGTTGGTATAAAGAAACTAGATAGAAAGTATAATGGTTAAGGTTTGGGAAACAGCGACAGCTCAGAGACATCCCATCCAAATTCCCAGCTGACTTTTCTTCCTTCTTTCAATTTTTTTGGTTCTCTCTCTTTTGGAAAAGCTCTGAACATAATGTCTGCAGAGCGTGTCCTTACAAAGTATGAATGAAATGACACTTCTTTTGGTGAGACAAGAAAGAGAAGGGGAAAAAAACCTCTATCATGTTGCGCATTTTGTAGTATTAAATTTTAATTGAATTTTACCGATTGAGAATTTGAATTTAAACTATTGTATAATTTATAAGAATTTTATGTTATAATATATGAAAACTTGATATTGTTTCAGTTTTAACAGATGAGCTCAATCAAAGGTGTTAAATATCTTAAACATGTTTAGTTCTAGAATCTGATTTTTATTCTGAACCGGTTCATATGTGTTAGGTAGGATTTTTCTGCTATTGATTTTGTAAATAACCAATTCTTTGAGTAGATGTTTACACTTTTTTCTCTTTAGTCTTTTTTATAGTTCCAGCTAAAGGGTTTTTGGCGAAGCTTCTTTCAACAAGACTGTTTCGACTTAATCTTTTGGGAATAACCTAGTTTTTCTATTTTGTCGTTAAGAATTTGATTGATTGTCCAACTCGTCTTTGTTTCCCCTTTTTTGGGATGTTCTAATTTTTCAATGTCTTCTTTACTTCCTTTATTTTTAAAATCGAATGGAGTATTTCATATAGATAATTTATAAGATGTTTAGTACGGTGGTTAAAACTATTAGTTAAAACTATAAATGTTGTAATATGTAAGAGCTTTATGTTGTAATAATTTTTTTGCTTTTAATATAACATATGAGAACTTTTTACTGTTTTTAATTAAAAAATTAATTAAAACTAATTAATACCAAACATGTTTTTAGTTGTTAACAAATGCCAACCTAGTTAAGATACAAGCTTTTTATCTTTAATATCAGCTATTCTCTTTTGCAGTTTATTTTTTTATTAGAATAAATCCACATGATTTTGATCCAATATGGCTTTAGAAAGTGCTCAATATTATTAGATTACCATGCTGCACGAGTTGATTGTTCAAACAGAAAAGTACGAAAAAAAATATCTTTTTAGTGTCATGTAAACTATGATTGTGGGTAGTTTAAAAGAAAGGCCACCGTTATTTACCTTCAATGGGATGCATTACTATACAATGTACAATGTGACAATATGCAACAAATGAGTCATATGGGAAATTATGATATTTGATATGTCTCAGTACACTACAATTTAGCAATTATTTTGAAATACTAACATCTCTATTGTAATTGCATTGCCAATAATAATACATGGGACATTTTGACAGAAAAAGCCAGCTACGAAGGCATACACACTTCAAGTTCTCGTTTGAACACTAATAAAGTGTTTGGCTAAATGTGGTTATGTGAACCACAAACTTAATTATACATAATGTAAAGTTTTTATATATTACAGTAAAAAAAATTGTTACAATATAAAGTTCTTACATGTTATAATAAAAATAGTTCTCACCAATAATTTTTACTATTAGCCAATCCTATAGGGTAAATATTTACATGAAACTTTTATATAGGTTTTAAGTGTACTTGGTTAGTAAGTTCTTATTATAATTTGAACAATTTTATTATAGTATTTTTTTTTTTTATAAAAATTTTAGTTTAGCTTTAAATTTTTCGTTCAAAACCTAAAACAGACTTTATTTTCCTTTCTTCGATAGTTGAATTTACCAAAGTGCAGAAAAAGCTGTACATGTACATATCAATTTGATATAAATAGGTTTACATATTATATATGCCAGAAATGGAGTAACTGACAGATGCCACGCCAAGCCAAAGCAAGAAAAAGTGATTGTCTTGTCATGTGGTTACCGAATTTCTATGGAATATATCATAACCACATGGAGTGTTTCACAAAATATCTCCCTATTATTATTAGTGAACTATATGTACTGCACATAGAAATTAAATAATAAACCGCGACTGATAACCCACTAATTTAGGCACAATCGCCTGTGAATTATAACACCCTAAAATTAATTTAATATTATTAAAATATAAAATAATAAATTAATGTACTATTATAAATATTTTAAATTTAATTTAATCATTTAATAAAATTTTAAGTTTAAAATTATTTCTCTTATTTTGGTGATTTTTAATGATTTTTTATTGTTTTAAAATGTTGTTTTGAGTTTTAAAACAAAACAATTTGTCAAATGTCAAATGTATCCCGTTTTACAAAACCGTAGACGGCATACAGTTTTCGTATAGTAAAACCGCTTACTATTTCCCTCTATTTATTCTCTTTCCACTCCCTCTCTTTGATTCACTCTCTCTCTCTTTCTCTCTCTCCCGGTGAGTCTCTATCTCGCTCTCTCTCGGTCTCTCTCATTTTTCCTCAATTTTTTACTCCAATCAAGCTTAAGCTTCGAGTTTTGGTGGATTGGAAGCTCGGGAGCTCGATTGAACAACAAAAAACGTGAATTGAAGCTTGGATTTAAGGTTAGTTTTGAAATTTCTAAAATTTTTTAAAATTTTAATTTTTCATGCATTTTTAAAATCTAAGTTTGTTTGAGCTTAGGAAACCTTTGATTTGAGTTAAAGGAACTTAGAACAACTAGGATCTATGCTTTGTTTGAAGAAAAATGGATTCGATTCAAGATTTTTCATTTTTCTTCATTTTTCTCTATTTTTGGATTTCTAGGAATTTTGTAACTAAATCTTGTTTAAATGAGTTTAAAAGTGTTTTAAACTTGTTTCTCTATTATTTATGATTGTTTTTCATGTATGAGAATTGAGAAAAACACGTTAAATGGAGATTTGAGTTTTGGGAAATCCAAAACCCGTGCCTGAAATTTCTGAAAATTCTTTAGTTCGATAAGCCGAACTTCGTGTTCGGCAGGCCGGATTCAAAGAATCAGCAGGTCGGATTCATTCGTCCGGCAGGCCGGACCTGGAAAATGTTCGGTCGACTGGACCTATTCTTCGGCAGGCCAAATTGTGCAGTTTGGTCGGCTGAGCCAAGGAGACCAGCAGGCCAACCGAACAAGGGTAAATTTTGTGATTTTCATCCGTTTTCACTGTTTTGAATCCCGATTGAAAACCTAACTTTATAAAATGATTTTAAAGGTACAAAGGCACACTAGAACATCATGAAACTGTTTAGTAACATAGAATATCTTAAACTAGATACTGATCGACCTAGTTTGTATTTAGGATCGTTCGTGGTTCCACGGAGTTAACGTATAGCGGATCGTGATATTAGTGTGGGGCACCGGTACGAGTATTGAGGTAGGACTTCTATCCCTTTCTTGGTAACCTAGTTTCAAATGATTTAGCCTTGAAAATGATTTTTATCAAAATGTTTTCAATGGTTGATTGAAAATGAAATTTATTGGTTATATTTTTAATAAACTGTGGACTGTGATGAACTTCATAATGAATGTTAATGAAAACATCTGGTAAATGGATTTTGAATAATGATAGAATTGAATATAAAGGCATGATTCCATATAAGAGATTTGGTCGTGTAGCGATCGATCTTAGGGGCAGGTCCCAAAACCCAGCTAGGCCACTACGGTGGTGATATTTATATGGTTTGTCTAAGAAAAGAAAATGATGATATTTCTGGTCGACCAATAAATTGTATTTGGTAAGAGTAGTTTTGTGCAAACTTATTTATCTTAGTTTCCTTTTAAATAATTTTTCTAGAAAATGATATTTTGCATTTAAAATTTAATGTTTCTTAAAATATAGTCCTACTGAATCTTTCGCTCACATTTTATTTGTTTTAAACTTTTCCCCCTCTAGGTGGATTTCCGTTTAGGGTCAGAGAGAACTCATCAGACAGAACTTAGGAGCAGTAGAAGGACTAATAGGTTATTTGTATTAATTGAACAAGGCATGTAATATTTTAATTTTCTTTGTGATTGGACTGTGGTTGTATTATTATATTGTCAGTACAATGTATGTGCACAAGTTGTAGGTCAGTGAGACCCATACTCGCTATGTTTATTATTTTATTTCCTGCTTAATGATTTCCTCAATGATTTCATCTGTTTAATAATTATGAATTCTTTTCTTTTTTTTTTTACGAAATGGTTTTGAAACACTCACATTTTTGTATTTAATTTAACCCTTAAACTCTTGTTCTTAACTAAATTCTCATTTATTTAATATAATTAACCAGTCACGTCACCTCCTGTACTTCGGGGCGTGACAGAATTATTCTAAACCGTTAATTTACTTGATTAATATTTAAGAGAGTAATGATCAGGAAGAAATTCCCTCTTTTTTTTTTGGAGTGAATTAGTTGGTGTTTAATGATTAATGACCCTCTAATATTACACTAATTAAATCTGAAAGTTTTGTGACATTATTTCTTTATGGTTCGCTTAAGTACCTCACAAATGAACTTTAGACAGATTAATGTCAACTAATTAAACAGCTGCAAAGCTTAGGAAATACAATAAACCTAATATTTATATATATATATATATATATTTATGTATATATATATTGACATGTACCAGAACTAGCATGCATTCTTGCTTATTTGAGATAAAAATCCAGTAGTTGAATCTTATGATCAGTAGTCAGCACACAAAACATTTAAAAGCTCGTTTATTTTCTTACTATATATACTTCTTAGTACTAGGTAGTCGCTTGGAGATTCTAAAGGTTAGCACCCGAAAAAAAAAAGTGTTTCTCAAAGCTACTGAAAAATTAGAGATAGTAAAATAGTCCCGAACATTTTTAATTGGTGTACCGGGCAAGAAAGTGAATTCAAGAAAATAAGAATTGTTCAGCTTCACTGCTTTAGAGCCTAAAGGGCAAATTAGAAAGATTGTGCATACTAAACGCATACATACTAAAAGAAAGATAAATTTTCTCTATATTCTTCTCGATCACTAATTGACAAATTAGGAAGATACTTCTGATATATAGTCATATTTTTGTATGTTTGAGAAGTGTGGTTTGAACTAAAATTTTTAGTTAAAGTATCATAGTATGTAAGAGCTTTATATAGTAGCAACTAAAAGTTTTGGTTGAAATTGAATATGTCAGACACCATATCCAACCATAAATGATATAAAACTCTTATATTTTACAATATATGGTTTAAACTATTATAGTTTAAACACTTTTCCATAAACATTATACATAGTAAACCTTGTCTAACATCTCTACATTATCAATTAGCAATTCGTTGTATATTAAGAGTCAAAAATCTATAAACTATTATGATATAAAAGGTGTTTGAAATTTTAATTTTAACTTATCAGTTATAATTGTTTATAATTTAAAACTCTTATACTGTTCTTAAATATATGTTAATGATAACTAAAGTTTCAAAAGAAAAAATAGTTGGTTCTCAGGCTTGGCCCTAAAAGGTAATGTACTAGTTACATATACATATATTAAAAAAGTGTTTAATTAAGAGTTAATGTAAATCACAAATTTAGTTATAAATAGTATCAAATTTTTATATATTATAATAAAAAAATATTATAATATAAAATTTTTATTAATAATTTTTATCATTAGTTAAACACCCTGTAAATCAAATAAAGTAGTGGCAGCTAGCCTTCAAGCAGAGAAGTGGTAGCACCGGTTGAGGAAGGAGAGAGGCCAGGGGGGCAGATAAGCTTGCCCTCCACAGTCCACACACGCAGATATACAACTTTTGATATTATAATATCAGACAATATTTGAGCCATCCAGCTGTATGAAAAGATGTATTTAGAGGGCAGGGTACAAAACTTCTCAGACTACAATTGTCTAGCTACGTGTTTTGAGCTGCAAAAGGCCCCCAAATAATTTTCAAACCTTGCATGATTTCATCACTGACCCTAAATCTGCAACTAACCATCCCCTTTAGATTTTATGTTGGAGTTTTCCTTTCATTACCAAGCTTTCTTCATCTATATATAGACTCCCCTCCTCCTCCTTCCTCGTATTCTTCCCTATTTCTTATCCAACTTGTCCTCTCTTTTACACATATACATACATATATGTATATATATAGTAGTCACTTTTAATACTTAGCTAGTCATGAGCATTCTTGGGTGTGATTTAATTTGTTCTACTTTGCTCCTTTTATATAGGTTTTTAGTAAAAATTATAATAATCAAGTAATCGTGGGGTCTTTCCAATTTCCGCTACGATAGTGCATCAACCAAGGGTTGCAAACAAAGCCCTACAAACCCTTTTTTGCCACTCAGACCAATATTATTCTGATCCTCGAGGGGTAGACTGGCAGTCTATGCTACTTTCGATTCCTTTAGAATTGCAAATATTTCAGAGGAATCTTTATGTGGTGTGAATGATTCTGGAGAAAAGTTTATGGAAGAAGGAGCTTTCTTCAGTCCAGCCCAAGGCACTGAGGCCGACACCCAGCTGCTGACTCGTTGGTTCAAGAGCTCACCAAAAAATTGCAAGAAATTTGATGCGTTTTTGATCCAACGATGCAGGAGCTAGCCGAGTTCGGTTGCTGGTGTCACGTCTTGGACTGAAGGGAGCTCCCTCTATATCCACATTCTTATTGTCTTTTTTTGCTCTTTTAGGAAAAATAAATAAATAAAATTGCAAATTCACCAACACGCACACTTCTTCTTTAAATGATGAGCTGTGTAGTATAGGTAGCTAGAAGTTACTTTTCATGTGATAAAAGCCTAATAATTTCTTTGATTTTGAACTCAGGTTAGAAGGGCTCAAGTTTCTTATATCAAGTACCGTACTTTTGTTGTGTAGATATGCAGCTATATATAGCTAGCACACAAAGGGATGATCAAATTTCTGCTTAGCAGAATGCTGTTCTTTGTACCATATACATGCGGAGACCCTGATATCATGAGCCCCTTTTCTTTCCTTTTGGGGCTAATGGCGGCTATGACAAATTGGTATGTTTCACATTATTATATTCCCTTAAAAGAGGTAAAACCCACAGGCACAGACAAGGTATTGTTCACATTAATGTTCTGGTAAAAACATATTTTGGCCGTGAAAAGTCAGAATGGTCTATAAATTGTGTAATGGTTCTATGCGTATTAATTAATGTCTTTTTTCAATATATAAAAAAAAAAGACTGACACTTGTTTAACATTTACTTAAGAAGGCCTTTTTCTTCAACTACTTAGAATGATATAATTCGAGATATCTAAGTTTGTGAAAGAAAACGTGGTGGAATTATAATGCTCAACATACTAATTTCATAGCGTGAAACAAAGGATTGTAAGTCGTGAACGCATTATTATTAGATATATAGTTTTTGTCGTGCCCCACACGTTTCTTATACGCTTGAGTTCAGATTGTATAACTTAAAATGGTACATAAATCATAGAGATATGTACTTTGATGTTGTTATATATGTTTCATTACTTTCTGTTATTCTCAAAATCGGTGTCAGCTTTATTTTTTCTCTTTTTTTAATAATTTAAAATTTGCATGATTTTGCTTGCAGGTGTTTGCTTGCTCTTTGGAATTTGTTTCATGCGGTGAATTACAAATTAATAAGAAAAAGTACTCGGGAAATCATGATGTGTGAGTTGTGTACATGTTTTTTTTTTTATTTTTTTTTTTGTGTGTCCTATAATTAGTCTGTGTTACATGTGTTGCTAACTTGCAAGCAAATGATATTGATGGAGAGTCGTTTGCAATAATTTAGCACATGTCCAAAATTGTAAAACAAATGAAAAGTGGTCGACCTCATGTTGTACATACATACTATATATCCATCTATGTATGTACATACATACTACCATAATATCATATATATATATATGTATGTACATACTCATCCATATATGCGTATACATACTACAATAATATTATGTGTGTGTCCACCGTTATCCCAACCGAACAATTTTACCTTTATATTCCGGGGCTCAAAGGCTAATTATAAATTACGTCTAGAAGGTTCCCCTTTTAAAAATTTAATACGAGGATTTATAATATCAGAGAGAAATTATTGATTAACTTGAAGAAAGGACTGCTTAATCATGGATGATCTACATTGAAAAAGAAATAGCAAGAAAGCCAAAACAAAATATAAGAAACGTATGTAATCTCATTGCTTATGATCATTAATGAAGAGAAATTGCATGTATTTGCATATATATCAATCTTGTATTTACACATCAAATAAAAAAATTTACAAATAAAATGAAAATTAATTAATTATTAATGAAGAGTCCCTTAGCTAGATCCATCAACTGAGACAAGATCATAGCTGAAGAAATAGGGACGCTGAAGAGGAACAAAAGCACCATTCCTACAGCCAAGCTTGGCCTTGTGTTCATCAGCTGAGACTGCAGAAGCCCCACCATCTGACATATCAGAGAATCATAAGATGTGTAATACTTTTTCTCCCAATCCATCCAATCAGAAGGAGGCTCATAATTCCTCTCAAACATCTTCGTCTCATGAATCCTCTTCCTCAGAACAATCATGCTCTCATCCACCAATCTGCCGCTGTTCATGTAGTTGTTATGATGATGATGATCATGATTGGCTTGATGATGATCTTTTCTTGATGCAAGAATTCTGGTTGAGATGATCTCTGCCCTTGATGAAGATCTCTTTGATCTGCAATCTAATGGTAATAAATTACCTCTTTTTGAGAAACCAGAAAGTGGGTTGAAGGAAAAAGTGTTAATGGAAGTTGTTAAATATGCCATATTAGAAGAGGGTTTGAGGAAATGTATTTGTTAGGCTTGGGTATGGATGTTTTATAGGTTTGATTAAGTAATAAAAAAAGAGTATTTTTAAATAAAAGGGCACTTTTAAATTATTATGTACTTTCAATTATGTGAGTAAAAAAAGGATATTTCAGCACGTGATCAAGCAAATTAATGCTTAAGCAAAGTAGAATATGTGGCTAAACCGTGTCCTTAAGCTAATCTGATGAATAGATATATTTCATTTCTTTTTTTTTTTTTTTTTTTTGCGCGTATAGCAAAGCATTAATTGTCGTCTTTAGATTCCAGCAAGTAGGCGATTGTACCGTTGAAAGTGACAACACTTTTTTTAATATTCTTTGAATCTAAAATCTAAAATAGAGTCTGGAATCTTCTACAATCAACGACCTGTACTCTCTTCTATTATATATGTATTTCCATCAGCTAATTATCAAGTCATCAACCTTGAAAATTAATCTTACGTTTTGCAGCGGTGGTTTTTTTTAGTTATAAACAGTATAAAGTTTATATGTTATAGTAATAATAAAAAAATTATTATGATATAAAATTTTTATATGTTGTAATAAAAATAATTTTAACTAACGATTTTTATCATTATATTAAGCATCTTATAAATAAGTAGTGTTTAAAAGAAGAATTTTAGCCCTAATGCTTGAATCACACTACAAGTGAAAATTTTACATTATTTTTAACTATTTTTCTAAACACTATACTTATGTCATGGTTTTTTTTATAAGTGATACACATGAGGCACTTACCAAATGATCTGTATATGTGAAAACTAATAGGGTGTGTTTGAGAGCATTGGTTTGATGAACCAGTTAGGTTAAATCAATTAGTTAAAAATATTATAAAATGTTAAAATTTTATACTGTATATTTTTATTTGATATTATAGCACGTGAGAGATTACACTAACAATTAAAGTTTTTGGTTTGCAGTGACAATGTCAAACACCTTATAAATATAGTGGTTTGCAGTGACAATGTCAAACACCTTATAAATATAGTGTGTAAACTGAAAAGGAGGGGCAACGAGGGGAAAAAAGAGAATTCCAATCAAAGGAGTAAATCTATTATTTAGGTTTTTTTCATGAGGTAATTGAAGGTGTGGATTTATGATCTTATAATGAGTATTCTTTTACTTGTAGCAGAGGAACATTGCCCAACTGGAAAGCCTTGTGGACTTTTCTTAGTCCAATGTAACTATAGCGGAAGTTTCATAGACAATTTGGTTTAATTTAATTTATTATTTTGTAAGTTTGACTTTGTAACTTGGACGGCTTTATTTTATCCAGTATTTCTGTTATTATGCATTGAACCTGAGCTTGTATAGCACTAATGATTGATGTCGTAGTTGGTGTCCTTTCATTAAAATTATAATATAAAAATATTGAAAATTTGATAATATGTTATAAAATATTATATAGTTTGACTACTTAGAAACAAAAAGATTATAAGGTTCTATGGTTGAGGCCGACGGATAACCTGAAGACAGTACTATAGATAAAAAAATAAATAAATAAAAATGATGTCGTCGTCAATGATGACTTAAATTGATCTCTATTGTTTTGTATGTTTAGAAACATCATCAATGACTTTAACAAGGCTCCCTAGCTTTAAAGCCAAAAAAAAAGGGGGGCTAGCTAACTCCAATAGCTTTGCTTGCAGTCCCAGATAATGATGAACTTTGCTATTATATGTTAAAATTTTGTCGAGCCTTCGCATCTTCGTCCAACGATCAATATTTCATATGAAAATATAGGGTTGGGAATGGGTTCAAAGTATTAAATTTGGATCGTAATATTGTAATATACGATAGTTTTATAATATAATTTATTTTTGTTTTACACTTTAATGTATTAGAATTTTACTTAAGATGTTTAATAATGGAATTTAAACTCATGTGTTTGAACTCAAATTATGTAGCATATGAGAAGTTTATATTGTAGCATGTTTTTATTTTACACCATAATATAATTGAGCTTTATCTTGCTCACGATTTGAACTTATGAGTTTAAAGTATTAAATTTGGATACGATTTGGATCACGATTTGAACTTATGAGTTTAAAGTATTAAATTGGGAATGGGTTCAAAGTATTAAATTTGGATCGTAATATTGTAATATACGATAGTTTTATAATATAATTTATTTTTGTTTTACACTTTAATGTATTAAAATTTTACTTAAGATGTTTAATAATGGAATTTAAACTCATGCGTTTGAACTCAAATTATGTAGCATATGAGAAGTTTATATTGTAGCATGTTTTTATTTTACACCATAATATAATTAAGTTTTATATTGTTTACGATTTAAACCTACGAGTTTAAATTTATTTGCTGTACACATAGGGGTTTGTACTACTCTTCCGAACATCTTATAGATGTTATTTTCAAATGAAGACAAAATTAGAGGATGTGTTCCTTCATTCACCTTTTTAGTTTGTTAATTTGCCTTTATTAAATCAATATCAAAAGAAAAAAGGGAGAGAAACAATTTAAAGTGCTTAAACGAGGGTATAAATCTTTATATTCTATCACTAGAGTTATAAGGAAAAAAATCCTATGGATAGACACAATTCTAAATAACCAAATATTTTATCAAATTTCGTTAAATTGTTACAACTTTTTTTTTTTTAATGTAATAGTCACTAATTTGTTGGTAAATTAATAGCGATCACCCTATTCCCTTTTTCTTTTTCTTTTCGGTACTTATTCATGACCATCAAAATTAATCTACCACCGTTCATTTGATAGGATGGCAACACTCCTCGTTCTCTTAAGTAAATTTTTGATTTTGAGTTAGTCGTCACGTGATTATATGTACAAAATACATGTCTTTCTAAATACACCACCATCTACTCTTGTAACACTTTATTATTTATCCAATAACAACAACAACAAGAAGAAGTAAAACTGCATTTTTCTCCATAATATTAGTGCATCATATACAGTAATACTAAAATCCACACGAGTGAAACAAAATAGCTGCACATGATAACTAGCACAGACATAGTTTCGCGCACAGCAAATTAGGCATTGTGTATTTTTACATCCACACATATAACATAGCTATATCCTATATCATGCAAGTAAACATAACCTAACGATAAATCTACACCCGTCTTCCACAAATGACTCTGCCCAAATCTCCATCGAGTTTAAAAAAAAAAAAGAAAAAAAGAAAAAGCGATATCCTATATAAATGTCAATGAAACCCAACTGAGACAGCTTTAGCCACATCTAACAAATGCAGCAAAATCACCCCCATAGAAATTGGCACGCTTATCGAGACCAGACCCAGCATTGCCAATGCCAAGCTAGGCCTTGTTTTCATCAACTGGGATTGCAACAACCCCACGGCTTCACAAATGTCCGAATCATAGTCTTCACAATAATACTTCTTCTCCCACTCCATCCAATCAGAAGCTGCCACCTCAGCATGACTCTCCTCCAACATCTTCATTTCGTGAATCCGCATTCTAAGCACGATCATGTCCTCATCCACAAGCTTGCCATCATAACGGTGACCAAATGATGCATCCCTGTGTAGTGCACAAGCAATTTTATTGCCACGTGGAGGCCGCCTCGCCTGCTGCCGGTCGAACCCTGCTCTCCGGCTAGTCGAATTGCCGGGATTACGAATACGCGGGGCCGGGAGAGACAAGGTGCAAAAGGAAGAAGTTGTTATGGTAGACATAAATTTTGGATGATATATAAGATATGGTACAAAATGATCTAGGAAATTCTATCGAAAAAAAAAATATATGTGCTTTAGGAAGTTGTAACTTGTAATCGTTTTTTTCTCAAGGTATGTATAAGCGGGAGACTTTGGTAACGGTTTGTGTTATTTATAAGATTTATAAGAACTTTGGGTTATCCGGGGAACTAGAACGAGAATAATGAGACCGCGTGGGATGTTTGACACGTGCATTTTTTGCGTGATATCTTGAATTGGGTTTCGTGGAAATCGGGCTAAAGGCCCACATGACGTGGCGTCTGGTCGGATTAACTTCTCTCTCTATAAGGAAGCAATTTTATGAGTAATTTCCGAGAGAGAGAGGGAGAGAGAGAGGGAGTGTTACTCTGGATTCAATGAACCCATTTGTTATTTTTTATTTGCTTTTGGCTTATAATGGAAAAAAAGAAGAAGAAGAAGCTGTAATTCTTAGGAAACATAATCAAAGACGATCACAAAAAGAAAGAAACACTAGCCGAAATTATGAACGCGTATTAAGGAAAGTGATTTATTCACTCTAATTAGAAAGTTTCAGACACGACGATAGCTACACGGATTGGGCGTTGCAACACAACTATTGCAAGTGTGACTAGGTCGGGTTTGACGAGGATTACTTCTAGTTGGTGATATTTTGTGGGTCCAAACATCATCGTATGTTAGCAGATCCTTACACCAAAAAAAAAAAAAAAACATCATGATGCTGATAGACAGAACTTGGTGATGAAACAAGTAGATTTTCAGTTACTTCTAATTAAACGAGTCTTTGGAAATATCTAGAAATTTTCTTTGACTTTTAAACAAACTAAAGAAGTGTATTTAACCTCGAATTTCATATATTTTTTAAAGTTGACCGGTACATCCTGTTTATGATCTCGACCAAGTCTAGCATATTGAAAAGTACCAATGTAAGCTACTAAAGAATTGCCAATTATTGCAAGAATCACTCAGTTGCTCTACTAGGGTTTCACTGTAAAGGGGGTTTTGTGAGAGTGTGGCGCCGGCCCCTCTCCATTCGGGTCCAAAGCCCGGCACTACCTCTGGACTAGCCGTCGAGACTAGGGCCCGCTAGAGGCGGAGGCCGATCCAAGCTTGCGTGGGGAGAGGAGGTGCGTTAGGGAAAGGAGAGGCCCATCATATGTCGGGGCGAGGCGAGGGAGAGGCTGGCGGTCGTCTGTGCCGGCGGGATGGGGGGAGGCTGGTGTGATTAGTAGCAAGATAGCCATGAAGTTCAACGCAGACCTAGGGGTTGCATTTTGGTCGCGACTAGAGGAGGAAGGAAATCCAAACCGTGGGAGAAGAAAGGGAACCGCGGTTGCGCCTGGTGGCGGCGGCAGGGGGAGGGAGGAGGTGGTTAGGGAGTTCTGAAGACGTTGTTTTCCAACGAACCCGAGCTTGTTCCATCGTTTTGGAGTATAGGTTGGACAAGGAGGGTAGTGGAGGGGTGGTTTGCTGGAGACCGGGCCAGTCCACACGGCCAAAAACCGAAGAGACGGTGGCGACAGTGGGTCACTCCCAGTCCAGGTGTTTCCTCCATTTTTTTTTTCATTTTGTTTGTACCATATTTCTGTTGTTTTTTTGTTTGTTTGGTATGAAACAAAAGAGGTGGCCTTCTGAGTTTGTTTTGGATTATAAACCCACTGGTTACGGTAGGGTGTGTTTTTAGTTGGCTAGAATTGTGTCTAGGCCAGAGTGTTAGTGTCCTTATTTGGGTGAAATTGGTTCCAATCGATTGACTACGTCTTTTGACTTTTTTGAAGTCTGATTTTGAGCTGTTAATGAGCTCTATTATTAGTGTTGAGCAGGTTCTCCCCATGAGTCAACGTCGTTAGTTATTCCATACTATGATTGAAATCTAATAGATCCAATCTATATATAGGATTTTTTGTGCCTAGTGAGCGGCTGTTTTAAATCTTTGTTTGTATTAATTCATTGGTCGAATGAAGATTCAACTCCTAAGAAAAAAAAAAAGTACCAATGTAATGAATACTGAACATACTCGACTTGGTAGCTATATCATTAATGCGATGATCTCTAAACGTTTTAATCTTTCATGGCCTACCTCTTGAATCTCGTTATTTATCTGAGAATGCTGTTACTTGCAGCTTTTTCCGCAGCTACACTAACGAAATGGTCAAAACTCGCACAACAAGCGCTACTCAAGATTTTGTTTAGTTAATTGGTTAGTAGACTTGAAGAGAAGTTAACCTTATTCAACATACATTGGGCAGGCCAAGCTACTTATGACTAGGGATGGCAACAGGGGTGGGTTCGGGACAGGATGGGCAACCCGTCGTGCGGAGCTACAATCTAGACCATGTAAAATAAAAAAATAAAAAAAAAAAGAGCCCAAAATTGCTCCCCGGCTCCATATGAAGCCAAACTCCACATACGGAGCCGAATATCTCTGCTTTAAAAAAAACACACACACATTCTCACTCCATTAAACCAATTGACTTCGTTAAAATGTGAGATTTTTTACATATTATGCACCATGCAACGGACTAGACGACGGCCAACTCTAGCTCAAAGTTTTCTCCGTGTTTCTTCTACGCACATTACACACAGAGAGACATGATATTAGTACACACATACAAATATATTGCAGGGATCGTAATCGTAAGACAAAGTTAAGAAGCTAGAAATGGACAATGGTGAAAGGTAGTTGCAATTTGCAAGTAATCAAATTTTTAATAATACAATCAAAATGCTTTCCCAAAAAAACAATTTTTTTTTTTCTCTTTATTTCTACATCATCTAACTGGGGAAAAAATCGGATTCGAAATTTCAAACTCCTCAAAATCCATGAAGAGATATAAGTGACATCATCAGAAAATGGGCCTAAAAAGAAACACACCCATCATTTTAAAAATATCAAAGAAGGTGCTTCTCGACCATGGTTCGACCAAACTTCACTTGTACATCCTTGGGAGTTTCAATCTGGAAATGCAGAGACAAACGTTAAAATTCAAAAACAAAACTCATACCTGAAAAGACAACCCCTCGAGTCATCAAAGTTCGAGTCAGAGCATGAAGAATGTTCCACTACTTACCGCAGTAAGGGCTTTGAAGAGAGCCTTAACCGTGTTGAATGGATTTCTCGGCCCAACAACCTTAAAAGAATCAAATGCATATCAGTTTAGACCTGGAAAACATCTTGAGATTTGACTCCCACTTCAGCACTGAATTTGATTACCTTTGTCTTGACATTCTTGAAACCTGCTAAATTCAAAATGGTTTGCACGATTTTTCTTCCTGCTAATATTCCGTCCTAGTGGGCGCCAGCCGCAGATAAATCTGTATTTTAAGCTGAAACTAAGCAGCAGCAAACGCAGCGGGGAAAAGCAAAAGCAAAACAACATAAGGAGACTGACAAAATGTTACAACTAAGTTGCTTGATTACCTTGGTCTTCATATAATTTGTTTGCATCGCATGCGGAATCATGTGCTCTTTGTATTGTTCTACGTGGTGGAGATTCTTATAGCATTTCTCATGTGCCTGTTGCAGTTTAAACCGTTTTGTCACTAACTACAAATTTGGGGAGGATAAAAAAGTAACAAACAAATCATGAACAACAAAGGAGGCCACGCTCTTACAATTTCTACAAAGGGTGATTGCAATTCCTTGGTCTAAGTGGCAAAATATTTTGTGACAAGGGCAGGTATGTGATTGTGCTAAGAGCTTCTAACAACATGCATTATACTATTTACCTGTGTAGGACTCAACAGAGGCTTACTTTAGTCATGCCAAATCCCTATATCTAAATCAGATCCTATCAGGGAAGTAAACCTTTTGAAAATTAAGACTCTAACAGAGACCACTAAGGTTATCCATCCAAGAATATCTATCTACTACGTGAGACTCAAAAAGAAAATCAAATCACAATAAATTGAAATATATTGAAAATCTTTACAAACATATATAATGCTGAAGAATGTCACGGCACCAAATACCTTCTGGACTGCAACAGGAATTTTGGACCTTAGGCTTTTGCAAAACCAACAACACCGTGATTGTTTTCACAAGCTACAATGGCAGAATGCTTAGCCACGTGCCTGCCCTACATCATAAAGGAGTATGGCATTCAAGAACTGTAAATGCATTCTTCTCTACAAAGAGAAATATAAAAGATGGTTAAACACCGTTGTAACTTTAACACTGCGGCTCACGTTAATAATCTTCACATCAAAACCTTGCCAATGATTGATAATAGCCATAATTAATGCGAGCAGACTTAGAAAATATTTATATCAGACGAGAAACTTAAGATGCCTGATTAAATGTACTATCAGTAATTGACCAAATAGTTGACTGATTATCCATATGATCTAGCAATACCTCAAACAGACTTTTCTACCAACATCACAAGAAAAACGTTTGAACTACTATTTCATTTTTCAGCCAATATGACATTGCAATAATATTTAAACCCGAAGATCAAACCATATTGGAACAGGTATAGGATTAAGAGATTTACAAGACAAGAAATTCATATGTAAAAAATTGTAAATATGGACAGAGAAAAGTTAATCTGAAGCATGCAAAAACTTCTTTGATATTTGCATGATCATACTAAAGAGAAATAATTGTTAACAGTAAGATGCTCAGTGAACTTGTGCCATTACCTTCCTGTAGAGAGGTGTTCTCTTCTTCTCGGTTAAAGAATTTCTCTCCCCTGCAAAATATATAATCTCCTCCTCTAGAAGTTTACCCTTCCTTCCAAAAGTATGATCCAACTATGCTAGCTTCTCTTCAAGTTGTTTGTCAATAGCATTTATCTTTTCTAACAGTGCATCTTCTTTGTCCTTCATGTCATCATATTCTTCTTCATCATCACTGTCAATGGTGGAAACTGTGCCCACATAGTGCTCGTCTAAGTCATCTTCTTCCAAGGTAGCACCCTGGTTCCATTTCGCACTTTAAAGTACCCATAATTTTCAGGATTGTTTGGATCATATGCCTCCCTCCACTCCACCAACCTCTATACCCTATTTAATTTCATCTAAAGAAGGAACGTATTTTCCCTCTGCAACTTTAAGGCGGTTCATCAACTCGGTACTGACCCTATATTCAAGACGACGATGGAAATGCTTCTTCTCGAACTTGTCAATCTTATTTATCCACTTAAAGCCATCGTTTTGGCGAGCCGTCTAGGATGTGGAAAACTTTGTGGTGTGTTGCCCAGGACATACTTCCTACTAAGGAGAGAATTGGTCGAGTGTTGGGCGGCCCTGATACGACATGTACCGAGTGTGGTCTGGGCTCTGAGACGGTGGTTCATGTTCTTTGGCAATGCCATTTGGCTAGGGCGGTCTGGTTTGGAGCTTTGTGGGGGTGTCGTACTGATATCCGTCAATTCCATTTTGGTATGGAATTAGTTCGATGGATCTTAGAAGAGGTTGGAATCCTCCTTCCGCTACCCAATGGGCTTTCTTTAACAGATCTGTTGAAAAAAATAACAATAAAACGTGAGAAGAAAAGACAGGAAATTTTCACCAGCAAACAGTCCCAGGAACGACAACAAAAGAAAGCCAAAAAAGTAACCTAGAAATTCCAGAGAGCATGCCAATTTGTGCTCTTCAGCCGCCAGCAGTTCTTCTCGTCTTCGCCGCCGGATGTGGAATCAGCGTTTTATTCTTGCTTGCTTTCTTTTACCTTCCGTTTGTTTTTTAAAAAATTTTGTTGTCGTATCCAATTTATTGTCGTTTGTTTGTTAGTTGTCGTTCTCTTCTTTTACTCCTGTTCACCGTGGTTTGCCTTTTAATTATTGTCTCGGTTTCGACAACCATATATCCAAATTTGTTGTCGTATTGTCGTCGTACAGTTTATAGTTGTTTGATCTTTGTTGTTACTTCCAGATTATTGTCGTTTTGATGTCAATTACCTACTTACCTTTGTCGTAGTCTTGTCGTCGCCTGTGTTTTATTGCTGTGGTACAGTTTGATGTTGCTCCATTTTTTGCTTTGTTCTTTTACTGTTGTTTTTATTTTGTTTATTTTTGGCCATGTAGAATAGTAAATTTTTTTTTTAAAAAAACACATATAATCCCGTTGCATTAAATTTTCAATGGAGGTTATTACCATTTACAATTTACAAATTTCGAGTCAAACAAGAAAATGTGATTGCTTAAAGCTTGTCCAAACTGAGAACTTCGAGAACAGTTGAAATTTGAAAAGAAATTTATGAAATTAAAATTTAACACAATATTTAGAATATCTTAAAATGTCTTTAATGACATTGTAATTATTTTAATGATATCATAATTTATACAATCAATTACATAGTAATTATTTAATAATATTATTTTGAGACATATGTAAAATATTTACAAACTGAAGTTATATATTCAATAAACATAATTGAATAATCTGTCTCATTAACCCTATAAATTTGGCTTTGATATGTTTTTTATAAAATATCGAAACAAAAGTGTTAAACATTAAACAAAACCAATTTGACTGAGCTCAAGCATTGAATTTTGAGTCGCAACAATTAAAATTCAATCAAGTCGTTGAAAAGCTTAAAATAATAATCACATACTTGCAAAAGAAACATTTGAAGAGCATGTTCTGGATCCATGTAGTTCATGAATTTTATTACAAAAATAAATCAAATAAAATGAATTTTAAATTTTTTTTTATAAGGTATAAAATAATATTTTATCTAATATGCACCGTAAAAGTAACATGGTGAAGAAATAAAGCGTGAGCGCAAAACGAAGGGCAGAAAAGGAAACAAAACGTTAATGAACTCTTGCCTGCTTCGAGGCTTAAAATATATACAGTACGTGCTGTGATTGAAGTTTTTATAACATAATTATAAATAAGAGAACAAGATTCAAATAAAAAGTTGCAAAAATAGTCTTTGAGGATATATATTTATTTTATATTGGTCATTATATTCACTTTTACGTCTAGCTACTTTGAAGTTATGAAATATAAAATATGTGTTTAGTTAGTAAAATGATTATTTTTGCACGAGTATACCGAGCAGAGTTTTTCAAGAAATAATGTGGTAAAAGAAACAAATAGATCAAAAAGTATTCTTTAAAAAAAAATGATATAATTTAATTTTTATTTTGAATATATATTTTTTGATTTTAAATATTATTTTTAATTACTTTATTTTTTAAAAACTTCTCACGACATGTATTATGTTAGTTTATGTCTCAAGATAGATAGTTTATCAATTATAAAGCCAAAATTATAAACTACATTAACCAAATAAAATTTGAATTTAATTCTTCAATTCAGATAAACCTAAAAATATTAAGGTGAACTCACACAAATTTGACTATAATAGGAATGAAAGAAACTAAGAGTAATATAAGTCATAACTAATCGCAAGAAATGAGATTACTCCAGAAATAGTTGATATTGAAGGTTTAAGAAGGCTATCAGATAGATTAAAAAAATTTAAACAGTTAGAAAAATAAAAAAGAATTAAAAAAAAGATAGGAGAACATTAGGGGTAAGAAATTACAATAGACAAAAAAATAAGAAAGAGAAAAAAAAGGTAAAGCACCGAGTATAAAAGACATACAAATAGAGTTTAAAAAAATGTAGACTACGTAAAACACCAAATAAGTAAAAAGATGTAGGGAAAAAAAGTAAAGCCTTTAAAAAGAAAGCAAGAGGGAAAAAAGAAGAAAATATAAAAAATTAAAAAAAAAAAAGAAAATATAGATTACGGTAAAACATCAAATAAGTAAAAAGAGGGGAAAAAAAGTAAAGCCTTTAAAAAGAAAGAAAGAGAGAAAAAGAAAATATTAAAAAAATAAAAAAGAGAAAAAATAAACATTGTTGTAAAAGACAATGATTAACAAATAAAGTTTAAAAGAGAAAAAATAAAGCACCAAAACAATAGAGTTAAAAAGAAAAAAATTCAAATATGAGAATATGGTAGACAAATGGAGCACCAAAAATAATAAAAAAGATAAATAAAATAAAAAAGGGAAAAAAGTAGAGCACAAAATAATAAGGGAAAGTTCTAAGATATAAATGAAAAAGGAGAAGACAAAAAATAAAAGAGAAGAGAAGAGAAGCAAAATAAAGAGTGAGTGTTTTTTTTGGTTTTTTTTAAGGATAGAAAATCCAAAAGAAAAGAAAAAAAAACACCAAAAAAAGTAATAAAAAAAGAAAGAAAGAAAGAAAAGCCAAAACAACTCATTTTGAACAACCAAGACATGAATAGTAGTGGGGGCACCCACTTTTTATTATAGTTAAGGATTTTTTCATTTTAAATGTGAGAGATTATAGTAGACAAATGATACCCAAGGAAAAAAAAAGTACAGCATAAGAAAGGGAGGGAAAATAAAAAATGAAAAAAAAAATTATTAAAAAAGTTAAAAAAGACAAGAAAAAAGGAGGGAAAAAAACCGAAACGCCAAAGGTGCATTTTGATTTACGAAAAAAGGAATAGTGCTTCCTTGTCTACTCTTTTATTATATCTAAGGATATAGATATGTCCCATTAAATAAATGTGGCCTAGTTTTTTAAAAAAAATGCAACAGTGATACTTTTCTTTATATTAGTAGGAAACATGCGCCTTGCATGTGCATTCTTTATATGTTATGGACACAAAGATGAAAATATATATATATATCTTACAAAATTAGTTTTATTTTATTACTCTTATGATGGTTTGGTTTATTAAAAAAATGTTAAGCAGAAAATATTTAAAAGAAAGAAAATTGTTAATTAGAAAATTTAGGAGGAAAGCAAAAAAAGAATACCAAAGATAAAAAAAATTGAAGCAAAAAGTAAAAAATGAAGAATGAATAAATAAATAAGCAAAAGGCAAAAAAAAAAAAAGTGAAAGAAAAAAACTCGATGCCACGTGTCAACTTCATGTGCAAAAGCATATTCACACTGTTATATATATAAAATGTTTAAGAGAGTAGTTTAAACCATCAGTTTGAATTTGAGAATAATAGCATATGAGAGCTTTATACTATAACTTTTACTATAGCATATGAGAGTTTTATGCTGTTCACATTTCAAACTATTGGTTTGAACTAATCTTCTAAATGCCCTAATAGTATAGATACTCTTTTGATTGTTTAACTTAGTTAAAAGGGGAAAAAAAAAGAAAAAGAAAACTATAGTAAATAACACTTTTTCAAAACTAATTTTTGTAAAAAGCAAGTTTTAAAAATATTTATAATAAACAACAAATTTATAATGTAAATAATTTATTTAACATTTTATTTACAATGTAAATAATTCTTATTTACAATGTAAATTTGCTCTTTACCATAAATATTTTCAATCATACTATTTAATTCAAAAAGTTTCAAAAATATGTTATTTCTCTCACTGTTCAAAAAAAAAAAATAGTTGAGCAAATAATATTTAAAAGGAAAAAAGTTATTAATAGGAAAATTTAAGAGGAAAGAAAAAAATACAAAAATGAGAAAAATAAAGGACTAATTATGGAAATAGGACAAAAAACCAAAACAATGAGCAAAATGTAAAAATGAATAAATAAAAAGTAAGAAAAACATAAAAAGGAAAAGGAAAAAAAACTACTTGTCACATGTCAACCTACGTTGTAAAAACACATTCACACTTATATATGTAGTATAAAAATAAGCAAGATCTCAAATATGATATCCAAATCGATCTCACATTAATAATATATTTCATTGGATGTGATAACATTGTGTGTATCTTTGTATAATATTACCACAACTATACTAGTCAAGAAGTCAGTGGAAAGACATTTGCATATATATACATACACACATAGTTTATGACAATGCTAGTGAAAAAAAAAAAAATCAATAATTTGAGATGTGTCATCATGTTTAAATCTCGATCATTTATTAATGTGCGTAAAAAACATAGAAAAAAGACGGGAAGAAAAAGCAGTTGTCCAGATCATTTCTTTTAGAGTTAATTATTATGTTGGTATTTTGTATTTTAGCGTGATATCATACATGTTGTTTCTATAATATATATATATATATATATATATATATATATATATATATATCTAATTAGAAGTGCGTTGTTGTAGCTCCTCTCACAGTAAATTGTTCAACGTTTTGGTTTATAAAATACTAAAATGGTACCTTGTGGTTTTAGAACTCACCATTTGGTGCCCTAAGACCATGTTTTGGAGTTTAAAATGTCTGACTTATCCCTTTACTAGAAAATCTCAAATTATTTTTTTAAAATTTTAAAAAATAAAATAAAAGAATAAAAACGAATAAATCAACAAAATAGTTTTGCTTGATGAGTTTCGTTAACATAGAGTTCGTTAACAAGCGGTTAAGTTAAAATTTTCATGCTTTAAAATATGCGTTTATGGTATCAAAATGATATTTTTTAAGAATCACAATAGTCTTAATATTTTGTAAACAACATGGTGCAAAAATAATTTTACGTTAAAATACAATAAAAAAAAAACCTACTTTTTATCATTCAACGGCTGAAATTAAACTGCATCTGTTTTCAAAAAGTGGAATGTATTGTACGTGATGCTAAGAGGGGATTTAATGTGGCTGCTTGATTGTGGATTTTCATGTTGCAGACAACGCTGAACTTTAGGTTAGAAAACTATGGTAATAACAAGGGCCAAAGCTGGTGACAGAGACACAATGTACTGTTCAGAGTGTTTTAGAGCTCGTTGGAAGTTTTTAGAATTGTTGGTTGGTTAGTTAAGCAGCTATAGTGTATTTGAATTTGACATTGACTAAAAAAACATGTCAAAAGAGTCGACAATCAACCGTCTGCGGAAGTTTAAAAAGAGATGAATCCAAGAAGTAAATTTAAACAGTCTGATGAAATAGCAGATTGTATTGATCTGAGAGAGCTATACACCGGGGTCACTACCGATTACAATGCTGTTGCAAAATAACAAACTACAGTAATCTAATTGTAAATAAATCAGCATATTTGGTTATCTTAGCCGAACAACAATTCTACACCTGTTTCTGATGTTGAGGTCAAAAGTTCAAATTTTTCTGAGCATCAACCCATTATAACAGACCGAGCAACAAATAAGTAGAGCAGTTTGGAACATTCTAGAAGCTGCAGCTTCTGGTGTTCAGCTCAACATAACTTGTAACCCTTATTCAGCAACTTAATGACAAAGAATAAAAATATCTTGTTGAGTGTCACTTGTTGCCAGAAGCAGAGTTGACAGTTCTCACGTGCTTTTTCTTGTTCTTCCAGAACTCATCTTTCTTTCGCTTCTTAGCTTTCAACAACCCCATTTTGCTGTTAATTATACCGAGTATAGCTTTCTTATCCTTCTTGTTCTTTCCCGCAGCTTTCACGTCCAAAATTGATCTAAGCTTCTCATAGGACTTGGCATCCGGAACTTGTCCACTTTTTACCATTTGCTTGTGATAGAAAAATGCTCTCTTGAAATCCCGAACACGAACATAGGCGTAGATCATGGTCGAATAAGTAACAGAATCCGGTTTAAGATCGAGAACTGCCATCTCCTTCAACAGCTGTGGCAACTTCGATTCTTGCCCTCCTCTTGCGTATGCATTGATCAGCATGTTATATGTCATCACTGTTGGCTGCAAACCGATCTTACCAAACTCAAAAATCACATCTCTTGCTTCTGTGTAGTGACCTTGCTTCGCAAATCCATCAACAAGAGTGTTGAATGTTACGCGAGTCCCTTCAATCTTCTCCTTCATCATCATTTTCCAAATTTTCATCAACATTTGGGTATCACCAGCACGCCTAAAGGCATCCAATAAAGCAGTGTAAGTTTCAATGGAAGGCTTTAATCTTTCCTTTCGCATGTTCTCAAATGCCATATATGCTTTCTCATGCCAACCAGTTACAGAATAGGCATGGATAAGAGCTGTGTAAGAGTGTGAAGTTGGATTTATTCCAACTTTCTTCATCCTCAAAAATGCATCTGCAGCCATGTCGCTCATTTTCTGCCTTGCATAAGCGCTAATTAGGCATGTATAAGATTTGGCATTCGGGTCTAACCCCAAATCCTGCATTTCCTTCAGAAGCTTCTCAACAACGTCAGCCTGCATTCTTCTGCTGTATGCATCCATTAGTGTGTTAAACGTTGCAGATGTGGGCTTAATTCCTTTCCATTTCATCTCAGCAAAGAGGCCTTCAGCTTCCTCAACCTGGTTGGATTTACAGAAAGCATCCATTATTGTATTGTACACAATAGCATTTGGAAACACTCCCTTCTTTGCCATTTCAATCTGGATGATGAGGGCTTCACTCTTAAGACCCTCATCACAGAATGCCTTTATAAGAGCACCCAAAACTTCCGGACTCCATTTCACACCTTTCCTGTTCATTCTCTCAAAAAACTCCCAGGCTTCTTTTGCACTGCGGCCCATTTTTCTCATTATAGTAATCATTATTGAACATGTTACATGATCTGGACGTACATTATTTGCCTCCATTGCCTCATACACCTTCCATGCATCATCATACCTGAAATAAATTGCTAGACATCAGCACTTTCAATCAGCAAATCAATTCACATTAAAAGGAATTGGGGAAATTCTACAGTGGTAGCATCATATCGGAAGCGGCTACTGACTTGAATCTATTTAAATTTTACAGTTCGATCAATGATACTATGGAACTGTACAACATAGACGTATAAAGCCTATGAAATGAGTGTAATGGCGTGACTTAAATTCTATGTATGAAATCAATAGTCCTATGGAGCTCTATAGCGCAGGCACCCCATTGTAAAATCTTTGGGGAGCTCTATAGCGCAGGCACCCCATTGTAAAATCTTTGGGGAAAAAAAATCCTAAGAGAAAAATCGTCGGGGAATTCTACACCGAGCACCCCACTGTAGCGACTATTGATCTCAACCTTACAATTTAACAATGCAGTTTAAGAATCTCACAGTATCCAACCCCACATAATATCGACTTTCTTATTTAAATTTTATGGTTGTAGTAAATGGCCGCCCTACAATCAAGGTACCCCACTTCCTCAATGAAAAGATCTCTTTTCTTATAAGTCTCAAATATGCCTTACCTTGCTCTCATGAGAGTCCGCAAGAAAAAAGTTTCAATTAACCATTTCTCTGTGTCTCCAAAGAGTTTTATACTAATTAAGCCAACTCCAAAAGGTTAATACACTAGATAAAGTCACAAAAGCTTGAACGGAAATCAACATCCACAAGGACTAAAAACCATAAACAAGAAAATTCTACCAAAGAATTTGCAACACCTTTTAGAGCACATAAGTCCAGAAATTGCAGCATTATAGACATGAACATCTCTGAAATCCTTTGTCTTTGGTAAATTCCCAAACAAAACCATCAACTTGTCTCCCATTCCAGCTCTTCCTAGCAAAGGAAACAAAACCGAACAAGCCCTAGGAGTCACAAGAGAAGGTTCTTGCAAACCCATCCATTCGAAGAAATACAAACAACCCATGAACAAGCCTTCTTCACCCATCAACCCCAACACTTCAACACACTCTTTCTTGCTGGTTCTCCCTTCGAAACCTCCCAATGCCTCTCCCAAAGTCAGATTCTGTGGCAAATCCCTTGCAATTTGGAGAATTTCCCCTGCAATTCCATCTGGTATTTGCTCACTTTCTTCCTGTTGTTTTTGTTGTTGCTTTTCAAGCAATTCTACAATATTGGAATCAAGATCGGTTTCTATTTCGTCTGCAAACTGAGAATCGGAAGCGAGGTGCCACGAAGAGTGTCGGTTCCTCTGAAGCGATAACCGTCCTTCTTGTTGAGGGTCTTGGGTTGTTGTGCGAAACTTGAAGAATTTGACAAGTGGGTCTTTTCGGTCGTCTTCTTCTTCTTCTTCTTCTTCTTCTTGTACTTCTTCTTCTTCTTCTTCTTCTTCTTGTTGGAGAAATGGGAGGAAAATGGGAGAAGAAAAGTGAGAAGCAGAATCAAGTGGAGTTGCAAGTAGAGAGAGAAGTTTAGGCGATTTTGAGTGGGAAAGAAAGTGAGGTCTAAAGCAAAAGTGGGTGTGGAAGCAATTGGGAATAAAGGGCAATGGAAGAGGGAGTGTTTGGTACGTAAGAGTGAGAGGCATTGTTAATTGGTGCTCCAGGATAGTTTTCTCTACAACGTTTGCTGACAAACTAGTTAATATGTTTTAGAGGGAAGAAGTCAAGATAAAAGGCTAGTTTTGTGTACATTGATTTTTTTCATTTGGGCATTTAAACACTGAGTTGGAAGGCAGAGTGAACAAGATGGGAGCCCTTCAAGTAATTGGTTCTTCAAGCCTGTCAAAATTTGGGACATTTGAGGGTAAAAGAGAAGGTTAGACATATAAAGCTTACTACAATATATCAAAAAAATAAAACTTCATAAAATGTTTTACCAATATCAGAAATGAATATCATTGTAGAAATTACTGTGTAATTTTGTAGCATAAAACATGAATACTATTGCAACAATTACAATGAAATTTTGAAATTCCTAAAATATTATTAAAAAAAATTGCTATATTTCAACCCTACTCTTGTTCTTATGTTTCAATTCTCTAATCTTTCACATATAATATAGGATGGCTTCAACTCTTTGATCTTTCAATTGCTCCAAAAACACAAATGAAGCTTGCAAAGTTGCAAATTTTCTTATCAAGTCAAAGAGTTCACTGTACAATACGGGGTGGTTTTTATAATTTGATGTTCTAATTCTTCCAAAAAAACAATGACATTGCAAAGTTGCAAAATTTCTTATCAAGTAAAAGACTCTGGTGACATTTCTCTAATCTTCTAATAGTTCCAAGAATATCAATGAATTTGCAAAGTTGCATCATTTTCTGCTTCACTATAGAATATAGGATGGTCTCAATTCTCTAACCTTCTGATTGCCCCAAAAACACCAATGATTTTGTAAAGTTGCAAAGTTTCCTAAAAAATAAAAAAGTAACCCAAGAAAAAAAAAACGAAACAGCCATAAAAAGCAGAACAAAACACAACCATAAAAATAAAGATTTTTGAGCAAAGTAAGGAAAACCCACCTTGGGATTACTCATTTGGAGCGCAAAAACTCAAACTTGACTATGCCTCTGGAATCGGAATGGGATTGAAAAGGTAGGTTTTCCTGGTAACCTAACGGAGGAGAGAGCAAGAGGAAGGCGTTGAAACAAGACATGAAAAGAGGCGGAGCTGAGAGAAAGTTGGGGAGAGACCATTTAACAGAGGAAGCTTCTTCTATGTTTTCCTTCTTCTTCTCAACGGTCCAGAGAAAAACACCGACCACTGAGAATAAGCGTGCATACATGTGTAGAATTATATACCTAGACTATATCGTTAACATTATAGAATAAGAAGAGAGTTGTGAAGAGTTTGAGAAATGAGAGGGGATTGGAAGTGGAAATGGAAAGATACCTGGTCACGGAGGTTAGGTTTTTAGGGTCCGTTTGGTTCGAGTATTCGAGTATTTAAATAGAGTATTTAAATGAAGATTTAAATTTTTATGAGAGAAAATTTTATAGCAAAATGATTTAAACCATGAAACAAATGAAGCATAAGACTTCGTTTTTTGCCTTTTTTTTGGAAAGGTTTTTCATTTTTTTTCTAGTTTTTTGGCTTTTTTTGGTTTTTTTTTTCTTTTTTAATTAGTTTGTTGATTTTTTTTTATAAAATATGTCAATGATTTTTTAAAAAAATTATTTATTTTTCTTAATTCATTGTTCTGTTGAGGTTTAGGGCATTGTTAAAAAAAAAAAAAAAGTCTTTGAGCTTAGTAGATTTGGTGGTTGACTTATTTCAAAAATACATTTTAACATATTTAAAAAAAAGATTAATTACAAAAACTCCCTTTAATTATAGTCTTTATGACATTTTGTCCCATAAACTTTAAAGCTAACATTTGTTCCTGTGAAGTATGAATTGTTAACAACAATGATGCTTCTGTTAAAATTTTACGAAAATTTGACATATGATTATAAAGTTAGAGGTATTTTATTTATTTTCGTTAAAAAATAATAAAAATAACCTTTATTGATAGTTAAAAAATCAATTAAAACTATTATTCTGTTGGAATCTTTTTATAATATATTAAAATTTTCTTCAAAATTTTATTTTTTCATACCCAAAAATTATTTTGAAAATTTAAAAGTTATATATATTAATGAAATAAAAAAAATATAACATAAATGTATTCCATAAAATAAAAAATATAACACAAAATTTTCAAAGAGAAAAAAACTTTAATAGTGTTAGTAAAATTTGTTTCATATTTTTGAAATTTTTATTGGTATTTATACATTTTAAAATTTTTAAATACTTTTGAGTGCAAAAAAAGTCAATAAAATATTAAAGAAAATTTTGGTATAACAAAAAAAAAAGGATCAGGATAATAATATGTTTTTAATTGATTTTTTTAATGTGACATTTGAGCATTTCTAGTACATTAAAAATGCAATAACCTAAGGATTATGTTAAGTGAAATATGTGTCACAAGGATTATTGTTTAATTTAATTTTTATGATAAAATCCATAAAAGCAAAAACGAGATTTTTAAAGGTAAAAATCATGCCATAGTCTTAAACATAGAAGGAATTTGAAAAAGAGTACAAGAAAAAAATACTTAAATAGGGGCACATTCAAAATTAGTTTTTTCAATAAGAAGAATTAAAAGGAGAACTACACACTTTTACAAATATAGAATATATACAAATGTAGATCTGATGAAAGGGACATTTCAATCAAATGTGTGCTTTGGTTGAGTATTGTATACATGTTGGCAAGTAAAGCATATTTAAAGAAAATAAATTTAATAGAAATCATATAAAAAAATTAAATAAGTAGATATAAAAACTAGTAGATGAAATGCCATAGAAAGAACCAAAAATAAGTAGGAAGGACTTAAAGGCCAAAAAAGATAAACCGGGGGAGGAATTAAAAAAAAAAGAAGAAATGGAAAAGAAGGATTTAAAAAGAAAAAAAATAAGAAAGAAAGGACTAAAAATTAAAAATAAAAACCAATAAGGGACTAAAAGTAAACAAAATTTACTTTCAACCAAAAGAAATCGTTTTGGTCGAAAGTGTACAGTAGCTCATCGCTTTCTACATATAGTTAGATTAAAGGGAAAATATCAACACACTTTTATGTATTCTGTTTAAATAACACTTTTAATTCTTTTATTACACAAATCCTAATGACTCATTTGTTTCAAAAGTTCGAACCATTTAACTTCAGTATTTTTTCTTACAAAAATTTAAATTTATGTTTAAACCTATGAACTTAAAAGATCCTTATAAATCCACTAAATTAAGATCATACTTAAAATACCTCTTAAACAATTAATTTTTTAAATAAACAGAAGTCCACCCTTCCCAATTTATATTATATGTTATTTTAAACATATTAAAAATTTAAAAGTTGTAAAATGGTTGAATAAATATTTCAATGAAGTAACTACTTTAATTATTTTGAGAGCATATAGTAAGGGGCATTAGTGATAGTCTATATCTTTACTCTTTTATTTTGCTTATTACAATTCCTTTTTTAATTGCTTTTTAAGGGTTTTTATTGTTACTTAATGGTATTTTTCTTTTTAAAGATTATTTATCTCATTATATGTGTACCTTCATATCATATTTAATCCATAAATTTATACCTTATTTCCATCAATACTTGATTTTAACTTATACACAAAATACCCTTAAATACAAGAAAGTAAATAATATAATATAGAAAATTAAAAAATTTCAAAAATGGCGTTGATTTCAATCTTCGTAGTTTTTAGAGTGCTTATTTTTATGTCAAAAACGAGTATTGATTAGTAAAGGGTATGACAAATGTATATTTAAAGTAATCTAAAGTTATATAATTGATGAGGAAAAAAATTGAGCTATACTTTCTAAATAAACATAAAAACATGGTATAAAATGATAAATAACCAAGCTTTAATATTTCAAAATAATAAATTGTAATTTTAAATTTTTATTTTGTATCATGGTGGTATCTTAAAGCATAATTTACAAAACATTTATTATACAAATTAAGGGAATTATATGGTTGTCTAGAGTAATAGTTTCAAATGGGATACAAAAGACAATTTACTTAACCTATCTTAGATGTGGCCTAAATTATATTTTAAGGTATCATCGTCCACCCAAGGATGAAAATATCGGTATCAATAGAAATATCAATATTTTAAATTTAAAGAAATTTAAGAGAAAATATCGATATTGGTAGAAATATATATAAAAAAAAACTTATAAAAACTATATATATTTGTTTTATACTAAAATTTTGATATAAACTAAAGCTGTGAAAAAGAACAATATACTACAACCTCTACAAGAATAATACTTTTACTGATTTATTATGATATTAACCGAAATTTCCTCTAAATTTTAGTGTTTGGACAATAAATTTTCCAATATTTTTGAATTTTCCACCAAGATTTCAAAAAGTCCTAAAAAGTCCTTTGGGTGTAAAGATAACTTCTCTCATTTTTTTTTTTAATTTTGGTTAATATCGGGGAAACTCTTTTATGCCCAAAAGATATTTCGAGACCTTAGAATCGCAAAAATTTAGAAGATATCGGAGAAATTGTTGTCCATGCATCCACCTTTGTCATGATACAAATTGTAATTATAGAAGTATTAAGGCCTTTTTGTTAAACTATTTGAGGTAAATAATATAATTTAAGACAATGAAAATAAATTGGATATTATAAAATTTTTGCTATATAACATAACAAGTTTATCCTTAAGTTTTCTATTTATTTCTCTCTCTCTCTCTCTCTCTCTCTATCCTTTTGCAAATCTCTCATATCACCTTTCCCTCCCTCTGCCCTTTCCAGTTTTCACTCTCTTCCTCCATTCTCCATTTCCACTAAGGGGTTCGTATAACCCATTAATTTGTTCAATACGTTTAATCCAATTCAATTCATCGGATTAGATTTGATTATAAAAAATGTAGATTAGTTTTGAATTAGGAAAATCTCAATCCGACATAGTATCCCTCAATCTGTGTAGTCCGTGAGTCCGAACTACATATATATTATATAAATTACATATACATATATGCAAAGCTTTAATAAATATATAAACCTATACTCTATGGTACTGTGTTTCCAAAGTCTATATGTTAAAAAAAAAAAAAAAAAAGCTTAGCCTAATTACAAAGATCAATATTATTTACTCATGACATTTACTTATGTCTAAAGTTTATTTAAATTTATTACTTGTAATATTTTGTAATGCTACAATTTAATTTATTATCAAAGACTAGAATTCTTTTGGGTTGTAATATGTTGGATTTTATTAATTATATTATATTACACTATGTTAATTTTAATTGCTAGTTTTTTAATAAATTTAAAGGCTTAATCCGTAAATCCGCAGAATCCATTATGCAAAATCTATGTTTTTCGAATTAGATTGGAGTGTTCACGGATTTGTTTTGAATTGAGATTTTTTCAATTCGATATGGATTACGGATTAACTTCTAACATGTGCAATCGAATCTGTGAACACCTTTAATTTCTACTTTCATTTAAAGCTCGCTAGATAGACTACTGATGTAAATCACGTGACGAATCATGTCAAGGCAAGCACAAATCGCTCTAGGAAATGGGCTTCAACAATTGCTATCCTTAAAATATCCTCGGAGATTACAGAGGCCTCGCAAAGATCACCATGGCAATTGAGGAAGCAACAAGCACAAGCGGCCATCGAGGAGCATACATGGCCCAATAGTAATCGTAGAGGTGCAACAATCATCAATAAAGAGAAATGGGGGAGTGAAAGGGAGGAAGATGAACTCACTATCAAGGTATTTGTTAGGCATCATGATGGAGAAGAAAATATAGGGAGGACAAGAGAAGAGAGACTTCCTAAAGGAAGACGAAGAGAGATTTCAGGCCTTTAAACTTGGGATATTTAGGCAATCTACATATTTTAGACAATCTTTCTCCCTTTCTTTTTTAAGTTTGCTCCTATGCAAATGACCTTCTTCCCCTTTATCATTATTCTTTTAGGGTCTATTTGATGCATAGGATAGTAGAACAACATTAGATAGGATAAAATTTAAAGATTGAATTGGAATGTAAGGAAAGAATAGGATTAAATTTTAGCTAATTCAATTTTATATTTGGTGCTATGTTATTAGATAGGTTTTTTTTGGGCAAAAATCTTTTAAAAAAATTATGGTCAAATTGTAATTTTTAAAATTTTGGGGACAAAGATGTGACACCCGAGTATTTTTAGTACATTAAAAATACAATAATTTAAAGATTATGTCAAACAGAAATATGTGTGTAACGCCCCTATATGGGGGTTAACAGTTTTTAATGAGATAAAATAAAAATAAATAGTAAAAGTAAAACCTTAAAAATAAAATTTGCCCGGGACTTAAATGAAAACTCTTAACTCAAAAATAAAAATATAAACGACAATTAAACCACAGTTTTAATGTAGCACCTTAAATTTAATAATATAAACTGTTGTCATCATCATTTTATCCCTCAACACATTGTAATACAGTCACAGAAAGTAACAATTGATGCTTACATTATCATGAAGAACATTCTCAACAATTGAAGCAGTCCCAATGTAATATAGTTACATCACTTCCTCAACTATATTTCTCGTAGCCACCTCACACTTAGTGAGTCCTGAAAAGATATAAACATAAGGGTATGAGCAACACTATGCTCAGTAGAGAAAACCATTACTCACCTCTATCATTACCACATTAAAATCTGCATGGTTAGTAAGTTACATCATATTCCAGATTATGAGGTTTATTATGATCACATCTTATGGATACCGTAGTTAATCATTACCAAGTGTCATAATTACACATTTATACAAATATTACCAATCATCATTGTTCCTAGGTATCCATGTTAAATTGAGTATCACTCAACTCATCGAAACCCAAATGGGCGCACTTGATCACCCTATAAACATTCCAAGGGTGTTCCGGTGAGGGGACATCAAGCCCCGAGTCCTCACCAAATCGATTCCTGTACAGTGTGTTCTGGGACTTTCAACCCAAGGAAGCGTCATCGCCTTCCCCCTACTTTACCTTTTAGGGTATTCATGCCCAAGGACGTAACCGTCGCCCTTTTCATGTCTCACAATTTCTCTATATTAAATCATTATTAATAGAGTTAATTTTCCTAACCATGCTTCTCAATTTATAACATGTGTCAATTCATTATGTTCCTCGCCGTACAATACAAGACGAGTCCATGTCATAGTTTCATATGTGATACACATATAATATCAGTTCAACATAGATATATATATATTGCGGCAAAACAATCAATTTTAATTCTATAAAAACCTCACAAAAGATGAGTAATAGAATCCCTACCTTTCAAGCTTATCAACAATCTTTTAATCCTGGAATCAGTTAACGTTAGCTCCATACTCCCTTGATCCTAAGGCGTGCATAAGGACAATTAAAACTAAAGCACAACATACAACTACATTCATAAAATTTATTTTAATTTAATCTTAGAATTTCAAGAAATAACCACTACCCATAGAGGTATTATAAAGTTTAACAATATAAATTTTCTGTCTAGGGCATATACACTTAGACTTCATACATATGCTCCAAAATAGCAACAAACATATACTTAGGTTTAAGAACGCAAATTTGAATAATCCTTTAGTATAAAAGAAAATTTATAAATGAAAGACTAAATTTGTTCATAAGATTCTAACCTCGGATTATGGTTAGTTGGAAGCTTGAAATGGCTTCAAAACAGGTTCCTTTACTTCGGTATGACTGAAATTCTTGCTCAAATGGAGGTGATGGTGGCTGATTTTTATGGCTGCCTTGAAGAAGTTCTCTAAGTATTTTGCTTCAGCAAAGAAATGAGAAGAAGAGTGTGGGAACCGTGGAAGAGAAAGGAAGAAAAGATGAAGTCTTTGAAGAGAAGTGATGGAAACAATTATAGAGGAGACATGTTGAAGCATGTCACGGAGGAAATAAAGAAAATGAGGGTCGAGAGTAGTTGGAAAAGATATCTTTATGTCTCATCTAAAGACTTTAACACACATAATGTCAATATGACATTTTTGATATTTATTAGAAGTTCTAAGGCTTTTTAGTAATCATACTAAATAAATATAGGAGAATTTTAAAAAAATTTAAAAATAGATAAAAATAAATATTATAAAATAAATTTAAATGAAGCAATTTTTTTTTTATACATTAAAAATTAATTTAATTACCTCAATACCCGTTAGGAGAATAACGGGTGTCACAATGTGTCACAAGGATTAATGTTTAATCCAATTTTTATGATAAAGTCCATAAAAGCAAAAATGAGATTTTTAAAGGTAAAAATCATGTCATGGTCTTATACTAGAAAGGAAGAATATGAAAATAAGTTAAAAAGCTTAATTGTTGTAACAAATGTTAAGACAAAAATACAGCATAAGGAAACATACTGTATAATAATATGAAGAATTATACAGTATAAGAAAGTACACTGATAAAGTTATGTGGTACGAAAATTACATTGTAAAAGTAATGCAATGTAGGAATTTGACTATTTGAGATTAAGCAGTATAGAAATTGGATTGTTTAAGTTAAAGCAGTATAGGAATAATACTGTTTAGAGAATATGGATGAATAAAGAATGTTGTAGTAGTATAGAGAATATACCGACAATATAAGAAAATACTGTCAGTATAAATTTAGAATACACAAAGTTAGATAATATTATAATTACATTATGTGATGGATGAAAATAAGTATAGGAGATTGTGGGACCTCATGAATTATATGAAAAAGAATACCAATAGTATATAAAAAATACCGTCAGTATAAATTTAGACTGTGTAAAAAGTCTTTAAGGGACCCACCATGGGCCACCAAAATGAATGAAAATTTACTACCAAGCCCCTTGGGTGGCCCAATTACACATTGCCAAGTTAAGCAAGATGATGTCAAGTGATGACTAATGTTGGTAAGTAATCAAATTTTGATGGGAAATTACCAAAATATCCATTGAAGTGGCCAAATCAAATATTGCCAAGGTTGTCATAAATAATGTTAAAGTGATGACTCATGGTGATGAGTCATCAAATTTGAGAAAAATCAAGAGCAATTCACTTATTTAAGGAACCGAGAAATGAACAAAAAAAAAATGTTCCATTCTTCTTCCAAAGAAAACCATCCCCCCTAGGTATTTTCTTCTCAAAAACTTTGATGAATTCCAAGCTCCAATTATGTGAGGAAATAAGAACAAGGAAGGAAGGGAAGATTAAGAAGTTTTAAGATAAAACTTAAAACTTTTCCCTATTGTGTATTAGGGTTTTGCTCAAGTTTTTGATGGAATTTTTATGGTGAGGTATGGGCTTGATGTCAAGGAAATTTGGAAGCTTTCAAGTACTAGAAAGTGAGGACAAGCACTTTACATGGATTAGGTCTCAAGTAAGCCAAGTTTATGTTTTATTATGTATGCCAAGTGTTTGATGAAATGTTTAAGCTATAGCATGTAATATGGACATTATGGCATGATTGGTTTATGTTCTATGATGATCGTGATGATGATGGAAAGAAGAAAAGTAAGGGTTTTAGGTTTAAAAGTGAAAAATTGTCAAACTTTGTATAGTTTAACTAGTTTCAAAGGAATAGGATTTTGAGGGCCTTAGAGGCCAATTTATGTCCCAAATATGGCATAGGTCTGCCAACACAGTGAGGGAAATAACTTTTGTGAATAAAGTTTTGTAAAATTCCAAAAGGACTAAATTGTAAAGTTTTGCTAAAGTTCGGCAAATTTGAAAATCAGCCAAAAAGTCCACTATAAAGTTGCAATTTGGGGAAAGTTAAAGCATGAAAGTTGTAGAACTCATCAAAACTATTAAGACAATGTAGACATTTTGTCAAAATTCTGCTCGGTTGAGGAGTTATGAATTTACAAAATTTTGAGCACAAAATTTCAAAAAATGAAAACGTTATGAAATATTTGGAATTCGATCATGGAACTTTTGGAAGTTTTATTTGTTGTGAAAAACTAAAATTTTTGGTACAAAATGATTGTTTTTGGTTCTAAGAGTAAAAATGTAAAGATTTTTGTGTTTTAGACCAAAACCGTAAAATCATGTGAAAACTGGGTTTTCACCAATGGATGTTGGGTTCCTGCAATTCTGTGGGCAGTGAGTAACCACAAGGATTATATTTTTAAAGGATTTAAAAGTTTATTTAAGGAAAAAATGAAAGAAAAATGTTAAGGGCAAAATGGTCATTTTATGAAAAAGGCTAAAACAGACCTGAAAGTCCTGATATCAAAAAATGCTCCTTATTAGGAATTTTTTTGTAATATGTAAGTAATAAAACGGTAAAGTTAAGCAATGAATTTTATAAAGTTACGAAATTGACGAAAAACCTATTAAGGGTAAAATCATCATTTTTAAGAAAATGGCTAAAGCAGAGTCAAACACTTTGAAATAGCAAAACTATCTTAGATGAAAAATGTTTCATAATGTGTTAAGTAATGAAACCGTCACATGAGACGGGAAATTTAATAAGGAATGTTCAAGTAAAAGAAAGGTAACCCAGTAGGTTACAAAGTTAAGTAAAGGAAAAGGGTAACCCCATGGGTTGCCGAGTTAAGTAAAAAGAGTGATAACCCGATGGGTTACGGAGTTAAGTAAAAGGTACAGTAACCTGGTGGGTTACAAAATTAAAAGCAACGGTGTACAAAGTAAAGAGAAGTAAACCGATAGGATACCAAGTTAATTTAAAAGGAAAGAATGGTTAATATTTAAGTTTTATTATCAATCGAGTAGATTGATGAAAAAAAGTTAACTAATAAGTCAGGTGTCATATGATCAGGACACAAAAGTCGACTAATGAAAGAAAAAGGAAGGAAACGGGAATGTTAGAGCTAAGTCCAAGTAAGTTCAAACCTCACCCACAGCATGAAGCAAATGAATTTCAAATAATTTCAATATGTTGTATGTTTGCAAATGAAATCCACAAAGTTTAAAGTTCAAAACAAGATTTGAAAAGAATTCGCAATTGTTATGTTTAAAGTAAATTTGCATTTGATATGCATAACATTTTAAAAAGTTTAAGTTATGATTTTCAATGTATTTAAAGTAGCATTACATGTGTTATGCAGTATGAATTAGAATTTAAGTCATGTTATACAACATGTTTGCATTTACCATGCTAAATGTTTAAATGTTAAGTTATAGCTCTAAAGTATATCAGCTTTTTTTATGCTCACTTAAGTTAATAGGAAGGTAAAGTAAAGATAAAAAAGAAAATGTCGTACCAACCTCCTTGACGTGAGGTACATAAGTAAAGTTAAAGTTTTGACTTCCTTGATGTGAGGTACATGACCTCGGTGTTCAATGGTCTCAAGTCTTTCACAAGGGAAGCATCATGTTTATGATCTCATGATCAATGATGTTAGTACAAACACTAAAGTTTATAAGATAAGGAGAGTTAAGGAACAAAAATAAAAAGTTAAAGTAAGAAAAGAATATTTATAAGATGCTCATAATTGAAAGTTATAATAGAACATAAATGGAATCATGCATTATGAATTTGCTTGTATTTCTTATTATGAAGTGTTTATGTGAAATGATTATGGAAAACATTCTGAGAAATGTTTTACGTTAAATGTTTGTAAAAAACATTTTTATGTTTTCAAAAAAAGGTTTATGAAGGATGTTTTAAGAACAAGGTTTTTATGGGAAAAGCTTTTAAAGCATATGAAATTATTTGTAAGATTTCGTTGGAACTTACTGAGCAAAAGCTCATTAAAAATTTCTTCATAATGTAGGTAGTCCTATAGGTGATTAGTAGAACTTGTTAGAACCATTGGATGCTGCGAAAGACAGTTGCAAAGACTTAGGTATAGATACCACTACAGTATGCTTCCACTAGTTTAAGAAAATGTTTTCTCACTATTTGATATAGTATTTTTAAAGTTTAAGAAAGTCAAAGTTTTAAGATATGTTTTCAAAGTTTAAATTATATTTTCTTTTATGAAACGTTTCATATAATTAAAGAAAAAAATTTATTTTAGTATTTTTCTTGCTAAGTAAGTAAGATTAATATTTAAGAAATGAAGTTTAAAGAAAGTTAAATGACTGCCCAAAAAGGCAGGGCGTCACAAAAGATATAATTATAAAAAACAGTTACATTACATACAAATTAATTTTGACCCCTTAAGTTTTAGAAAGCTATAACTTGACCTTAAATTTTATAAATTTTTGCAAATAGATCCTTAAAATTTTTCACAATGCACAAATATTGTGTTTAATCATATACTTTAGTAAGAGATAGCCTAATCCCTCCTTAAGGTGATTTAAGCATGGACTATATAAGTCATTATCTTTCTCTCTTTTTTTTTTTTTTTTTTATTTTCCACCCCTCTCTCTATTTCTCCCCTTATTTTTTTTTACCTCCAGTTTTCACAAACTTGTATGGTTATTACGAAGTTGACGAAAAATCGTTAAGGGTAAAATCATCATTTTTGAGGAAACGGCTAGAACGGAGTCAAACACTCCGAATTAGCGTAACGCTCTTATACGAAAAATGCTTCTAATAGTTAAGTAACAAAACCGCTAGTGAGATGAGAAGTTTAACTAAGAGACGCTTAAGAACAAGGGTAACTCGGTAGGTCACAAAGTCAAGTAAAGAAGGAGGTAACCAGATGGGTTACCAAGCTAAGCAGAAAGAATGGTAACCTGGTGGTTATATAATCAAGCAAAGGAAAAGGTAACCCGGTGGGTTACAAAATGAAGGAAAGGAAAGGGTAAACTGATAGTATACCAAGTTATGAAAAAATGAATGAATGTTTAATGTTTACGTTTTAATATCAATCGAGTTAATTGATAAAAAAAAAGTTAATTAATGAGTCAGCTGTCGTTTGATCAAGACATAGAGGCTGACTAAAGAAAAGAAAAGGAACGGAATAGAGAACGCTAGAACATAGTCTAGGTAAGTTCAGACCTCACCTACAGCATGAAGTAAATGATTTTTAAATGTTTATATATATGTTTTCAAATGTGCTTGCAATGGTTATACCAGTTGTTTTAAAAAGTATGTTTGCATTTGTTATGCACAAAGTTTTATAGTTTAAATTAAGATTTGTAATGTTTTTGCAACTATTATGTTAAAGCATGATTGCATTTGATGTGTATAAAGTTTTAAAAGATCAAGTAAAAATTTACAATGTATTTGCAAAAATTTATGTTTAAAGTATGTTTGCATTTTTTTAATGCATAATGTTTTACTATTTAAGTTATAAGTATTATGTTGCGTTTGTTATGCAATAAGTTTTACAATACAAGTTACGATTTGCAAATGTGTTTGCATATAATGTAATTGCATTTAAAATGCTCACTAACGTTAAAAAGAAAGTAAAATAACGACGATAAAAGAAAGTGTCGTGCCAGCCTCTTTGTTGTGAGATACTAAAAGTAAAGTTAAAGTTTGACCTCTTAGATGTGAGGTATATGACCTCGGTGTTCAATGGTCTCAAGTCTTCCACAAGAGAAGCATCATGCTTATGATCTCATGATTAATGATGTTGGTACGAACACTAAAGTAAAATAAGGAAAGTTAAGGAACAAAGATAGATGTTAAAGTAAGCAAAGAATGTTCATAAAACGCTCATAACTGAAGGTTCATAATTGAGCATAAATGGAAATGTGCATTTTGATTTTGCTTGTTTTCCTTATTATGGAATATTTATATTTTATGGAAAACATTCTGAGAAATGTTTTACGTTAAATGTTTATGAAAAACATTTTTATGTTTTCAAAAAAGGGTTTACGAAGGATGTTTTAAGGAAAACGTTTTAGAAATGCTTTATGAAAAACGTATTTAGAAATATTTATGAAAAACATATTCATAAATGTTTATGAAAAATGTTTTAAGAGAAAGGTTTTTATGAGAAAAGTTTTTAAAGCATGTTTAAATAATCTGTAAGATTTTGTTTGAACTTACTGAGTGAAAGCTCATTAAAAGTTGTTTCATGCTGTAAGTAGTTTTATGGGTGACCAGTAGGACTTGTTAGAAGAGTTGGGTGCTACGGAGGACAGATGCGAGGATTTTGGTATGGATACTACCACAGTTTGCTTCTGCTACACAAAGAATATTTAATACAGTGTTTTCAAAATTTTAAAATTATGTATTTTACGAAATGTTTTATACAATAGTAGAAATAAGTTTTAATCAATGATTCAGTAAATGTTTCTTAATAAGTTTTAAGAAACGATTTGAAAAAGGTTTAAAGTCAAGTATTGAGCAATGTCTCAGTTTAGATTGCAACAGAAGTCGCAACAGTGTTTTAGAATGTTTTAAAGGATGTTAAAGAAAAAAAAATTATTCAATATTTTTCTTACTAAGTAGGTAAGATTAATGTTTAAGAACGATATTTAAGAAAGTTAAGTGACTGCCCGAAAAAGTAGGTCGTCACAGTTGGTCCCAATCTTTTTAAAAAGTAGCAATTTAGTCCCGAACCATTTTTTTTATTTAACTTGGTTTAACCTTGTAAAAAATGTGCAATTTGATCCTCAATCGTTAAGTTTGACTGTTAAAACATGTTTGACCATTTTAATAAGGGTATTTTCGTAATATGTTTTAAAGAAATTAAAATTAGAACATACAGACCCTCCTCCTCCCTACCCCCACCCCTTCCTCTTCTAGCATAGCAGTCGCAGGTTGTCGTCTCCGACAATGATGTTGTCAACAAGAGATCATAGAGGAGACCAACCGAATCCTCACGGAGATCCCTGTTGGCAACCCCAATGATCCTGACGACCTCGGGAAGATCGAGATCAACCCTAACACAGGGGACGGGGGCCGACGGTGGGTCTCAATGTTTTCAAACGTTTATTTATTTTTTGATAAGTTGTTTTTTTTAAGAATTTTTTGAGAATTTTTTGAAGTATAATTTAATAATTTCATTTAAAAATGATTTTTAAAATTGTTTTTTGTTCAAAAATTTAACGATTGAGGACTAAATTGTATCTTTTTTAAAAAAATAGACGAAATAAATTTTTTAAAAAAAGTTAAAGACTAAATTGTAACTTTTAAAAAGATTAAAGACCAACCGAACTATTTACTCAAGAGATAAATAACCCTATTTTGAAACACAAAAGTATCCGTGCTCTTTTAAGTATTTTCTTTGTGTTGTTATCTTTTTCACCTGACAACGGTAATATTTCTTTGGAGGCATAAATTCAAAATGAAAATTACACACAGAATTCACTTTCAAATAGTTGAATTTCCAAACATTTATCTTCCGATTAAATAATATTAGAGCCGATGTTGTGAGTGTCTTTCTCATTCTATCACTGTTTTGAAGGGGAAAAAAAATACATACAGTACAATGACAGAAATCAATACACTATGAGCACGCCATTTATCACCAAAAAGAAGCCACAGACTGTAAGAAATCAAGTCAGGCGATGTTTGGAGGTCGAAAAACTTGTTGTTTTGCTTTCATCATAATCCATCGTTGTTTGTGCTTTTCCCAATCATTGCTAATTTAAATTGTGTATTTACTATATATTTCTATCAAAAAAACTTTTTTTTTTTCAATTACTAGTGTAAGGAGTGTGAATCTTTTTTTAAACTTACTTTGTCTAATTTTATTTATGGGTAATTTAGAAATGAAAAAGTTCACAACAAATGGGTGTGGGAAGAGTAAACTGGGGTATAAAAAAAGAATTAATTATAAAAATTTCCTCTAACTATAACTCTTGTAATATTTTACCCTCGAATTTTAAAACGTAATATTCGTTCTTCTTGAGGTATGAGCCATTAACAAAAAATTATCTTTCTGTTTTTAATGAAAATTGACAAATGATTGTAAAACTAGAGATATTTTTGTAATCCTATTATAAAAATAATTACAAAAATTAAAACTATAATAAAGCAGTCTTTATTGATGATTAAAAACAAAAATATATATATATATTAGCATCATAATACCATATGGATCCCTTTTTATATACCAAAATTGTCTTTAAAATTTTATTAATTTTTTTATGCCCAAAAAGTATTTTAAAATTTTTAAAGTTATAAACTTTAGTGAAAACTTCAAAAGTATGAAAGAAATTTTATTAAATACCATATGAGTGTTTCTCTCCTTAAAACATTTGTGTTATATTTTTATTATATTAAATATATTTTGGTTATATTCCTTTTTCCACTAGTATCTATAACTTTTAAATTTTCAAAATATTTTTTGGGTATGAAAAAAACTAATAAAATTATAGAGAAAGTTATAGTATATAAAAAAAAGAGAGACCCGTATGGTATTATGATTTTAGTTGATTTTTTTTTGTTTTTAATAATCAATAAAGACTATTTTATTATAGTTTTAATTTTGTTGTTATTTTTATAGATAGGTTACTAAAATAACCTTAATTTTAAAATTATTTCTTAATTTTTTATTAAAATTCTAATAAAATGAACATATTTTTTTGATACTTTAAGGAGATAGATGTTACAGTTTAAAAATTAAGAAACAAAGTGTTAAAAATGCTATTGTTGGAGAAATTTTTATAATTAATCCTAAGAAATAATGCTCAACAAATCAGGGACTCTTGCTTAAAAAAATGTCCTTTACTTTCAATACTTTTTTAGTAAAAAATTCCTTTTCACGGTGCTTGATGCATCATGAACTTAGATTTGCTTACTCCGTGGACTTTTTACTCACTTAACGCTTTTGCTACCAAAAATTTAGAAAATGGACTTAAAAATTGTGAATAATGATTTAGGAAGGAAAGTAAAGGAAACTTGAAACACTCTTCTATTTATTAAATTATAGATTAATTACAAAAATTCCTACTTAATTATAGCATTTGTAATAATTTACCTTCGAACATCAAAACGTAACATATATTCTCTTAAAGTTTAACCATTAATAAAAAACGTCATTCTACTAGAATTTTAATTGCAAATTGACAAATAATTTTAAAATTAAGGCTATTCTAGTAACCCTAGTTATAAAAACAATAAAAAGATTGAAAATATAATAAAAATAATCTTTATTGATAATTAAAAAAATTAAAAACAAACCACTATTCGAATCCTTCTTTTTTTTTTATGTACCAATTTTTTTAAAAAAATTTTATTAACTTTTTTCACACTTTAAAAATATTTTCAAATTTTAAAAGATATAAATATCAATAAAAACTTCAAAAATATGAAAAAAAAAATTTATTAATAGAGTTTTTTCTCTTTGAAAATTGTGCTATATTTTTTGTAATATTAAATATATTTATGTTATATTTTTTTTCATTTCACTAATATGTATATAACTTTTAAAATTTCAACATACTTATTAGGTATAAAAACAATAAAATTTTGAAGAAAATTTTAATAAATCCAAAAGGAAGAATTTCAATGGTATAATAGTCTTTAATTGACTTTTTTTTTTGCTTTTAATCATTAATAAAGACTATTTTTATAATATTAATTTTTAGAATGATTTTCATAATTAGAATTATCAAGTTATCATTGACTTTATAATCATTGGTTAATTTTTCATTAAAATTCTAACAAAAAGATTATTTTTTGTTAACAGTTTATGCTTCAAGAGGAACTGATGTTATATTTTAAAGTTTATGGAAGTGTTACAAAGGCTATAATCCAAGAGAAGTTTCTATAACTAATCCTTTAATTAACTATATCAGATTTTATTTGCATAAATATCCTCCGAACTTTCAATAAAGTGACACAAATGACCCCTCAATTAGATTAGCACAAAATGGTCCTTGAATAACGATCAAGATGCCCCGTTTTCTTTTTCCTATTTTTTTCTTCTTCTTTTGATTCTAAACTAGAACACAAGATTTGGTAATGAAAAAATGTGTTTTGGCTTACAAGGACCACAATAAAGTCGTCGTTTACAGGGCTCAAGACAACTCATTCTGGTAAAATGAGATTGGTTTGAGACTCCTAAACTGGTTTTGAATGTACAACCATTACAAAATGATAACATTAGCTTTCTATAGAACAGCTTACAAGCTCAGAAAAAGACATGGGCCTCCATTATTGCAAAGATATCTATCTCCTTTTACTTAGCACCTGTATGAGACAAACCAATAAATAGCTGTATATCTGATGAGAAGACTATGAATGCGTACCGAAGTAATTACAAACCTTCTAGGATAAACGGTCGGATTTGGTCAATGCCAGGTGATTCAAGTTGTTGGTTTTGATCAACTTGATCAGGTGGTGAAGATTCTTTTGGCTTGTTCTGTTGTACTTGGTCTGCCTTATTAAGAGGCTCGAGTTGTAGCTGTGGTTTGATTTGATCAAGTGGTGGGGGCTCAAGCTGTTGGTATTTGGGCTTGTTTTTCTCCAGGAGACGGTATGTTGTACAATACCAGAACAAAAGTATTCTACTTTGAGCTACCACTGTATCCCTAATCCGACTATTCCCAAACGATAGGCGCTCAAGTGCCTGCAATATTAATATAAAGGAAAAAAATTTTCTTCTTTAACAGCCATGCCCATCATGAGTTCTAAAATTGATGTAATTATAGAGGCATACACAATACATAAGGATCCATTGTCATGTAACAACCATTACCTGTTCTCCAGTTTGAATGTCGTAGGAATGTTGATGGTCAAACTGAAGGCCTTTAAATTCGTTGACGCAAAGTCCTTCAAAGGCCCTGAAAGTTTGGAAAGAACCATGCTGTTATTTGGTCGTAAAGCAACAACCAGCTGTATCACTTTGAGATTAAAGCACTTTCCAAGCATTGTTTTCTTTATTGTGAGGATATCATTTATTTTACCATCCTATGAGAGAAACACGAGGAATCCATCGGAAGATGATTGGCGTATTGTCTGCATTAACATAATAGCCTCCGAACACAATGAAAACCGTCATAAGAGAGGGCCCTACTGCCATTGCTGCTTCAGTGGATGGAACCATAGCCCCAACAGTAAGACCCATAGCTGATGCAGCAAAAGATTCCACAGTCACAATGCCACAGAACTTTCCAAATCTAAAAGATGAGGAATTTTGAAGTGAGTACATCAGTACTTTCAGATCATAACCATCCATTCTCCACAGGGTTGAAATTCTTAGAGTAGTAGTCGACCATAAGATAGTCTTTGAAGAAAACTCACAGGGACCATGTAGAAAACATGTTTATGATTCTTGCAGAACTAAGCCAATGTTTTTAAAAGACTTCAAGGTTTGTATAAAAGTCGTTTCAGCAACATTCCAGTAACTATAATATGGTCTAATTGATCTTGCAATCACAAGTGATCTAGATTATTTACTTAACGAAGGTAAAACCTATAAAGTAGAATTCTTTTTTGCTCATTAAACCTATAAAGTAGAATTCTTGGTTGAAGCAATTTCCTCTGGGATAGTTTCTCTTTGTATCAAATGTCACATCTAGCATGAATTACTAAATGGATATTCCACGACTAGTTTAGGATCTATACATCAAATTTAAATAAAAAAGGAAACTGGAGAATTGCATTTGTATTACAAAGTACGTTTATAAAGAGGTAGATACCTACACAAAGTAGGATGAAGACAAGCCATAGGGTACAAAACAGCACCAAACATTAATGGAAACGCAGCTCCAACTGGAATCTCAGCCAACAACTTAGAAAGCAGGTAAGGTCCCAATTTATAAGACCCCTTTGCACGCTCTCTATCCACTATTGCACGCTCCTTGGGGAAAACTCCCACAGTCTTTGTTAGAGCAGCCATGGCTGTGCTTATTGCAGCAACCTGAAAGAGAAAAGAGAACAGCCATGAGACCAACTAAACTAGAACTAATCCAATAACTGCACTCTTATGCTTGCAGTAAAACATATAGGGTTAGAAGGGACTGAGTTTCTAAAGAAATTAATCAACTGTCACACCTGAAGCAATCCCATTCTGTCTTGAATTGATGTCTGAGATTTTCCCATTCTCCAAAAAACTGAACCAAATATTACAGCTGACGCAACCGACATTCTTGCCCGAACTTTATTTGTTGGTCCATCACGAGAGGCCTAGTAAGCCAATCAGATAAAATGAGGATTTTGAGTTTCATTCTGAAACAACTCAAATTGTTATATGAACCAAATACATTTACGTGGCTGCAGCTCTCCATGACTGTTAAATGCTAAAAAGTGGAAAAACAGAGATACTTAGTAACAAAAAAAGTATTTAGTTAATAAAATAAGTTTCCGCCAAAGGGAATCAGCAAATTTCAGAGGGACCATCTTGTGTGTCTTTCTTTCTTTCTTTTTTTCCTCCTCCTTCAATGAACCTTTAAAATTAGTAGGCAATATTACTGAAAGACTGAAAGAAGAATTACAAAATCTCAAGCTACTTATGGAATCAATTAGATAAATTTGCCCGCCCCCCCCCCTTCCTTATTTTTTTTTGAGAATATACGCCCAATCTTCTTTAATAGTTTGACCTCTTCATTAATATAAAGAAATCTGATTTCTAATATCTACCATGCCATACTAACAAGAGTAAATATCGAACATGAATAACAAATGAAAGAACTAACCTGCATCCACGCGCGTTTAAGAAGCAACCAGAATTGCCTCCACCAACCTCCCTTCTTTTTAACTATACTTTTCTTGTTGAATTCCGTACTATTCTTGGAGATCTCTCTTATTGCAATCGGGGATGCATACAGAACCGTTGAAGATCTTTGTGAAAATGACTCAACAAGACCATCTATTCTTTTCTGAGACGAGAAGACACTTTCAGAAGAACTGTAGTCAATCGATATGAGATCAGCCAGAAATTCAGCAGGATTCACATGATCTGGGCATTTGTATCTGTTAAAACAACCATCAATTAGTCAAAACACTCAGAACTTAGGAGTCATGATACGTTACAGTAAGAGTGTTTGGTGTCTGTGCTTGCTGCTGCACGCAAGTACTGATAATATATTGGATACTAGACATCATAAATATTGATCAATAAGCTCAAACGATGGCATGTTGTAAGGAGTTGATCAATAATACAGAGAAAAAAAAGAGCTCTACAGTAGTTCTAGTTATACATTTGCTCAGTTTAAATTGACAATAAAAATCTAAGAATGGGCTATATGAAGCAGAACAAAACCTACCAATATCTAGTAAGACTAACAATAAGAATCTTTCAACACTACATGGAAAAGAGCATTGACCCAAAAGAAATTTAAAAACAAAAAAAAAGACCAAGTTTAGAGGACAACCCTAGTTTAGAGAAGTATGCCAGTGGTTCATCTCTTGCCGGACCAGCATAAACAAGGGCACCATCTGTTAGCAAGACAATGTCGTCGAATTTACCATATACAGAACTTCTAGGCTGATGAATAGAGCAAATTACAGTATGCCCATCCTGTGCAAGCTGTCGGAGATTTTCCATTACTTTCTCTGCCTGGAATGCATCAAGTCCTGAAAGCATGATCAGTAACTTTTTTTAGTTAAAATACAAAGAAGAATAACCTATGCAGACAATGGACACGTTATAGAAACAATCAGGCTAAAACGGTAAGAATACATAAGTCCAATATGTCAAAAATATGGAATAAGATGATGCCTATTTCTTTATTTGTGCTACATCTACGTAGCAACTACCAATGTTTTTTTGAGCTTATGTATGAGAAAATAAGGAGCAAGTTTCAAAAAGGAGCAAGTTTCAAAAAGGACTCGTACCGGTGGTGGGCTCATCAGCAAATATAACAGATGGGCTTGCAATCAGTTCGCATGCCAGAGACAAGCGTTTCTTCTCGCCCCCGCTGATTCCTCGGACTTTGGCATCCCCAACAATCGAATCCGCACAACTGACCTTTTGAAGAACAAAGAAAAGAAGTTCCGACCACAAAAATTTATCAAAACGGGGAAACCTAGTAAAAACAAAATCACTCGTTTCAATCATTTCCAACACAATCCTTAGACCATGTTTACCAAATTGTAATTATACACAACAAGAAAGGTAATGGGTTTGAAAAAAAAAAGTAACAGAATAGGATCATTAACTCCCTGAAAAAAAAAAAAGTAAAAGAATAGGATCATTAACTCCTTTTTTAGCATTTATTTATCTATTGGGAAGTGAACTGCAATCGGATACGATCCAATTTTCTTTCTGGTGTTTACTAAAGTTAAAAATTAGAAATCTTATCCATTTAATTCCTAAAACTTCATTGTGCGTGATAAACAATCATTCGCTTCATAAGAACACCAAGTAAATATTCCAATTAACCGAGAAACAAAACAAGGGAGCGGGCTTAGTAAATTCTCATTCCTGATTTCATGAAATAAATCGTGAATATGCAGGGAAAAAGAAAACACACCTCCCTCTCAGTACACAACCGAGTCCTACAAGATATTTTATGCCACGGTCATTGAAAAAGGTACAAAAGCCAAGTATTCTAAGCTTACCAAGCCTAGCTTGAACAAGAGATTGTTGACATATTCATCTCTGGCTTCCACGGAAGTTATCTCCGGAAGCTGCAGCTCGGCGGCAAGAGACAGCGTTTCCCTCACAGTCAGCTGCGAGAAAAATAGGTCCTCCTGTCTCACGTATGCAAACCTGTCATTACAACACACACAAAAAAAAAAAGAATCAAACCAACATAACAAAAAATCCCAAACCAAATGTGAATCCAAAATTCAATCTCCAAACAAAGCTTACTTATAAGCTTTGTTCGACTTTTGCTTTCCATTGACCTCCAATAACCCCGACAAATGCAATCTCCGTGACGCGGTTAGCTGACCCGCCAGTACGTTTAGCAGCGTCGTCTTCCCCGACCCCGACGGCCCCATTATCGCCAGTAGCCTCCCCGGCTTCGCATCTCCTCCCACATTTTTCAGCAGAAATCGCACCTCCGAATTAACAAACACCACAAAATCAGGATCTCAAAACCCTAACATTTTTTCTTTTCCTCGGCGGCCAAACAGGTGCGGGAAAAGAAGAATAGAAAGCGAGATTAGGGAGTTACTGATTTGGAACGTTTATCGGATAGCGAGCAGTTGATGCTCCGCCAACGGATTGTGACCGGAGTGACCTTGCCGGAGTCGGCTTGTTCGGCGTCTTTTTGGTCCTCGACATCGTCGTCGTCGTCGTCGTTGTAGTCGGTCTCCGTCGGAAGCGCCGGGCCTGGGCCGGAGACGAGGCGGAGAAGAAAGGCCGCAGCGACTGCGGCAAGGGCCTTGGCCAAACCGCTCGAGCCGAGGCCCGCCACCACCTGGCCCACTCCGTTCCCGCCAAAACCCGCCATGTCTGAACTCTCTCTCTTTCTCTCTTCTTTCCGTCTTCCTCCGAAGCAGCTCTTTGAGTCTGAGCTAATTTTGCTTAAAATCTTGGGCCATTAAGCATTTGGATTGAGGTATCAGACGGCGTCGTTTTGAAACGAAATCATTTTCCCAACGGTATTATAGTTCAGCTGAGTGACGCGTGGCTCCTTGAAGATAAGATACGGTAGAATAATCTATATTTTGAAGAGGCAAAAAAAAGATCATTTTCATCAAACGAATCAAAACCCTATTACTTACCAAAAAAAAAAAAAGTAAGATCTTGTCTAATTTTTAGTGTACTTTTTAAACTAAAACTTGTATTTTTATGAATAATAAGGTTTTAATCTATAAAGTTAAATATGAGTGGTATTTAAAGAGACGTTTGTAGACGTTGGATCTACAATTAAAGTAAAATGTGACAATTTAAATTAATACGTATGTTTAAAGAATTTGGGCCCTCAAATCACTATTATTTAGATTTGTTAGCTTCAAAGAAAATGCATTAGATTGAATTGCAAAGAACAACATATTAGAAATAAACAAAATGAAATAACGCAGTAAAAATAAGATACCACATGTCGGATTTATAGTGGTTCACTCTATTAAAAAAGTTACTTCCACTGTTTTTCACTATAATATAAATTCTGAGCATAGATTATAAGAGAGCACAAGGAAAAATGAGAAATAAATTTGACAAAGTTTCTGTATGTTCAATATATCATATGTCTACAATGAAAAAGCTATCTCCTTTTATAGAGAGCATGGATGAGTCGTGGCCTCCAACCGTTTGGCGTAGTGTAGTAATTGATGAGACTGTAAAAGTGTATATTTTTTAAGGCTTAAAGCATTTATTTATGCTTTTATTTCTCATTAAATCCTCTAATTAATGGCATTTTGTGTTAATAAGTATTTTTGTGTCTTAGTGTGTAAATATGTTTAAAAATGTGTTTTTAGTGTGTTTTTATGTTTAATAGAATTGTTAGTAATTTTAGAGTTATTTTGGTGTATTAAATAAGTGTCTAGTTTATAAAATAGTTAAAACCGTAAAAGTAATGCGGTTATTTTATTTTAAGTTTTAGTGTATTTAGTAGTATGTTTTAAGTTTGTAAATATGTCTTATTATATTTTTAGTAATTTTTAAAAATATTTTCAAGTCATAAAAATTATATCTGTGTTAAACCGTAAGAGACTGAAAATTTTAGGATTTTTTATCTATTTTTTTGTGTGTTTTATTGTAAAATAAACATTTTTGTAAATATTATGTTTGTAAAATAATTAATATTAATGTGTTTATGATTTTTAGATTTAAAGTCTAGAGGAAAAATAGAGCAAAACGACACCAAAACGGATAAAATCGGACATCAAATGATCAAAAAGATAAGAGAATTTGAATTTAAATTAAATGAGACACATGGCGATTTTCTAACCGTTCAATCACCTGCCAAATCAATCTCAGCCGTACGAGGAAGAGACGCGTGTCATTGCATCTTCGGTGCGTCAGCGGAATCTCGCAGTGCTATCCACGTGTCATTTTCTGATTGGCGAGTGCATTACACGCGCTGACAAATCTGCAGGCGCGCCAGAGGGAATCTCAGATAGTTTTGGATCTCGTGCGGTAGACTCCACGTGCATTCGTCTTCCTAGCCGTTCGATCAACAGAGGAAGACCAATCTGACGGTCCAAAATTACGGTCCCACTGGTCCCACCTGGGCCCAATTTGCGAGCGTCTGACAATCGTTGGATCGCGCGATTAACGGTCACGATTAGCTTGTTCGAGTCTTGCGGTGACCCGCGAAGCACTAGATTACAAGAGAAAATTCGCTTCTCAAAGAACGCTGATTAGCACAGAAGCGAAGAAATTTTTTTTCACATGAATCTCAGTTTGGGGGGAGGGGGGAGGGCCTGATTCGAGATAAGATGAAATAAATAAATAAATAAATAATTAATTAAATATTAATAAAATATTAATAAACAAAAAAAAATCGTAAATAGTGAATTCTTTTCACTATAAAAGGGGCTCTCCCCCTCCTTCATAAACACCCCCTCAAGGCCTTCGTACCTTCTTTCCCTTCTTCTCCCAATTTTCTCTTCTTTTTTTTTTTTTCCTTTTTACCTCTTTTATCCCTTAGTAAAAATATATATATATATGTTTAATTTAGTGTAGAGAGTCTAGTGAGACAGAGAGATGATCTTGTATGCGTAGTACTCTGGTATGAGTTTTAGCTCTATATTTGTGTTGTAATGCTTCTATTTTTGTGGAATAAATTAATATCTTTATGTTTTTAATAATTATTGTTATTGTTGTTATGCTGCCAATTTTTACATAAATTCAGTCATGCTTTCTTTATGTAATTTAATTGTGTTGCATAATGAATATTAATAATACTAAAGTCATGCTCGTTTATTAAGTTGAGTTTTTGATGCATTATAGACATAGACTAGCACAATAAATGCTTGGTAATTCTTGATTTATTGTAGACAGAGAATGACATAGTGTATTCTTAAACCATTTAATAAGTCGAGGTGCTGCCGAAATTAACACAATAATTTATTCCATAAAAATATATTAATTTTGATTTGTTATTATCTTTTCTATTTTAAAATTATGTTAATTATAATTAAGTGACAGCGGTTATAATTTTCATAATTAGTGCACCAAATCATTAGTGAGAGATGATTATTTTGCTAGTTTTTATAGGAAAACCCTTACTGCATTATGGCTTGCTATATTGTCGCTCTCGATTGACCCATATAATTAGTAAAAAGTGCTTGCAAGTAATGAGAAAAGATATAATAAATCAAATGCTTTAGATAATTATTAATTAGAATTAAAATTCCATATCAGTTGCGTAACATACAAGGAATTCTCAAAGCTTCACCACTTTAATTTTATGTTTTAAATTTTGAGTAAAAATAAAAACCACAAAAATATTTCTTTCATTTTAAACTTTGATTTGAAAAAGTGCTTGCCTTTTTAAATGTTTATTTTTAACAATTTGTCGAGTTACAAATTTTCACCTCCTTGTGGATACGACAACTTTTCTATACTACATACGTCCACCGTTTATAAAGAAGATAAACATTTATTGGGGCGTTCATACCAACAGTAATGCATTAGAGGTAACTGTAATAATATGACACATGTCGGTCCATGATAGGCTGCAAGTATCATGCTTCCCAACATTTAAGTTCATGGTTGGACGTGCTAACAACTGTCAATTCATGCCGATAACCATCAGTTCGTATTGATCGATCCTGTCGAATAAATACCTGGAAACAAATCTGGATAACTTTTAATAGTCTATGTAATTTGGATACATAAAATACATATATACTTGGAAACAAATCTGGATAACTTTTAATAGCCTATGTAATTTGGATACATAAAATACATATAGGATCGAACCGATCGAATCAAATGAAGCCTCAATTTGATTTATACTCCTCACGTCGACCTTGTGTCACTTCGCTCTGCTCAACTTATTAATAATAGTGGGCCGTCATCCTAGGCCTTGTGGACAATTTAGGCCTGACTAAATTGTACCCCAACAGTTAGCCCCACACTCCTTGGTCCATGTAATCGACCACAAGAGTGATCAGATGTCAAACTTTAGTTCGATGGCACATCACCTCGATCGAAATTTTGCATTCATACTTGAATCATCACCTTCCTCGGGAAATCGCGATACTCAACTGTCTATAACACGTGTCATAACGCGATTGGAAGGCTCCGAAATATCTCTGTTGCGTTGACGTATGTACCTGATTCAAAAGGATACCGCCTCAGTTTAAGCGGGAATTCAAAAAAACATGAAACCCTAGCCCTTGAATCAAATTATCTTAAGTTGATCTCAGCCATTGATCAGACTCTTTCAGACAGTACATAACATATATTTTCTCTCTCCTCTTCATTTTGCTTCTTCTTCTTCAAACCTAAGGCAAGTTTCTTCTATTTTCTCAAGTTTTCCAATGTTTCCTTAGGCAAGATTTCTCTATTTTCTTCTGATTTTCTTGAAATTTGCTTTGCATAACCTTATTTCTCTTTCAATTTCGAGTGTTTTAATGCCATTTCCATACCATATTTCAAGAAAATCTGTGATCCCTTGGCCTATTTGGCTTTTGCGAGTTTAGAACTTTACGAACTATTGAGATTCTTCAGATTTTAGGATTCTTAAGCCGTTACAAAGCCCTAGATCTCCTTTCAAAAACTTGTTTTTGTAAAAATGTTGAAAGCGATCGCCATTGATTCGAGCATAAGCAACGGTGAGGATCCTTGATCAAGTAGCGACAAAAGAGAAGTCAACGAAATGATTCACAAGCAGTCGATAATCAAATCAAGCTCAAGAACAGGAGGCTCTAGGACAAGCAGAGAGGTAGCAAACCCAGAGGAAGAAAGAAATAAGCCACAGATCCTTCAACTAAAGTTGACCAAATCGAATCACTCAAAAAGAGGAAGTACGTTTCTCCCACCAAAGGAGTGTCCTTTATGAAGAATCTGGAGTCCATCTTAACTGAGGGGGATTTGATAACTATAAGATCGAAGTACGGGATACCGTCTTTAGTAGAAATTCGATTACCATATCCAAAGGAACGAGCAGATACGCAAAACGATAACTACTTTTGTGTATACACAAAGTATTTCAAACTTGGTGTTTGACTGCCAATCCCCGAGTTTATGATAGAGATCATCAGTCACATCAACATTTCCATGACTCAGCTCATGCCTAATGGAATTTGGCTACTGATCGCTTTGATGGTGCTCATTGAAGAAGCTGGCATCGACTTTGATGTTTATGACTTTCTCTGGTGCTATTTTTTGAGGCCGAACAATAAAAACCTAGGCCGCTTCTACTGTGTATATCGGCAGTCAAAGCAACTTATTACTAAATTCGTTAGTGCACATAGGCATTGGGAAGAGAGATACTTCTTCATGGTAATCAACCGTGACTCTTTTGAACTAACTGCTCAATCCCTTTTCCCATTTGCATTTGGTCATGTTGGTAAGCACTAACATTTCAATTTATTTCAAACGGTAATTCCAACTAATCTTTAACATTGTCTTTTTGGAGATTACAAGCTAAATCATCTAGCCCTACTGGTGAAAGATTTCTAGCGACGTTAGACGCACTACTCGTATTGAAAGGACAGACCTAGGCTGAGATCTTTCACCCCGATCAACTTAGAAAGTCATCCATTTGGAAACGGTTCAAAGAAATTCTAACAAGTATTCCTATTCGATTTCCAAAACTAGTCGATTGGGTCTTTGTTTACCACAGTGCAATTCAGTGGTTGTATGATCCATCGAAATATATTACTCCTTTATTTGACAAAGACGTTCTTCCCGTAGAAGCCGCACTATCAGCAATGAAAGTAACACTGACTTCAGTCAACGAGATGAGGAAAAAGAAAGCTGCAGATAGAGCAGCGAAGAAGAAGATAGCTGAAGCTAGTAAGCCTTCAGTTTAGGAAAAATTAGTTCTGCTCGTAATCACATCTGACTCTCCTCCGCCACCTTCGTTCGACATTTAGCCCCCAATATCAAAGAAAAAAAAAAAGGGTAGAGCCTTTTGCGCCAATTAAAGACATCAAAGCAAGGGTTCCCAATAAAACCTTTGACATCCCAGAGAATGTTAGCATCATTCAGGACAAGGAGGCAGCAACAAAAGCAATAGTAAGTTTCAACTTCACCAAGGATGAAGACACACTCAGTAGGAAGGCGCTTTCTTGGCTGTACAATGAATCGACTGCGGCCATGGGACAAGTAAATTATCGAATTGTTTTCAAGTTGATTGAGTTCATTTAAGTCAATTCATACTAAGCTTCCCAGTCATACAGGCCCTTCAGCTCCATAACATCTTCGCGAACAAAGCTACTTACAAGTACGAAAAGGAGGTCTTAAAAAAAAACAAGGAGCTTAAAGAAAAGCTTAGGAAGGCGGTGTCTGAGAGGGATGACAAAAAGAGGGAACTTGATGATGAAATTGATGCCTTGACTAGGTCGAACGAAAAGTAATAAATTTAGGCAGCAGGCTACGCCTGGAAGAGGAGAAGGTCGCCAACTTAACAAAATCAGTTGAGGCTAAGGACAAAAATATCAAAGACATAAAGGAATAATTGCTTGAGGTCCATGGCACTTCCTCCTTCAAAGCACGACTCGAGGCTTTAATGGAATTCAAGTCAGGCAAACTTAGCACCAAGACTATTGATGAAGAGATTACAGAACTGACGAAGTAGCTATCCCCTGACAACTCTGATGTTTAGGTTGTCGATGCAAACGACCCGGGTTTTGAAAATGTTAGGGTTGGGATCCCTATGCTCGAATCAGGAATCAGCGCACTAATGGCAAGTGATGAAGTTGTTGAGCCCCCTTTCTTCGAGCCCACCGAGGGTGAAAACGTTCGGATGGTGGAAACAGGAGACTCTTGAGGAGACTTTGTTTTGCTTTGCTTTGTAATATTTCAACAATTTGTATCTGTATTTGAACAGCAATTTGTATCAAACAGCTTCTCGTTTCGAGTCATCGAATAGAATTTTACTCTTCGTAAATTTGAACTTCAAATTGGTCATCGAGCGATAATCATATAAATCAAACTTTGAGAGAATTTGACAAAATTTGAAGCATTGTTCAAGAAGGCCAAGTCAAATATTGACAAATATATTTGATTCACAACGAATCATAAAAATGATAATTACTTGACACGCTGATAGAAAGCCATAAAGATGGCGAGCTGTAAAAGTGGCAGTATATAATCAAATCGAACTCATGGCAAGTTGATCGAGCCCATTGTTGAACTAGGCCATAAAGATGGCAATGTGAGATCTAACTCTAGGAGAGTTGATCGAGCTCAGAGTAAGAGCGAGCCATGTTAATGTCGGTGAAGCGTGTTCGGATCGAGTTGATCAAGTTTGAAGTTGGCCATGACGATGGTGTTGTGGGAGCGAGTTTGGGTCGAGTTAATCGAGTCCAAAGTTGTCCATGACGATGGCGTTGTAGGAGCGAGTTCAGATTGAGTTGATCGAGTTTGAAGTTGTATTAAGCCATGAAGATGGCTAGCTAGTCGAAGTCAAGCAGAGTGATCTAAGGACTTCTTGATGGTAGTCTTGGGAAAATAACATTTGAATCAATAAAATGGTTGCATTCGTTTATAGTTCATGAGCTGCCTATTTACTCATGTGTAGGGATCAAGCCGAATGTAGTTCAATTACATAAAAATCGAATGATAACATGATGAAATTTGAAAGTCTCAGACATAATACTTCCTCAAATGGTGTGCGTTCTAGCTTTTGGTTATGATCGAGCCGTCAAGTTTCTCTAACTTGCAGACCCCGTCTCGAACAACAGACTAAATTCGATAGGGACCTTCCTGGTTGGCCGCCAATTTCCCAACATAGGCTTCCTTCGTATTCTGAAAGACTTTTTTGACTACAAGTTCACCCTCATCGAACTTTCTAACTTTCACTTTTTGGTTGTAATATCTGGCAGCTGCTTGCCGGTAACGTCTAAGGCGATAGAAGGTGTTTTGCATTTGTCCAATTTTGCCCATTTTAATACCGTTTTGCTCTGTTTTTCCACTAGATTTCAATCTAAGGATAAAAAATTAAAACTAAATTAATTATTTTACAAACATAATATTTGCAATAATTTTAAAAATATTTATTTTACATTAAAGCAAACAAAAATAATTACAAACTTCTAAAATTTCGAGCTCATTAGGTTTGACATAGTTATAATTTTTAAGACTCAAAAATATTTTTAGAAATTACTAAAAGTATTATAGAAAATATTTGCAAACTTAGAATTCACTATAAAACATACTAAGACGTAAAATAAAATTAATGCCTATCACTTTTATGGTTTTAATTAATTTTAAACTAAATTAATACTTTACAAACAAAAATGATTCTAAAAATTACTGAAAATATTATTAAACATAAAAATATATTAAAACTTATAATTAAATATATTTTTACATTAAGACACTAAAATACTATTTAACACAAAAATGCTATTAATTAAAGAGTTTAACGAGAAATAAAAGCATAAACAAATGATTTAAGCCTTGTAAAATGTACACTTTTACAGTCCCATCACACCCTTCACCAGCTTATTGCTAGTTCCTAACAATTAAAGCGATATAATTTTGAAATGATTAACTAGATATTCACATAATACATATCATTTCTCTAATTTGACTAATGAGATAGACTAACAAAAAAAAACTTTTGTTTAAACAGTTTATATGCTATTAAACAAAATGTATGCAAGCCAGACTTAGTGCATAAAGTAATAATGAATAATTCCAAAGTTTCATCAAAATTAAGAATTAAATTGTTATAATATTTTGCTTTAAATCACTCTTGCGCGCAGTAATACTTCAAATTCATTGATTAGAACAATTAAGAACAGAAATATAAAACAAAAATTAAATAAACTTTACAATAGCTGTGGATAGTACAATGCCTAGTTCTCTTAAAGCTTTATCCACAACTCATTTAACGAGCTTTAGCTCAGTAACTCTTAAGCCAGTTAGCTTAAGATACTAAGTGTTAAAGCACCCCTTAGAACTTACTTGCTTGAGTTAAAAAGGCTATGAAACCAAATTATCCAACTTTTATTCATTAATTTACAGCTTTATACTTTATTTATTTACACTTTCTTTTTGTAAATTTTGATTTATCATTTAATTAATTAATTTGATTGATTGATAGTTAATTGATTAATTTTAAAAATATTACTACCCTTAATTATTCATCTTCACAAAATAACAAAACTCGAAGATTCACAGCCTTGACATACTACCACAATTAATCATTAATGTGTAAAAAGAATGGTTTACAAACACCTTGGAAAATAAACATATAAAAATGTTAAATAAAAACATGTTTGGAGAGTCCATAAAGTTAGACAATTCAAAAAACAAAAAAATGATATCACATTAATATGAAATTCAAAAATCAAAACAAAATAATAACACATTAATAACTAAGAAACTAATATTTCCAAGATATTTTTTAGATTTTTAAATGACTTAGTACTAAAACCTAACAAAATAACATACAAAAACGAAAAATTTGGAGCAAAAATAAAAAAAATTTAGCACAATTTCGCACAACATTATTGTACAACCCTCTCTTCTCAACCTAAATTGTACATTGTTTTCAATATATAAAAAGATAGTGAAAGTAGCAAAAATATTAATTGAATTAGTACAGCTGTAGAGATGATCTGTGACAAACTTAACAAACCAAACTAAACAAACTAAAATAAAGACACAACAATATATTACGAACTGAGTCTTTAAAGTCAAATTCCCAAGACTTCCTTTTTTTAACTAACAATTAAAATCACTTTTATCCTTAAATTCTTCAAAATGCATTTCAAGAGGCTGCAAATACAGAGTGCCTACTAATCACAATTGATCACATCTTTTCTAATCTCAGCCATTTTAAATGATTTTTTTTAATTTTTAATTTCAACTTTTGAATTTTTTATTTTGTAGAAATACATAGTTTAGAAAACAAAGCACAAAAATAAATATGTACAAGTGAAAGTGAAAGAAACTACTCAGGATTGGTAAACCAAAGTCATGAGAGTGACTTCTTCCAGCTCAGTTACCCGTTCTATGTAGCTTTTCCATCTTTGGTCATCTACTCGAAGTATCCTTCCATTGGATAGATCTTCTATTTCGACAACACTATTTGAGAATACCAGTTTCACATTATATGGACCTGTCTATCGTGATTTTAACTTACCAAGATCAAGATGTAGACAGGATTCATAAAGATGGACCCATTGATTTGGCTCAAAAGTTCTTCCTTAGAATATGCTTATCAAAAAATGCTTTCATCTTTGCTTTGTAATCCCGTGAATTGTCATACGCATCATTCCTCAATTGTTCAAGTTTAGAAAGTTGTAATTTTAATTACTTTGATTCTATTGTAACTTTCAGTTATTTTTAGTGTTTCTGTTCCAAAAAAAGAAAAAAAAGAAAAAATATATATAAGTATAAAAAATAAAATAAAAAAAAAGAAAAAGTAAAAAATATGTATATAAAAAAGAGAAAAAAGTTACAAAAAAAAAGTTAAATAAAAGTGTATGATAAAAAAAAATTTCATTTCAAGTTCGAGATTTTACCTTGGAGACTAGATTGTACATTTTAAATGTTCATAATTTTGTAAGTGTTTTATAAGTGAAATTAGTCTCAAATTTATCCTTTATCTAACCTTTTACCTTAGCCTTACATTACAAACTGAATAAAGTTCTAATGATCTTTAATGAAGTATTATGTATATATAATAAAATAAGTATAAAAGAAAAAATATCTACATAAATATATATAATATTTATATAAGTATAGAAAAGAAAAGTATATAAGTATGATATGTATATAAATACCTATATAATATTTTATATAAGTATATAAAATAAGTATAAATATATATAATATTTATATATTTATTATATATATTATGTATATATATAATAAAAAAAGAAAAAAATATATAAGTATAAAAAATAAAATAAAAAAAGAAGAAAAAGTAAAAAATATGTATATTAAAAAGAGAAAAAAAGTTACAAAAAAAAGAAGTTAAATAAAAGTGTATGACAAAAAAAATTTCATTTCAAGTTTGAGATTGTACCTTAGAGACTAGATTGTACATTTTAAATGTTCATAAATTTTGTAAGTATTTTATAAGTGAAATTAGCCTCAAATTTATCCTTCATCTAACCTTCTACCTTAGCCTTATATTACAAACTGAATAAAGTTCTAATGATCTTTAATGAAGTATTATACTACATTAGTGGAGGACAGATGAAAAATAAATTTATAAGAATTCATTAAAATAAATTAGTTTATATTAATGTAAATTTATCTAGTTAGTATGCACAAATTAGTGATCAAAAGTCTTACACACACCTGAAAAATTCATCTTAAATATAAGACATACTTTAGAAATAAACCATAAACTTAATTACATGAATCTGAGATAGCTCATGAGGAAAATCAGTGAGAAATCACCAGCTTTTGAAAAACCAAACTTTTGGTTTATTTTTAAGTTTTATTGCTTTAATTACTCGGGACTAGCAATAAGTTGATGGGGAGTGTGATGAGATTTAGAAAATGCACATTTACTAAGGCTAAAATAAATCATTTTGTATTAATATATCTTATTAAACTCCTTGATTAAAGCAACTAAGTGTTAAATAATATTTTAGTGTCTTAATGGACAAATATGTTTAATTACAAGTTTTTAATATGTTTTTATGATTAATAATATTTTTGGTAATTTTAAAAATCATTTTTGTGTGTAAAATATTAGTTTAGTTTAAAATTAATTAGGACCATAAAAATAATAAGTGGTAATTTTATTTTAAGTCTTACTGTGTTTTATAGAGTGTTTTAAATTTGTAAATATGTTCTATAATATTTTTAGTAATTTCTAAAAATATTTTCAAGACTTAAAAATTATATTTGTGTCATACCAAATGAGCTCAAAATTTTAGAAGTTTGTAATTGTTTTGTGTGTTTTAATACAAAATAAATATTTTTAAAACTATTGTAAATATTATGTTTGTAAAATAATTAATTTTGTTTTAATTTTTTATCTCTAGATTTGAAATATGATAGAAAATAGAGCAAAACGGTACCAAAATAGGCAAAATTAGACAATAAATGCTAAATAAAACAACAAAGATTCAATTTCTAAAAGGACGAGTCTAGGTGGTGATTTCTCATTGGTGCGTACATCATACGCACAGACAAAATCGCATCAGCCGCCAGAGCTGGACACACTTGTCAACTGGAACCTTATACTGCGTCTGATCGAGTGAAGCCGTTACCACGTGTTCTTGGTCAACACTTAATCTCTGTCATTGGTTGACCTGATCTGACGGTCATTACTAGTCCTTTTTCAGGTCCTACTTGGCCCACTTTCTTTGCCTGATGGAAGTCGTTGGATCCAAAATTCAATGCGTTAGATCGTGTCTCTTTGGTGCTATTAGTTGTTGCGAAATAGCCAATTTCGAGCCTAAATTCACACAAAAATGTAGGGAATCTTGCGTGAAAAAAGGAAGGAAAAGAATTGACAAAAAAGTTTCAAACTGTTCGGCATTTTCAACAAAAAATCAACAAAGAAACAGTAAAAAAAATTAAAAATTCTGTAATAGTGCCGAGTTAAGGCCTATAAATATCAGGGTTCACAAGCCCAGTTCTTCAACTACCTCGCAGTATAAAAAAAATATTATGTAATGTTTTTTTAAGTTCTTAGTTTTCGTATTTAGCTTTTAGTCTAAGTTATCGTAAAATATTTCTCAATTTATGTTGTAGAAAAATTATGCTTAATAATATTTCTAGGATTTTATTTTAAATATGTCTTTTTAATTTTCTTTTTTAGCTAATGTAAGAGGGGAAAACTTTGACAAAATCAGTTAAAATATTTTTAGTTTTTATTAGTTTTCTAAATAGTTATATATATATTTTCTGGAAAACTTAGGATTTTAAAATTTATTAGCCAAAATTTTGCCAAAATTCTGGTTTTGATTTTTCGAAGACATAGACTTGTAAGCATGATGCTTGGAAGGATCTTGATTACTCATAAATAGAGAATGATTAGGTAAATATTTAACTTATTATTTTAGTTGTTATTTTAGTTAAGTAATACTGAAATTTTGCTTATTTATTTAGTTGAGTTTTTGTTGCATTATAGACATGAAATGACATAATAAATGCTTGGTAATGCTTGGTTTTTTTTCGACATAGGATAGCATAATGTGTTCTTAAACCAATTTATAAATAATTAGAAAAACTAAAATTTATTTAAGCTATTTGTTAGAATGAAATTTTTGAACCTTAGCTTTGTTATAATTACTGTTTAATCCCTTTTAATTTGTTATTATTAGGTTGTTATTGTTAAAGTTATTTTAAATTAATTGCACTTATTGTTAAAGTTTTATTTTAATTTTAGTTGCATTTCTTGCTATTGAAGTTCCAAAATAACAAAAATCTAAAAATGCAAAATGCTGTAAAAATGTGTATATATTGTAAATATATTTGGTAAATAATAAATATTAATCCTCATATTTTTAAGCTTTTAAATAAGTAAATAATTAATATAACAAATATAATAGACCTTAGCAATATTCATTCCTTATGGGGGTCTCAGATTCACTAAGTTTTATTACTTGGACAAAATAAATAGATTTTAACATTTATAATGTTTTTTAGAGAGAGAAGAGCTGGATAATGAAATTTAGACTTACTAAGAACTTGAAATTTAATCTAAAAGGTCAAACTGTTGAGAGGGGTAGCTTAATATCCTTATAGCCCTATTTAGTACGTTGGACTGAATAAGAATTTGAGGACTTGATTGTGATTGTGATTAGATCATATAGGATTGGATATGATAGAATTATGTTAAATACTATTATGCGTTTGGTGTTAGATTGGACTAGACTAAAATAATACCTAAGAATTAATTTAATCAAAACAATTATAGTATATAAAAAAATGGAAAAAAAAAAAAGAAAAGCAACAAACTAAGCAAATTTCAAGCACACATATTCCTATAGATCAAAGAGCTCACAAACTAAAATGGATTTTGGTGCAAATCTCAAATTACATATGCACACATCATCCCATAAATTGTTTTTCTAGTAGAAACCTAAATCACATATATGTACATTGAAACCCATGAAATTTTAAGCTTGAGTCATTCTGATTATTTGCTTCTTTTATCCAAAACCCGACCAGACCCATGAGGAAGAAAATTCTCGAGCAAATAAAAAAAAAAATAGAGATAGTGACCTGAAATTAGTTTCTAAAATGAAAACGAAAACAAAGAAGAAAAAGTGACCAAATCTGGGTTTCCAATCTGACAGCAACGTCACGTCCTAAGGCGTTGAGGGGCAGCAAATGAAGGAGATCAGGGATTGGCAGGTTGTGATCTAGTTATGTGAGCTGTTCCGGCGAGCTTCGGCAATGGTGGGGGCTTCAACGGTTGCCTAGCGGAATGACCTACTATTATCATAAGTTAGTGTTTGTATTTATATTTTAACGTTTATGATTTACAGTGGATTCATAGAAAATAATTTTCTTATTATAGTTGCTTTTGTTGATAGTCAAATGAGAAAATAAATGCAAGTAAAATTACACAATCTAATTATGTTTAAGAGGTGAATCAAAATACTTTGTTATATATATATATATTTCTTATATCCATTTCTTTAAAGCACATATACTAGTCTTCCAAAAAAACCCTTTAAAAGTAGACTAGAGATTGAGAAAGAAATACTTGGAAAAAAAAGAAAAAAAAAAGAGAATAATTAAATCTAGGGGCAAAATAGAAAACGAAAGAAGTTTAAAAATTAAGACGAGTTACTAATTTTAAAAATTTGAACCCAAGATTTCACCTAAAACATAATTTTATCCTAATTCTCAAATAAAAAAGTGTTTGGAGCATGACTAGAATTAATCTTTTAATTATCAAATAGTATAAGGCTTTTACATATTACAACAAAAATAAAAGTTGTTAGAATTTTTATATGTTATAATATTTTAAATTTAAAAAGTAATTATAAATATCCTATAAAAATATTAAGTTTTTGTAATATTTTTACTTGTTATTATTATTGCTATTATTGTTATTTTGAAGGAATTATTATTACTACTATTATTATTAATTTCTGCTGTTCCTTCCTGTTGCCTCCTCTATTCTCTCTTTCTTTTTCCCTTCGCTCTGGTATTAATCCTTCCCTTCTCTTTCTTTGTGTTTTGTTCTCTCGCCCAGGCCAAGGATCTTCTCTTCTCGGAAATCTGTTCCTATTTTCTTCCCTCCCTCTCCCTTCTTTTCTAACCAAACACTTTCTTCTACGCTGTAGAAATTCCATTCGTTCTGGAAAAGAGAACCTTCAGAAATCAAATCAAGATGGGTTTTTTGTCTGGTGGCAGTGCCTTTTGGGCGACCGGAATCTCCGCCGACGGGATTGACGGCCTCGTTGCAAAAAATCGTTTCGTTCTGCTGTTTTGAGGTGTGGGTGTTCTTGGGTTCTCAGATTCTCCCTCAATCTCTCACTCTTCCCCTCTCGCACGAGCAAGGAACAAAGAAGGTTTGTAAATGATTCTGGATTTTTTTTTTTTTTTAATTCCAGTATTTATTTGTCTTTTCTTCTTCTGGATGCCTTTCACGGATAAACTTGGTGATGCTTATACTTTAGGAACCTAAATATATATATATATTAACAATTCTCTTTTGTGTTTGATATAACTGGATCATCTGTCTGTTAATATTTGGTTCTTGGTTTAACATGGTAGCCTCACTTTGTCAATCTACATTAGTTACTGGTGGTGTAACCCTATTGTTTTGTTGCTGTGATGGTCCTTGAATCTGTAGTAATTTTAGAGTTTAAATTTTGTTGCTTGTAGTAGTAAACAATCTGTTGCATGTTGTTTAAAAGGTTTTGATGGTGGATTTAGATCTCAATGCTAAGTTGTCTCATCTTTGTACATGATAATTTGAACCAAGATAATTGTAAACAAAAGCAAAAATCAATTTAGAGCAATAAATTGATCTTAAAGTTTGAGTTTAAAATCATGTTATAAATCTTTTTCTTTAATCTTCTATGTTTAATGTTTAATGTTTGCCTGAAATTGTCTAATCCAGCTAAAGTTTGAAGGTTAAAAAATTATTTTCCTCATTGGGTGCAAATGCCTTCAACCTTTTTTTCTTGGTCAAAATTATTGGTGATAGGAACTTGATAGTTAGTTAGCTAATAATAGAGTGTGATTAATTATTAATTTTCTTAAGAGTATAAAAGGGAGAGTTAGTAGTGAGTGAGGGCTCATGGTCTGTTTTTACAGAATTCGAAAGTAATCCTTGGGAGAGCTGGCAGATCTCTCAAATATTTGCTATGTTATTGAGTCTTTTGGTTCTTGTACTGAGTGTAGTGTTCTTGTTCATTCAATTCTTCACTTCATTCAATAAAGAGCGATTGCTTCACTGGTATTTCCTGAGTAGTGTAGCTGGTTCTTATCAATTTGGTATAATGCTATAATTACAATTTGACAGTATTTTAAGAAAGCCTCAAGTTTTTCATTTTATTTTATTTTCATGTCCATTGTGTCTACTTGTAACATTGTCTAATTTTTTGCTTTGTAGGCCTGTCATTATTTAAGGAGTTGATCGAGGAAAGATAACACATATACTTTATATTTGTGTGTGTGTGGTAAAAGAATTTTGTTAATCTGTGGCTCTAGATGGTCCCTTTTTTTAAATCCTAACATGCATACGATCAAATTCTCTTGTTCATTAATTATGGTAAACTTGATAGCTTCATAGTTTAAATTGTTTATTATAGATTGATGTTGACGCCTTGATGATAATTAGTTTAAATTGTTATTTGACACAATTCGTCTTCATAGTTTTCACGTATTTGTGAACTTTATTAATGTGACGGCACGGGTGTAATTTTCAGGAATAGAGGATAAAATTTTAGGGAAAAAAAATGTAAAAAGACAAGGGTAAATTATGTTTTTTTTTCCTCCCTTTTGTAATATATTATTGTATTGTTATAGACACATCTTCTGATTTGCTACGTTTCTTATTTTTAGTAAATTTATTTACTAAGAGTCTTCTAGTTAACATGTTTGTGTAATTTTATATTGTAATTATTTGTATTTTAGCTTTAAAACTATATAAAAAAATAATTTACTCTTTTTTCAAAATAGGAAGGGGAAGTAAAAACCCAAGTGAGGAAAATGAAATTGGAGTCTCCCTCTCTGCAAGGAGAAAGGGGAACACAAGTAAATTGTACATCCATGTTTATTTTACTACCTTACACAACAAGTGAATAAGGATAATATAGGTAATTGTTTTATACCTATGAGGTTTGTGTTAAAAAATACTATATTTTGTGCAACATTTTTTCCTCTTCCAAATTTTAAATTTCTCTCTGCTAAACAACCTAATATTTTCTTTTCTACTTAAGACCAATAAGTGAATAACGATAATATAGGTAATTGTTTTATACCCATGGGGTTTGTGTTAAAAAAAAAAAAAAAAACTATATTTTGTGCAACATTTTCTCCTCTTTCCAAATTTTAATTCTCTCTCTTCTAAACAACCTAATATTCTCTTTTCTGCTCTAAGACTCCAAATTCTTTCCTCTTATTGTTGACTCCATCTAACATAATATTAATGTTAAGTATTAAATAAACTAAAGAAATAATAACGTGGTTATCGAAACTCTTAAATGCGGATAGCCTAAAAATTACTTTTCACGTGTGTAGGACGTAACTCCCAACTACTTACAGAAAAAATGGTGAACAACTCCAAGGAAGATCCAAAGACAGCTCCTCAGTCCGATCGATGGTACAATCTGACTTTAGGTCCTTCTTTCAAGGACGAATCTTCCAACAAGTATTGCACTTTGCGATGTAAGTCATTGTTTGGTTCCTGAGAAAATGCGGGAAAAGCAAAGCTTTGAAATCGCAAAATATATGATTGATTGCTAACAGGTTTCGATTTCGGTTTCGATGCAGATGAATTCAAACCGGCTTCGATTGACAAGACGAAGCCGGGATCACTGCGCAAGACGAAGGAAAATAGGGTTACCGTGGAGTTCCACAACAACCAATTGGGGAAACCGAAGGTGACATTTGATGGGAGCAGTGAGGACAATAAGAATGACGCTGTTTTGTTCTTCGACGGTGAGACTTTCCGAATGGAGCGGCTTCATCGATCGGTGAATCATCTCCGGCACTGCCGCCAGCCCGGTGAATCAGCAGCTGCTGCCTCTTCTGCCACGGCGGCAGCGCTTTCCGGACCTGCAATAGAGCCTCGGCTTTCTCCCATCGCGAAGGTTCCGAAGACGATTCATGTCGGCAGAAACCCACTCCCCGCTGTGCCGGTTAGTCTTGTTTGGAGTTATGGTTTTACTTTTGCAGGTTTAGCTTTTGCCATGAGCTTCATGGAAATACCACTTCGATATCAAGTGTCATCTTTAACGTCTTTATTGTATATCTCTTTCAATTTCTTCCTTTCCATATCATGTTGAAGCCTTTATTTGCCATAAATTTGTGCAGGTTGAGGTGGAACGAATTGATATTGGGGTGTCAGAGAATCCAGGTTTCTGTTATATTTTTATTTGGTTTGTGTGGAGGTCATTTTTCTTCGTAAGAAATGCTTATTGGTTAGGTTTTTGTAAACCATATGTAAACAATTTCTTGCGTTTCCATGCTTTTTACATGTTCTATTGGTTATTCCCATCTAGAATGAGACTAATTTTTGCAAGGCTCGTAAAATTGGGAATCATATGTTAAGATGCCATGATCTCCTTGCAGTCACGGATGCTTCTCTATTTTTGCTTTCTTGGTTATGAAGCCTGTTGCTTACTTGCATAAACCTGATGCTTCAAATTAAAACTGATTTTGTTTAGATGATTGCTTCTTCTTTGCAAATTTAGTTTGAGGATTTCCAAACTTTGAGTGATATATGGTCTTGTCCAGATAGTATTGTGAGGTAGGTTGACCAAATAAACAAAGATTATACTACAAAAGTGTTTTAGAATTTCAAAGTTGGATTTGATTCTTGTGTAGGATTTGAATTAATGATGTAGTTTGCTGTAACGTATTTTATTTTGAAGTCGTGTTTTTGAGCGATAATGCTAATGTAAAATGCAGCAGGTACAAAATTTGCGAGTAAGGGGATTGCAGATTATTCATCTGATCCACCAAACGCCTCTGTTGTCGCACCAGATCCTAAGAATGAGAACGAGGAAGATGAACATCAAGATATTGATATCGTGGACATTTTTGGTGCTGCATCACCTGAAGACGGGAATGCCGCAGAAGATAAAGCTAACGTTGGATTTGATATCAACATTCCACATCAAAATGACACTGATGATGAGATTGCCGATGTTGATGATAGTGGCGATGAAGTTGACAAGGGGCCAAATGCTGCGGAAACACTTCGAGCACAAGTGGAGAGGGATGAGCAGACTTCCACATCCAGTAGTAGCAGTGGAAGTGGAAGTAGCGGCAGCGGAAGTGGGAGTGGTAGCAGCAGCAGCAGCAGCAGTGAAGGCAGTGATGAAGATTCGGTAAATTCAATTTGAACGACTAGGCTACTCAGAAGTAGCATAAGAAACCTCTAGACTGTTGCTATTGAAGACCAGATACTCATAAAAATAACTTACAGGGGCTGAAAAAAAGCAACAATAATATGGAGTTCATGTCGTCGAGTTATTTAAGATAACCCGTAAATATATATATATATATATATTTGCTCTGAAAAAATAGGAATTATGTGGTGCATCTTACATCCCTATCTCTTTTGACACATTGGCAGTCTTGAGGACGTGAAAAGTGGTTCATTTAAGTTTCCATATGTGAGACCTTAAAGGTCCCTAGCGTTCACAACACAAGGCCCCGACAACCCAATCGCAACCTCCAATATTCTAGCGTTAATAAAGGCACAAGTGAATCGGATAAAGAATTGAACCTGGTTGAGAGCATGAGAAATCTTGACTGTCCCTTGACCACCACACTACCACCCTTGGTGGTTGATAACTCGTAAACATGGTTCATCTTAAAAGTGCAACGATAAAGAAATGATATGTTCGTTTTTTATGCATCTTATGAACTGCTTGTGACAGCTTAAAATTGCCCAACACATTCATATATCCTGATATACATAAGCATAAATCATTCGGAAGGATCTAAATAATATACGGCCAGATAAATGATTAACTCGGTCTTTCCTACAAGATCAATCTGTCATCAGAAGGTTAGAAAGCAATGCAGCAAACAGAAAGGGGTTCTCGTCTTTTCTTCAGGATCGTTATCTGCGCAAGAAGATTCTGTTCACAGCATCAACTGGCAAAGCATAAGCAGGGTCTATGGCTTTAAGTCCCGGATATTCAAGAAGAGAAAGTCCTGCACCGAAAAAATCTAGGAGAAAAATCAAATCCATAATTTTGACTTGTAAATTTTAGAGCTCGTTTAGAATGGCTTATTTTAAGTTATTTATAGTTTATTCTATGCAAAAGCTGCTTATGAGATTATTTGGATGACCTATAGAAAAGTGCTTATGGCTTTTATAAGTACTTGTTGAGAAGCCAAGCTAAGGGTGTTTATAAAAAAGCACTTATGAAAAGCTTTTTTATATATACTTTTGACTTTATATTTAAGAATAACAATTTAAAAATTCCGTTCATATCCTTGTATTACACTACTTTTATATCAATAAAGACTTTTGATTTATTTAATCAAATAGGTTTAAAAGCTTTTCTCAACTTAAAAAGTATTTTTCTATGTATTATCCAAAACACTAATTAAAAAGCCATAACTTACGCTTCTTCTTTTTTACTACTTAAAAGTAAAAGCACAAGCTATTGTTGGAAAAATAATACGCAGAGGAATTTTAAAATTTTTTATATCAGAGTATTTTTCAAAACATAAGTTTGACACGCTATATGCATAAATTAACCAGATCTTAATAACCTTGTATATGCCGAAAAGCTACCGCAATCGATGAAGAGAAGTAACGTTCTAGAATGATCTCAATCAACTGGTCCTCTTTGCTATTCTCTATCCACGATTGAAGTGAGTGTGGCCTCACACGTACTGCTCTTCTACCAGACGACTCTCCTTCCAACCAATTGAGAGAACCAAAAACTAGTGTTCATGATTTGTGAATAAGAGCTCTCAGGGAGTTTTTAAAATCTCACCAGCAGAGTTTCACTCTTAATCTCTCAACTGATCTAAATAATAATGAGACCCACTTCCCTTTTATAGAGGTTGGGCCCAAAAGTCAGTCCTTATTAGATAAGGCCTTAAAAAATTCAAATCAGAATAAAAAATGGATCAATATCTGATGAAATTAGTGTGAAAACGCGTGATCTTTTTATCACACGGTCGACATGCCAATCTGTCTAACCGGCATGTTGAGCTTGCCCCATCGACAGGCCGAACCTGAGGATCGACATGCCAAACCTGCGATAAAAATCTCAATGAATCTTTTATTTTCCACCTGAGATTCTATAGGATAATGTCTCAGTTTTAATTCAAATGACCCAATAGAGAAGTTATCTAATTAAAAACAACTTTATCTAGATAATCTCTAGGAAAACAAATAAATTCTTGATAATTCTACAAGTTTATCTTGATTTAATTTATTCAAAATTAAATCAATTGATAAACAGACAAGAATTATCCGATCCCAATAATTCAATAAGTTTATGTTGAATTAATTTTGTCACAAAATTAATTCAACCGATAAATAGACATGAATTATTTGATTCTTTCGAATTTCTGCAATCTGATAAATTTGACATAAGTAACCAATTATTAAAAAAATACGTCATATCGTTACAAGATTTTTTGTGAGCTGGCAAATGGGACTAAATGGACTTATATAGTTTAAGCTCCTGATAATTATGAAACACAATATCCTAGATATACATTTCATAATTATTAACTCCAATGCTACTACACTAAAAGCTTGAAGCTGCACTCTCGATCTATGTAGAATTACGAAGCCCGTATAGCTAAGTCTCCATGACATATCGTAATGTATTGTATCCCCATAGGATTATCCATAATTGGCTTAAGGACAAGTTCTGTCTTACCTTCCCTATTATTTTTATCTTACGTTCTATTATCTCACCATTTAAAAAGTTACCATCTAAATATGATATACCATTTAGTTACACCTATACATCTAAATGGTTGAGCGCTCTAGCTTTCTAATTATAAGATAACGTATATAAGAGGATATCAACTACTCCTAAAAAGGAGCTATGGATTTCACATCTACAAATAATAGGTCTACGCTATCAAAAGTCATGCCTGCAACATACCAACATACGTACCACTATAAAATGTGAAAGTCACCCTTTGGCACATCAAAAGGCATAAGTTAAGACAACAGGCCCACTATTCATCTCAGGATTAAGATACAATATAAATGATTGTCTAAAGTGAATCGATTTGCCTAGATAGAATTATTAATCCAAATCAATTCACTTTATGTCTCGATCCAACACATCGTCACCTATGACGAGGGTGTTTGGCAGTGGTTCCCACCACAAACTCAGTTATGAACAATGTAAAGCTCTCACATGCTACAGTTAATTAAAAAAAAATGTGCTATAGTATAAACTATCACATGCTACAGTAAAAGCGGTTCCACCAATGGTTCCCACCACCCTTCCAAACACCCTAGACAATGTGCTAATGTTTCTATTCGCGAAGTCCACCTCCGATGGTCAAGACAAGCCATTTCCCGATAGGGATATAGACAACATAACAATCTTTACATGAATAAAGCGCCCAATTGTATTCCCTTGATTGCGGATCTTATGATTTAGACCGTCACCTTAAGAATCGTGTCTTCTGCATAATCTGTCCATCATATGCCCAATTCTTAAAGGTTTAGACCGACAGTCTCAGACTATTGTTTGCTTAACATACATTCAACAAATATGAACGTAAAAAGGACAAGATTTGGTAAATAATAAATAAATTCTTTATTGATAAAAATGTATCCAAAAACATATTATATTTTTACTTCTTAGGGCATACACGTCTAACTGCTATCCTAAACGGGCCCTTTGAAAGAGTGGCATACAAAACTCTTAGGTAAAAGAAAGTGGGGAGAAAAGGGCAAAAGCCCAAGTAATGGTACCAGATACACCAAAGTATGCGTGGTAGACACCAACTGCATCATCTGGTCTATCTGAGATTCCCCATTTTCTGTGTCCTGAGATTACAACAATGGACTGTAAACTTCAGGGATAAGACCGCAATTGCCCAATTATTGTCAAAATGATGTTCCGAAAGATCAACAAGCTTATGCAGTAAGAAATTCTACCCGGCAGTCCAAGATGAATTTAACTAGCTTTTCCTTATTGATCCAATGCATCCTGTCAATCATAATCAAGCTGGAAAGAACCCACCATGAATAGCAGACCTGGTGAAACGCAACAAATTCGATAAGACATAAATAAATCTGCGATCTCCATTTAGACGAGCATTACGCACATCTGGAAGTTTCTAAGGGCGTCCATTAAGACCTCCAGATTTGACTTGGCACTCACATAACCACCATCCGAGAAGGCCCTTGTCGACATGGTGAAGAGACCCATAATAGCAAGAGCGCCAGCACAACAGAAAACTGCACTTATGGTGAAAAAGCATAACTGTAACTATTGACTGATGTTAAAATAGAGCAAATTATCACAGTGAAAATGCATACTGACGGAACTAAATTTGACATATGAAGAATGGAAGTCTAATGTAGCACAATGCCATAACATGTATCTTACTTTGCCCCGCATAAGACTTCCCACCAGGTGTGCTTGCAAATCCACCATCGAGATTTTTGCAGCTAACAATATACTTCACAGCATTCTCCACATTGACTTTATTCAAGCGACGCAATAAAATGAGTCAACATATGGCGATATAAAAGAATCTGAGGGAGAACCAAAAAAGTGAAAATAAGTAATTGAATACTAACTTCAAAAAAGCATGAGGCCAAAAAATAAAAGGACAAGACTACAGTGTATCAACTTCACCCCACTCGTCCCCAGAAAATGATCCATCTTCATTTTGCAGCCCAGCGACATCTGACATAAAAGCTAAGTAGCACATGAGACACTAAACTGACAATGCCTAACATATTTAATTTAGATCATAACCTCTGTTTGTTTGTTTGTTTTGCTAACCAGCGGGTGTCCATATTAGCTTGCACACATCGACCAATCCAATGGGACCTGTGCACCATGCCCTCGGAAAGTTGCTATTTTTTTACACTAGGTGGCATGCCTCAAGGCATTTGCACCCCAGAGGACTTAAACCTTGGACTTAGGAGGGAGCACACTTCCAAGACCAAGGTCTTTACTGCTTGAGCCAACCCCCTGAGGTTTAGCTCAAGGAGTTAGGATCATTCATCTAACCCCTTGATGTTTAGCTAACCCCTTGAGGTTGATATTTAGGATCATTCACGTAATCGTATTTGAAATAGCACAGTGATAGTCTCTTAAAGATTAAGAAGCCATAACAAAATATATGAAATACGTCCAAAAAGATAAAGCAAAAGATACAATTTGACACCTTTTCTATGTCAAGAACATCAAGCTTGCCAAAAAGGGCCAAAACCTGCACGGCACTCAGAGTATATACAGTATGTATGGATCGTGCTCAACATTACCACCAAAACCACCTGTACAAAAAAAAAAAAAAAGAACAGAAAAGATAGATAACCATTTTGGCTATAATCACTTTCAAACCCTATAACCCAAGACGCCTCGATACAAACCTGACTCGTGCTGGCAGCTGATGATCCACGGAACAACCTCATCAACGTCCACGACATGCAGCTTCCCTAATAGATCAAGAGTGGTCAGTCCCCAGTATGCCCCATTCATTCTCAAATGCTCCATTGCCACCGATTCAAACGAATCTTTCTTCTGGTTTTAGCAAATTTGACAGATATTTAGATCTTCAAAAGTATTGTATATGTGCATTTGTGCGTGGCTAACATGTAAAGAACAAACCTTTTCAACAGCTATAATATATTTGACATGCTTCTCAGCTGCCAGCTCCCCCATTTGCTGGATTTCACTTCAGTTTCTTTACTTTGGTAATTTAAGAGCTGAGCTTGACAAAAACGATGATAAAAAGCAAAAATTCACATTACCTAAAATAAACTATGCACGCCGTGTGGGTTTGCGTTAATTAATTACGCAAAATCTCAATGAAACAACCAACAATCAGCAAGCAGCCTTTAACACAAGATATTCGGTTTTTCGGTTCGGGTTCACTAGGAAGGCCGAAAAAGTTGGAGTAACCTAGGCACTGTCACTGCAAAGAAGCTGAATTGAGCTAAGAGTTGACACACTCAGGAACAAATGAAAGTACAAGTAATCTATCCTATAACAGTAAAAAAGAATAATTCTGTAAAATAGATAATAAGAGGCGGATAAATGAACATTAATTAGGATTCAACACCTATTGTTAACTTTAGAATCCAAAAGAATTTTAATTAAAAGAAAAAAATGATGTGCAAGAAAATTATAGCACAACAAAAGGGGAAAATAGTTGAGCCAAGACAAATAACACGTACAACTGGGAAGAAAAATGCTATTTACCAACACTTTTCTGGGTCTCTCCATATTCATCAATTCAAAACTCTCGTGAAACTTGAAATTAAAGAACTAAAATTTGAATGAAAGAGAAGAACAAGAAAGCTTTGGGGACTTGTAAAGAAATTCAAAGAAAAACCCAGGACAACGGATGTTGATGGAAAGCAAGAGAGAGAGAGAGAATATACCTGTTGGAAGAGGCGGTTATACGGACTTGCTGGTGCAGAGTCCGAACGACGACGCACTCGGGCGGGGTTTCGGGGACGGAGAACTGATTCAAGACGACACAGAGGTTGAAGTGGGTTAGGCTCGAGACAGGTAAACTTAACAAATTAATACATCAATAATTAACCATTTCAAATAACATACGTCCGTTTGGCTCGAATATTTGAACAGAGTATTTAAATAAAATTTTAAATTTTTATGAGATAAAATACTATAGCAAAATAATTCAAACCGTGATTCAAATATCGAAACAAACGAGCCCATAATTTTCTTATTAAATTTACAAATAAAAAACCTTTAAAAAATACCATTTGCCTTGAAATTCTTTATTTTTACAGAATTAAAAAAATAAATGATAGTTGTTTCTGAAATAATAATTAATTTTTTAGGATTTACCTAATAAATTATATTTTTATTCTATGATCCAATTTGGTTAATCTAATATCCACATTTATTTAGTAAATTTTAAATTTATTTCATAACATAATATAATAGATTTAATATTTTCCAAATTTATTCTTATGAAACCTTAAATTATATGCATTTTTTCAATTATTTAGTAATATTTTCATTTACACAATTTCTACTAAATTTTTAGGTGTTAAACTCAAGTTTTTAACCATTACAAAAATATGTGACTCTGAAGATTTAAAACTAGGTTATTGGTTACATTTTCCATTACTCTTTTGATTATTCTTATCTTCTAAAATATATGTTATTTTTAATTTTATTATAATGTTCATGTTTTTTTAAAAAAGTTGAATTTATTGGGACAGTTGGACATTGTTGTATTATTGAAATATTTCTTGTCAACCAATGACGGAGACAAGAGGGTAGGGGCTAAGTATGTGTATAAATTAGACTTGGTCCTCCTAAATTAATAGTTTTTTACGTGTTAGTATAGTCTTGATAAAAAAAATTACCCCTACCAATAAATCCTGGCTTCGTCATTGTTGTCAAAAAAAATTTACCCTGTCAATAAATCCTCGCTTCGTCATTGTTGTCAACAATATTATCAGTCAAAAGTTATTAAAGACCAATAATAGGTTGGCCTTTGGTAAACTTTTACAAAGTTGTTGCGAACACCAAAAATAGAATTTGTGTGCTTACTAGACTATTAATTAAATTATTGTAAAATATATAATGACTAAATGAATGTTTTTTGGTTTTCATTTAAAAGAATAGTTTAGTAACATACTCTCGCGTCTATTTACGCATTTTAAACTAACCTCAAGTATAAGGTTGTCTCAAGTAATATTTTCTCGGTGAATCCGAGGTCGAACCCACAAGGAAGGATTTATTTAGTTCCAGTACATGTATTATATTAACTTTTTCTTTTTATTTAAACTGAAAAATTTGAGGATTAATATTTATTATTTACAGAATGTATTTACAATATTTACACATTTTTTTTACAACATTTTTCATCTTTAAATTTTGATAATTTGGAACTTTAATAACAAGAAATACAAATAATAATTTAAGCAGAGTAACAACAATAATAACGACAATTTAAGGAAGTAAAACAACAATAATAACAGAGCTGAGGTTCAAAGGTTCTATTCTGACAATTATTTTCAATATATTTTAGTTTATCTTTTTATTTATTAGTTGGTTTAAGTATGCACTATGCCATCCTCTGTCGACAATAAATCAAGATTTACCAAGCATTTACTGTGTTATTCCATGTCTATAATGCAGCAAAAACTCAACTTAATAAATAAGCAGCATTTCAACATAACTTAACTAAAATAACAACCAAGATAGTAAGTTAAGCATTTACCGAGCCATTCTCTGTCTACGAGTAATCAAGGTCCTCCCAAGCATTATTCGTGCCAGTCTATGTCGTCGATAAATCAGAACCGTGATTTTGGCAGAGTTCTAGCTAAGAAAATATTGAAATTCTAGGTTTTCTAAGAGAATATTTTGGCATTACAACAGCTTAGAAAACTACGAAAAACCAAAAATATTTAAGATAATTTTGCCAGAATTTTCCCCTCTCCCCTCAACTAAAAAGAAATTTAAAAAGACATAATTAATAAAGTACTACTGATATTATTAAACATAATTTTTACAACATAAACTAGAAAATATTTTACAAGAAACTAGACTGAAAACTAAAATAAAAACTATACTATAATTATTACAACAACATTTTTATGCTGTGAGGAGGCTCTCTCAACTGAGGCAAAAGCCTAGGTATTTATAGCGAATCAGCTTTGCAAACGTCCACTTATAATTAATGTCATTTCCTGTTGAAAGTTGACGATTTTCAATTATTTTCCTTCTTCTTTCACGCTGATCCGCGTTCGTGAAAGTGCAAAACTGTCTTTGAGATTCTCTGCCTCGCGGTACACGGCAACACTTAAACGGACTAATCGTGGCTGTTAATTGCTCGATCCAACGGCTGCCAGATGCTTGCAAATTGGGCCAGGTGGGACGAAGTTTTAAGGCCGATGGATGAGTCAAAGAATTCAGATTTGATGGTTCAGAGAACGGATGAATGTGAACACGACTGCACTTGATCGGACAAGCCTGCTGCACCCTCTGTGACACGCTCAGCTTTGTCGGCGCGTGTAAAGCACGCGCCAATCATATCCCGACACGTGGATCGCACTTTGAGGTTACGCTGACGCACCGAATGACGCGTTGACACGCGTCTCTTCCCCGGATGGCTGAGATTGATTTGGCAGGTGATCGAACGGCTCTCATGATGCCATGTGTCCCACTTAATTTAAATTCGAATTTTGTTTTATCTTTTTGATGCATTTGATGTCCGATTTTATCCGTTTTGGTGTCGTTTTGCTCCATTTTTCCTCCAGATTTCAAATCTAAAATCACAAACATACTAATATTAATTATTTTACAAACATAATATTTATTAAAAATATTTATTTTAAAATAAAACACACAAAAATAGATAAAAACTCATAAAATTTCTAGTCTCTAGCGGTTGAGCACATATAATTTGTATGACTTGGAAATATTTTTAAAAATTACTAAAAATATAATAAGACATATTTATAAACTTAAAACACACTACCAAACACACCAAAACTCAAAATAAAATAACCGTATTACTTTTACGGTTTTTACTATTTACAGACTAAACACTTATTTAACACACTAAAATGACTCCAATAATTACTAAAAACATAAAAACACACTAAAAACGTATTTTTAAACATATTTTCACACCAAGACACAAAAATACTTATTAACACAAAATGTTATTAATTAGAGAATTTAATGAGAAATAAAAGCGTAAATAAATGATTTAAGCCTTAAAAAATGTACACTTTTACAGTCTCATCACATACTTATATTTAGTTTTTATTTCCAATATTGAGGTCATTGTTCATTATTTTAACGCCCAAAATTTTTTGGAAAAGAAAAATTGTAATTTAAGAGAATGAATTTACACATTCTTGTGAAATATCTAATAGTAATTGAAAAATCAAGTAAAGTTCAATATTTATTAAAGATTCTTAATATAAAAATTATAATTTTCAAGTAGGCAGTGAAGAAATTAAGCTTTTCTTGTTTGTTTTACATATAAATAAATTAGAGTTTATAAACATCCTAACATGTTAGAACATTGTATTTCAAAGCAGCCTTCAAGAAGCAATGACAATATGGAAATGGGTCGAGCAGAAAAGGCTGGTTGTATGGGCTGGTTCAAGCCTAAGTTTCTATCGTGTGACCAAGCATACATTGCCTTTTCAAAGTACAAAATAAATATATAAACAGGGAATTCACATGCCACTTTTTTAACTCAATTTTTATTTATACCATAGAATATAATATAAGTTTTTATGTCATAAAATAGATTAATAATTCCAAATATCCCGTTGGGACATTTCAACATGTCTCGATGGGATATTCTAAAAACTTTCTACATGTTCTGGCAGGACATTCCTTCTTACCTCTAACATATCCTACTGGGAATTTTTATAAGTCCTAAAGGGACAATCTGAAAACCTCCTACATGTCTCACTGGGACATTTCTTTCCCAAAAATCTCCCGCATGCCCTACGTGGACGTCTAAACAAAAAAATAGAAACAAGCACCACAACAAGAACCAAAATAAAAACACACAAACACAAATAAAAACATATCTCCTCCGACGTCAAGGCAGTGTGGTCTGTCTTCGAGCCTGGTTGGACCAGAAGCAGAAGAGACAGGGGCATTTCTCGTACCTGTGATCCTTGCAGCTTTGGACCATCCCACTTTTAGTTCCACCAACGATGCGATAATTCTTGTACACACAAATATACTTGGTCATATCAAGTAATATAAATGATGAGTTAAGTATCATTCCCACAAGGATTAATTTTAATTACTATGTTATTAAGTTTTACTATCTATATTAATATATATGCATATATATATATATATATATATTTTCTTTTATATTTCGTTCTTTTTACCAAATTAAAATGGGAGAGGGGGTTTTAAATTTAATAACTAAATTACTTAAAACAAATAAAATAAGAAAAATAAAATTAAAATGCAAATTAAATGATAATTAACATGCGAATTAAAATTAAAAAAATGCAAAAATCAATTAAAAGGAAAATTAAATTACAATAACAATGTTAAATTAATAAAATTCAAATTTAAAATTCAAAATAACAATTGCAAATAAATAAAATTATAACAAACTTAAAGAATTTGTAAGCAAAAATGATAAAACTGGTTAGAGGCTCATTCTTTACCGTTAGACAATAATTTTGCAATGATCATAGAAATATTTCCAATTTTCCATTGAGATTTTCAACCGTATATGGTAACAAGCTCTGTTATCCTGATCTTTTCATATTTTGTAGTTTAGCAAAGCAAGCTTTTTACTAAATCTCTTTCCATTAAATAACCTAGAACAAGCTCTCTAGATTCAATCTAATGGAAGTATTAAGTTAAGAAAGATAGGTTGATCTAAGTAACAAACACACAAGCTCTATTTATTCAACTCAGGTTATGTTTCATATTATAATCAAACAAAAGCCTCCTGCAATCATAGATCATAATTCATTACAAATGATTAAAAATATAAGACAACTGCGGATCTAGATTTCTAATGTAGCATTAGGTAATTTTCTAGTCTCATTTAGTTGTACATCCAAATTTAATGAGAAAATAACCATAAGCATTAATTAAAGTGAAACATAAACAATCTCAATTGAAAACTTAGAAAATAATTTATACAAACAGCTACATAATCATGTCCAAGGCTTTGAAATCACCTTTAATCAAAAATAAATTTAGCTACACATAATTGAAAATAATAATAAAAACATAAAAACTAACAACATTTACAGCTTAGAAGATTGACGGAATTTGAAGAATAGTGTCGATCTTCAAAAATTTTGTGCAAAAACCTCATTGGATGCCTCCTCATTCCTCTATTGCTCTTTATTTTTCTCTCAAAATTCTGAGTGTTTATTGAATTTTTGAATAAGAATTGATTGACGAATTAATGATTTGAACCTAAGGATTGCTACCTTTTCATAAGCGAACCCACATGATACTCCTTAGAATTTTACATGTAAAGCACCACAGGTGCACTGCAATTCTGGTGGAGCAGTTGAATGATTTTTGCTGAAATCTTACAACTTGATGGAATGGTTGATATAATTCGTTCTCAATTTCAATAACCTGATAGAGGAATGCATAATAGATAGTGGCAAACCAATTTTTTTTCCTCGACTCCCACCTCAAGAAACAAGAAGCAACATTGCTTTTAAATTATTATTATTGTTCTTGTTGTTGTTGTTGTTATTTTATATTTTTTTTCTTTTCTTTTCTTTCTATTGGAACCTGCAGAGATTGAATCAAACTTTTGTTTTAGTTCTCTATTTTCTTCACTCGAATCCATCTCAGGAGCATGCAAATTCCTATTTGTTATTCGATGTGTTATGGTTAAGGGAGGCATGAAAAGGCGCAATCTTGGGCGTTAATTGCACGAAATTTGGACCAAACGGACGCTTGGATTAATGAAGGAACTCGGAGGCAGTTGGAGCAGATCGTGGCCTTTGGATTTCATCAGGGTAGGTGCAACGGAGGGTGAGATCGTGGGTATGCGTGAAAGGAGTTGTAGCAAATTGGATGCTGCACTGAGCTACCCACGTGGGTAGGTGTCACAGGGGCCAAATTTTTCACCGAAAGTCTGCGACTGTGTGACACTAAGCCACCCAATCTAGTCAGCCTACCCAAGTGTTTACCCACGATGATCTGATAATCAAACACACAAAACCAACTTATGGAAACCACTTTCTAACCTTTTATTAATTCACAAAAGGAATACAAGTTTTGCCTCACACGGATCACTACAACACTCACTTCGTCACTTGTGAGTTGGTGTCTCAGGGCCTCAGTATTTATAGACAAAATTTACGTGTGGCTGACACCCCCAGCCACTAAGGATCAACTTCGGGACACTATGCATGCTAACAGCCACGTTGCAGCGACTTCCACGATTCTCGGGTGGAGACTTGGCCATTTGCACGCCACTTGTAGCCTGTTAACTTCCAGTCGCCTACTGATGCGCGAACATGGGCCACGTGGGACGTAGTCATGGTCTAGCCGTTGGCTGGGCAACTCTCTGGTCAATCCACGTTCGCCCACGACTTACGCCCACGTGCCTTTAGAATCTAGCCGTTGTGGCCATGTTTCAGAGTTAGTCATTGAGGCCACCTGCTTCCACGGATCATGTGCGCACCACTCGTACACGTGGGCTGAGAGTTCGCTCGCTCACCCAACAGTCCAGCACGTTCCCTTTTTCGCGGGGCCTTGTCTGAATCAAGACTTAGCCCGCACTCAAGCCTTGCCTGCCTGTGTCTTTGTCCACTGGCTTCCCCCGAGTTTCTCGCATGCTTATCCGCACGCCCACGCGCACGTCTCATTGCCTGTCCGAGATGCTCGCGCCCCTGTCCGAATGGCCATGCATACGCACCCACCTATGTGCACATTTCTCGCCTGACCCACATGCATGGCCAAGGCCACCTTGTGCCTGCATGCTGATCCTTTGGGTCTTATCCGAACCATGCAAAGGAGGTTACCACATGCCCCCTTGCCTTGGACATGGGCCACCCACGTCCAAGATTTGCCACCACTGACTTAGTTCAAAGTTTGGGGGTCTAACAAACCACCCCTATCGGATGAAGCCGACGCCCTTGTTGGTATAGCCTTGAGGTATTCCTGCACTTCTTTCCCAAATTGCCACAAGGTAACGTCCTGCTCCCAACTAGCACTGTTCTCCTCTTCACCCTTCCATTTCACAAGAAAATCGGTCCATCGATTCTTCTTGCTCATGCCCATTGTTCGATGGTCAAGGATCTTTTCCACCATTTTGTCAAATTGTTTTCTGATAGTGGGCGGAGCCTTCTTCGCCTGTTGCCTTTCGTTCAACAAGTCCTCCTTGTAAGGCTTTAGAAAACTCACGTGGAACGTTGGGTGCACTTTTAGTCGAGGTGGTAGCTTTAACCTATAAGCAACATTCCCAACTTTCTTAATAATTTCAAAGGGACCATCGTACCTTGGAAGAAGCCCACAATGCACTGTTTTGCTGCTTATCTTCTTCCAAATCTGTGGGGTCAATTTCATCAACACCATGTCACCAACATTGAACTCGACTTGGCGCCTATGCTGATCAACATACTTCTTCATACGCCTGGCTGCTTTTATCAAACTGTCTCGGGCCTATAGTATCAACTCCTGCTTCTCTTCCGCAAAGCGATAGGCTGCTGGACAGCTATCTCGCCCTTTGGAACGTACCACCTCCAATGGGGTCAGGGGCTGATGTCCGAGTGCAAGCTCTGCTGGACTCATCCCGGTTGCAGAACTTCGATGTAAGTTGTAAGAAAATTGGGGCACATCAAGTAAGTCCAGCCAATTCTTTTGACTCGCCGAGACATAATGCCTTAAAAAGTCTTCCAATAGAGCATTAATACGCTCTGTTTGGCCGTCGGTCTGTGGATGGTTAGCCGTAGAAAACTTTAACTCATAACTTATAAAGTTAAAGAGAGCCGTCCAAAACTTACCAGTGAACCTTGAATCATGGTCACTGACTATGTCTTCAGGCACACCAAAATATTTCGCCACATTCTTAAAAAAGAGCTCTGCTGCCATGATAGCTGAGCACTCATGTGGGGCTACAATGAACACTGCATACTTCAAAAACTGATCTACGACGACCAACATTGACCGCATACCTTGGATTGAAGTGAACCCCATAATGAAATCCATAGATACTGATTTCCATGGCTTTTCTGGCACTGGGAGTGGCTGTAATAGTCTGGTTACCTTCCTTCTTTCCGTCTTGTCTTGTTGGCACACCAAACAAGTCTTCACATATAGCTCAACATCCTCTTCCATGTTGGGCCTATAATAGCTGCGGGTTAGGAGTGCCATCATCCGTTCTCTCCCCGGATGTCCCGCCCATTGAGGGTCATCCACCGAATTAGGAATAAATAATCGATTACCTTTGGCATAAAGGAGTCCGTCATCTTCCCAATAACACCTCACTACTCCTTCTCGCACTTCCTTCTTGAGATGAACATAGGCCTGATCCACCTCAGCTTGCTGTTTCACTCGATCAAGAAAAGTTGATTGCACTGCCATCAATGTAGCCACATAGTCCTACACCTCCTTGCGACTCAAGGCGTCAGTGACTTGGTTTTGTTTGCCTAGTTTATGTTCCCACACAAAGTCAAATTTTGCCAGGAATTCCTGCCATCGGGCCTATTTTGGGGTTAACTTCTTCTAGGTCTCGAAATAAGTGTTTGCCACGTTGTCCGTCAACACTTTGAACTTCGTTCCCAGCAAGTAATGCGTCTAAGTGTCAAGGCAGTGCACCGCTGTCGTCATTTCCTTCTCATGAACTGAGTACCGCTGCTCAGCATCCTTAAGCTTCCTACTTTCATAAGCCACGGGGTGGCTATCTTGCACGAGCACTCCATCAAGAGCTCGGTCTGATGCATCCGTGTGTACCTCAAATGGAAGCTCCAAATCTGGCAATCTCAAGACTGGTTCTGAGGTAACTGCTGCCTTTAGCTTCTCAAAGGCTTTTTGGCATGCGTATGTCCATGCCAACTTTTGCTCCTTTATCAGCATATCTGTCAAGGGGCTTGCCTTCTTTGAATACCCTTTGATGAACTGTCGATAGTAATTTGCGAAACCAAGAAAAGAACGCAAGTCCAGCACCTTCGTTGGCACGGGCCAATCAATGATTGCCTTCACCTTGTCCTCGTCCATCCGAATATTGCCTTTGGAAATCCAACGGCCCAAGAATTTGATTTCTTGCCTACAAAACTCACATTTTTCTTTCTTCACAAATAACTTGTATTCTCTAAGCCGTGAGAATACTTGCCGCAAGTGATTAACATGATCCACCAAGGATCCCGAGTAAACAACAATATCATCCAAATAAACAACCACAAACCGATCAAGAAATTCATAGAGTACCTCGTTCATTAAGTTGCAAAACGTGGCAGGGGCATTGGTTAAGCCAAAAGGCATCACCAAAAACTCAAATGAACCATACCTCGTCACACAAGCCGTCTTGGGCTCATCCCCCTCGGCTATCCGCACCTGCCAATAGCCTGACCGTAGGTCCAGCTTTGTGAAGTATGACGCACCTGCCAACCGGTCAAGCAAATCCGCTGCATTGAGGACCGGGTACTTATTCTTGACAGTCACCTTATTAAGGGCCCAAAAGTCTATGCACATCCGCAATGAGCCATCCTGCTTCCTCTGAAATAGCACAGGGGCACCATAAGGGGCTATTGAGGGTTGTTTGAAACCGGCATTCAGCAACTCGTTAAGCTGACTCCTTAGCTCGACCAATTTTGATGGGGCCATCCGATAAGGGGCTTGGGCTGGCGGCCTGGCACCTGGCTCCAGCTCGATCTTGTGGTCCACAGCTCGCCTCGGTGGTAATTCCTTTAGCAGCTCTGAGGGCATCACGTCTGAGAACTGCTCCAACACCATTGCAACTTCGTCAGGCACCTCCACGACCTGATCCGGTTTGATTTCCATGAAAGCTGCAACATAAGTAATCTCGCCCTTTTTCACCCCATTTTTAAATTGCTTAACCGACTGCATCTCTAACTTACTCTCGACCTGTCCAGAGAAGTTAGCGTGAATAAAACAAGGATTCCGTTCCTCATTTACCAACATACCCGATAGATGAGGCATGATTGTTGCCTTGGCTTGAATGAAGAAGTCAATCCCCAAGACCAATTCAAAATCATCCAAGGCTGCGACGGTAAGATTAATCTGTCCCTCCAAAGCACCAACTTTGAGGGTCGTTGTGGCCACACCCTGGACCAGAGTAGCACCCGAGTTTACCGCCTTGATTTTGCATGGACTCTGGTTTACCACTAAACCCAACTTGTCCACCATTCTATTGGAAAGGAAGTTGCTGGTCGCTCCCGTGTCCAGGAAAGCTCTTACGGTCTTCCCATTTAGTTGCACCGTTGCATACAAAAGACCCCTATTTGGGGCTGACTTAACCGTTGAAACCATATTAAGGAGTTGGAGAAGGTTTACTCGTGAAGTGCTAGATCCACCTACATTCTCCTCTCATTCAGACTCTTGAATATCATTTAATCTTTCTCGCTTTGGGCATTTCTTGGCCATATGTGGTCCCCCAGAAATAAAACAGCCCACTTCCTTCTTGAATCCCTTGGACTCGCCTTGCTTGGTCGTCTTTTTACCCTTCCCTTTGGACTTCTTAAAATCCTTAGAGGGGCTTTTACACTTTTTGCCTTCCTGACCCTTCTTCTTGTCACTAATCGAGGCAGTTGGGGTGGGTCTAAAGTCGACTAAGCCCTCCGCAGTAGCAATGGTCGAAGGAAGGTCCTTTACGCCTTGTCTCCGCAACTCGGCATGTGCCCACTCTTGCAAGCCTGACAGAAAGTTGAATAGCTTGTCTGCATCTGACATATCTTTGATGTCCAACATCAAAGAACTGAACTCCTGCACATACTCTCGAATAGAACTCGTATGTCGAAGCTTCTTGAGTGCTTCTCGTGCAATCCATGCGGTGTTGCACGGGAGGAACTGATCCTTTAGTTCCTTCTTTAACGTTTCCCAATCCTCGATTGGAGGTTTGCCAGCCCTTGTCTCTCCCGACATCTGGGTCTGCCACCATAGTTTAGCATCACCAGATAAATACATGCTAGTTATGGTTACCTTTTCACGATCTGGAATATTAGCGGCCTTGAAATACTGCTCCATATCCCACAAGAAATTCTCTAGTTCTTTGGCGTTACGGCCACCATTGAACGCCTTAGGTTCTGAAACTTTGATTGTAACGCCCCTATATGGGGGTTAACAGTTTTTAATGAGATAAAATAAAAATAAATAATAAAAGTAAAACCTTAAAAATAAAATTTGCCCGGGACTTAAATGAAAACTCTCAACTCAAAAATAAAAATATAAACGATAAATAAACCACAGTTTTAATGTAGCACCTTAAATTTAATAATATAAACTGTTGTCATCATCATTTTAACCCTCAACACATTGTAATACAGTCACAGAAAGTAACAATTGATGCTTACATTATCATGAAGAACATTCTCAACAATTGAAGCAGTCCCAATGTAATATAGTTACATCACTTCCTCAACTATATTTCTCGTAGCCACCTCACACTTAGTGAGTCCTGAAAAGATATAAACATAAGGGAATGAGCAACACTATGCTCAGTAGAGAAAGCCATTACTCACCTTTAGGTTTTTATCATTACCACATTAAAATCTGCATGGTTAGTAAGTCACATCATATTCCAGATTATGAGGTTTATTATGATCACATCTTATGGATACCGTAGTTAATCATTACCAAGTGTCATAATTACACATTTATACAAATATTACCAATCATCATTGTTCCTAGGTATCCATGTTAAATTGAGTATCACTCAACTCATCGAAACCCAAATGGGCGCACTTGATCACCCTATAAACATTCCAAGGGTGTTCCGGTGAGGAGACATCAAGCCCCGAGTCCTCACCAAATCAATTCCTGTACAGTGTGTTCTGGGACTTTCAACCCAAGGAAGCGTCATCACCTTCCCCCTATTTTACCTTTTAGGGTATTCATGCCCAAGGACGTAACCGTCGCCCTTTTCATGTCTCACAATTTCTCTATATTAAATCATTATTAATAGAGTTAATTTTCCTAACCATGCTTCTCAATTTATAACATGTGTCAATTCATTATGTTCCTCGCCGTACAATACAAGACGAGTCCATGTCATAGTTTCATATGTGATACACATATAATATCAGTTCAACATAGATATATATATATTGCAGCAAAACAATCAATTTTAATTCTATAAAAACCTCACAAAAGATGAGTAATAGAATCCCTACCTTTCAAGCTTATCAACAGTCTCTTAATCCTGGAATCAATTAACGTTAGCTCCATACTCCCTTGATCTTGAACTCCAAGCAAAACAGATCCAGTTGTATCTCGCTGTATCTACGAAGCATCCTCTGTAGTGCTCCTCGAGCGACTATGAATGGCTAGGAATGCTTCCTGGAGATCATACATTCTTGAAAACATCATTCTGGACTCCGATACTGCTGTTTAAATCGCCTCGATTCGTGTGCAGTCGGTACCGGATGATTTTCATCGGAGTGGAATTTGCTCAAACGGAGGTCACCATTGCATCCAGAGCATCGAAACGAGTCAGGAGGCGGTCTCGGATCTTCGATCGGAGGTCCGGATCACAAAATTCCAATTTAGCCTTTGACTGGCCGTTGACCGGCGTTGACCACCGTTGACCGGCGTTGACCGACTTTGACCGTCGTTGACCGGCGTCAATCGGGGTCCGTTGGCAGCTGGGCTCGGGCCTACCCCCCCTAAATCGACCCTTCTGAGTCCAATGACGGGGTCAATTTCACCCAATTCTGCCTCTAACATAGCAGGTCGTGAAGTACAACGTCGGTAGAAATGGATGAGCTCCGATCTTGATTCTCCGACGATGGAAACCTGAAATTGGCTGAGGGCTTTTGCTACCCATCCTCCTATGAGCATTTCCCCTCATCCAATTTGAAGAAATGTGGCTGGGAAGAGCCAAAACGGAGACTCCCGCGGCGGTTGACGGCGGCGTTGGCCGTTCTCCGGCGAAACCGGCTCCTTCCGTGCAATTGATCGAGGGGTTTTACTCCCCTTGATCCTCTGAACTCATTGGGAGGGGTGGTATCAGTCACCTCCTCCGGCAAGGCGGAGTTCCACCATGGGGGCGGCGGTGCACGACGGCAATAGGGGGGCGGAGCAATCCGGCGGTTGTTGAGCTGCCACCAAGGGTGGGTTTTGTTCCTCTCATCACGGTGGTCGTGTAGGAACAAGAATCACGTCGATCGGACGTCGGACGGCGAAGATATCTCGTCGGAAAGAAATGGGTTTTGCCGCCACTTTGGGCGGCGCGTGTGGTCTCCTCCGGCGGCGTTTTGGGCGGCGCGGCACCTCGTTGGACTCAGCTCGTCGAGAGCTTTCCATTGGTGCGGGAGGTGTCGAAAACGGATGCCGAAATCTCAAACGATCTTTGAGGAGGAAGAGAGAAAATTCTAGAGAGAGAAATAGGAGAGAGAAAGTGTCGAGTTTCTCTTAATTTTCTGATTTTTTTTTATATATATATATACTAAAAATTAATCTAATTACCTTAATACCCTTAGGGGAATAACGGGTGTCACATTGATCTTCAAAGGGGCCTCATCCACGGCCTGAGGGGTCGCCACGGCCCTCTTAAGGATACTTATCTCATCCTTTAGTCTCTTCGAGTTTTTCTTCACCAAGGAAATCATGGTGATGAAGTCCTGCATCATGGAGGAAAAGCGCTCTACCATGTCTCGCAATGTGTCAGACCGAACCGTGTTCAAGGCTGCCATTTGCTCGACCTGACGTGCCACATGTACCACAAGACTCACCGCATCGTCGCTTTGAGGATTCCCGACGAAGTCCTCCAAGCGACTAACTCTTTCACGCAACTTATTCATCGCAACGGTTCCAAGAACGTCCGCCGTTCTCGGCTCTGATACCAGTTGTCACAGGGGCCAAATTTTTCACTGAAAGTCTGCCACTGTGCGGCACTAAGCCACCCAACCTAGTCAGCCTACCCAAGTGTTTACCCACGATGATCCGATAATCAAACACACAAAACCAACTTACGGAAACCACTTTCTAACCTTTTATTAATTCACAAAAGGAATACAAGTTTTGCCTCACACGGATCACCATAACACTCACTTTGTCACTTGTGAGTTGGTGTCTCAGGACCTCACTATTTATAGACAAAATTTACAACGTGTGGCTGACACCCCCAGCCACTAAGGATCAACTTTGGGACACTATGCATGCTAACAGCCACGTTGCAGTGACTTCCACGATTCTCGGGCGGAGACTTGGCCCTTTGCACGCCACATGCAGCCTCTTAACTTCCAGTCGCCTACTGATGCGAGAACATGGGCCACGTGGGGTGTAGTCATGGTCTAGCCGTTGGCTGGGCAACTCTCTGGTCGATCCACGTTTGCCCACGACTTACGCCCACGTGCCTTTAGAATCTAGCCGTTGTGGCCATGTTTCAGAGTTAGCCGTTGAGGCCACCTGCTTCTGCGGGTCGTGTATGCACCACTCGCACACGTGGGCTGAGAGTTCGCTCGCTCACCCAACAGTCCACGCACATCTGCACGTTCCCTTTTTTCCACGGGGCCTTGTCTGAACCGAGACTTAGCCCGCACTCAAGCCTTGCCTGCCTGTGTCTTTGTCCACTGGCTTCCCCTGAGTTTCTCGCATGCTTGTCCGCACACCCACACGCACGTCTCACTGCCTATCCAAGATGCTCGCGTGCCTGTCTGAATGGCCACACATGCGCACCCACCTGGGTGCACATTTCTCGCCTGACCCACATGCATGGCCAAGGCCACCTTGTGCCTGCATGCTGATCCTTTGGGTCTTGTCCAAACCATGCAAAGGAGGTTACCACATGCCCCCTTGCCTTGGACATGGGCCACCCACGTCCAAGATTTGCCACCACTGACTTAGTTCGAAGTTCGGGGGTCTAACAGTAGGCCCCCTGTCTCGGCTTGGCTTCGGCGTAGCTCTAGGTAGAAGGACGAGGTTAGTGGCTCGACTTAGTTGGCTTATTAGCTCGGCTCATCTTTTGTTGAATAGTTCTTACTCAGAATTTCTAAAATTTAATTCTTTGCCCCATTTTTGACTTTCTTTTACAATTTTCACTCCATTTGCACCCTAATTTAGGCTTTTCTTGCTATCAAACCAAAAGAAAATAATTATTTCACAAAATAAAAGTTACTAAAAATAAGTAAATATTATTAAACACTTTTAACACTATACTAAATTAAAGCTTAGAATGCACTTAAAGATAAAAATAAGAATCAAAATTAAAATTAAAATCAAAATAAAAATAAAAACTAATTAAACTTATGATTTTAAAATATATTTTATAAAAATAAAATAGCTAACACTTAAAGACACTTCTAAAAATTACCAAAAATGTAACTAAACAATAAGAACATGAAATTGAACATATTTTATAAAAATCACACTAAAATGCTAGAAGTAAGCAGAAAATGTTTAATTAGAGGTTCTAATAACAACTAAAATGCTAAATAAATTATTTTAAACTCATGAACACGTGCATTTTTACATGTTGTCAACCAAATCATTCAAAACGCCACAATTTCAAAATCACTTCCAAAAAAATTCATCTAATGAAATAAAATTAGGGAAAACAGAACAACGGGTAAGTGAAAGAAGAGAAATATATGTAGACGTTAGATCTACAATTAAGCAAAAAGATATTAGTACTCAATTTGATATTTGCTATTTATGAGTTTCGGCCCTTAAATAACCGTTATTAGGATTTGTTTAACTTCCAAGAACAAGATTGAAATAATTATAGAATGAAAGTTAAATTTAAGCTGTAAATAATCAAACAATATGGTAAAGATAAATGGTACTACATACGAGATTTATAGTGGTTCACTTCATAATGAGAACTACGTCCACTGTTCTTCACTATGATAAATAGTATGATACAAATTATAAAGAGTTCAAAGATTTGGTATGAAAATAGTAGCAATTTCTATAGAGTTTTTGTAAGTTCTCCTTCCCTTCATAGTGAAGCTACTGCTATTATTTAAAGAGAGTATTATGTGAAATCATGGTTTCAATCTGATGGAAGGAATAGGCATAGTAGTGCTTTTAGTAGTGGGACATGTCTCGATCTTCAGCTTGTCCTTCCCATTTCATGGCTCAGCATGTATCCCCTTGTAACTACCAAGTTTGGTATATCAATTCCATCGAATTGACACTTAATAAATCCGCAACAACGAGAGATATGTAGATTCATGCAAAACGAAACAGGTAGAATCTGCAATCAAATCATAACTATCGAATCGATCAATACCTCTAGTTGACCGAGCAATGAGCAAGTGATGCTTACAATAACAATCTTTCTCGAATCAAAACACTCCCATTGGGCTCGATTCGTTCTGGCCGCAATTTGGATTTTGCATGATGGACCTTTACTGAATTATTTGGGCCTAACTAAATGTAATGACCAAGAAAATCCTATAAATTAAATAGCATAATTTACCTATTTAAATCAAGGATTTCCTGAAAACACTATGTATGAAATGCGTGATTAAAGAATTCATGGAATTAACATATAATTGTTCCAAAAAATTCTATAAAACATTCTATAATTAATTAATTAACTATTGTAATTTAATAAAGATATTTATAAATTTCACCGCAACTAAGGCAGAAGAAATTTATCTATAAAGAACTCGAGAGATTTAATCATGAGAATTTTCAGGTTAGTACTAAGCTAGTAGTGTGTTGAGAAATTCTCTAACTCAAATTAGATCCTTAATTGCTAATTAATTTAAAAACAGAGCTATATGAGTAACGGAATCGACAGAAAATGCTATACAAATTCGGATAGTGACACTGTTAAAAACTATGTCATTATTGAGCCCAGATACTAAAAAAGTCAAGTTCACATTTTTATTAAGTCTAAAATAAATTTTTAGACTTAATGTAATAAAAAACAATACGCGATTAAACTTTGATCGATATCGGTTCATACTATGATTAGCGTGTCACAGTATTTGAAAAAAAATAGGAGAGGATTAGTCAAGTAATAAAAATCTCCTGTTAGCTAAGTTAATTATTACTGGCAGTATAAAATTTATCTACTTAAATGTTACTTGCAAGAAAGGTCAAAGATACCCTTAAATCATGCCTCTACTATAATCATTGTACTTTATGTAATTAACTTAGTTGTACCTGGCACTTTACCCCTTGCCATTTATGGCACCACCTTTGGGGAATATTAAGCTTAGTTTAAGCCAAAATTAATCCTAGTCAAGCCACTTATGGGTTAATTAAGCATGATTTAGAGAGACAGACTAGATTAAACTAAGGCTATAAATAAAGAACCCAAGCCATTATACATAACTTTTTTCACTTTTCTTCCTTTCTTACCATTCTCACCCGTGCATTCCAAGAGAAGAAATAAAAGTTCTTCTCATTTTGCTTTCCTTTTCTCTTCTATTGTCCACTTCCACCAACTAACCAATCATTGCCTCACCAATTTCTTTACTACATTGTGTGTTCAAGGCCTCCAAGAAGAAAGTTTTGTGTTTCTAAACTTTCTCCTAAAGCCTAAATCCAAAACAAGCCAAATTCCAAACTAATCTCCACCACTTGCAAATCACAAAATTAAGAGTGCACAAGGTGAAAAAAAAAGTGGAAGAACAAGGAGGTGGTGAAGAGCATTGTTCAAGGTAATATCTACACCATTTCTTTCCTTTTTATTTTCCTTACCAAAGAAAAGAAAAATGTTGCTTAGATAGCATTTATGTGATAGCCAAGACAAGTTAGATTTTTACATGAAAAAGTTTTAATCTAGTGCTGGAACAAGAAAAGAAGAGAAGAAGTAGAGTTTGAAGCTCTAAGAACACCTCACAAAATTAGTCACCAAGGGTAAGCAACTCTAAACTTTTCCTTAATTTTTAGGTTAAAGGTTATAAAGTCATGAGGGATTTGATGATTGGGTGAGGAAATAAGTTGTAATAATTATTTGTGTGATTCGTATGGTTAGTGCTTGTGTGTGATGTAAAGGTTAGTCATGGCATGTTAGGATTGTGTTTTTGCAAATTTTGGGTCTTGGAAAAATTTTCCACAAACTTTGAACGCGTGAACGGAAGCCTTAGAGATGTTTTTAAAAATTTTTTCGAATACGAAACTTTTAGTTTTCGATATTTTGAATAAAACTTTATGACTAAGCAAAAATGCAATTTTGACTCTAAATAGGCTTTCCGAGCAGTTTTTATGGACTGCCTAGAACAGTCCCAAAAACTGCCTTAAGGCAGCCCCTAAAACTGCCTGAATGCAGTTTGCAAAAAACTGCCAAACAGGTCCAAGAATGCTGAAACTATTTTGCCATTTTTGGGTTGTTTCAAGTCTGAATTTTACATTTCACCAAACACAAAAGTTTTACATTTCAACGAGAAAAACAACTTTTGTGAAGAAATTTTCTACAAAATTTGCTTCTAAAATACAGTTATAGACAATTTTTTAAAATAGTTTTAAAAAACTATATTTTTACTCAAAAAAAAAAAAAAACTGTTTAAAGTTTTGAAATAGAGACGAAAATTAGTCATCGTAAACCTAACTCTCACCCATGCGCGACCGAAGGCTCATTCCTCGTTATAAACCCACTAACTCGTCACATCACCAAGCCTCATTATTATTGCAATTTTAAAACCAAAAGCCAAAAAAAAAAAAACCCTCTATTTCCACTGTCTTCCTTTATTTATTATGGGTGATTGGAACTTTTTTATCATGGGTGATTGAAACTTTTTTTTTTTAGATATTTGATAAAATTAGTTTTAATTCAAACAATATAAAACGTATATTATAGAGTAAAACTTTCACATGTTATATTGTTTTTAGTTTAACTATTAGTTGTAACTCACTTCTAAAATCTTATATTCGTCTTATGGTAAAGTCGGTAGTAGTTTTACTATTAGGCTATATTTGCTCTATTTGTTTTTATACTTAAAATTTTTAGAAATATTTTAATATATTTTTCAAGACAAAAATTTTAAAACATTTTCAGTATAATTATTAAAAAATTTTATTTTTTAAAATAAAAATATTTTTATATATTTTAAAAACAATATCAAACGACCCTTATATTTCACGTCAAGCAACCATATTTAATTCTATAGAATTACAATCTTATTATTAATAAAATAATAAATTTTAATTTAAAAATATATTAATATATTAAATTAAGACTCGTAATTTTATAAATAATAGGTTTTAGCCTGTGAATGAAAATGGTTTTTTTTTTTTTCCTTCACGTACCCTTTTTTGACTGTTATCGCTGTCAAATTGCCGTCGGTATAAAACGACAATATTTACATTCTTAAAAACAAAAAAGAGAGAGAGACAGAGAGAGAGAGAGAGAGACAGTGAAACAACAAACACATCACCCGTTGTTTCCCACCTTCAGAAGCAAGCACGTGGCAGCCAAATTCTAAATCAAAATCCCAAATCATATGGAGCGTGTAAGCACGCCAAATCGACGAGCGTGGGGAAAAGGAGTTTGTTTAACCGTTTGGGTCAAATTTAAAAACTGATACGTGCAGGTTTGTGTGAAAGCTTAAAAAGAGATCGAATATTCAAATCCAAGAAAATCAAAAAGAAGAAACTGGAAGAAAGAAAGAGAGAATTCGTGAACTCTGGTTTTCTTCCTCAACAGGAAATCTAATCTGCAAACCCTAACCCGAATATCTGCATTTAGAGAGAGAGAGAGAAAGAGAGAGAATTTTGTTGTTTCTGAATTATACGGTCTTGAAAACTGGTTTTTTTTTTTTTTTTTTTTCTTCAGTGAAGCAAGAAAGCCCAATCTTCGAAACGCCCGAAATCTCATTGTTCGCCATTATCGCCAAAACGCCATTGAAACGAAATCGAATCCCAGAAACCAAGATCGATCTTCAAAAATCGACCGCGAATTCCTCGCAAGCCATATGCACCAACAGTGGTAGTAGTAGCAGCACCAGCATTATGGGAGCTGAGAGGAAGAAATGGCTCTTGACTCTATTCTCGGCGTCATTTCTGTCTCTGATTCTCGTCCTGCTCTCGTCAATCTCTGCCTTCAGCTCTTCCAAGCCGTTCCCTTCGATCGTCCAGCAAGGGTCGCATTACCCGCCGGCGTTCGCGTACTACTTGTGGGGAGGGAAAGGGGATTGCGACCGGATCTTCAGGCTTCTGCTGGCGGTTTACCATCCGAGGAATCGGTACCTCTTGCATCTATCGGTGGATGCGTCCGACGACGAGAGGCATCGGCTGTCGGCGTTAGCCAAGTCGGTTACGGCGATTAGGGCTTTCGGGAACGTCGATGTGGTCGGGAAGCCCGATCGGCTTACTCACATGGGGGCTTCCAATATCGCCACGGTTCTGCGTGCGGTGGCTATTTTGTTGAGGGTTGACAGTGGCTGGGACTGGTTTATCACTTTGAGCGCCATGGATTACCCGCTTCTCACTCAGGACGGTACGCCACTTCGCTAAATTTTGTTTTTGTTTTTTTAATCATTTTCAGGATATTTTGTTGTGGTACTTTTAGTGGGAAAAATGAATTTTGTAGTTGGAAAATGGATGGTGATTTCTGAAATTGACTTGAAGAGGTTTGCTCTTGATTTACTAGAATTTTTTTTTTCTAAAATTGTTTTTGTTATTGTGAATGAAATTGATTTGATGCTTGGGATTTTCATGAGGAGAAGAATCTATAGTCACTAGAGGAATTGTTGTGGGAAATCAATTTGACCTTTCAACTTTTGTGATCAATCCGATTGGTGGGGATGTCGTTGACTTTTTTTAGTTCTCACCAATATTGAGCATAGCGTAGTGTTCTTAATACTACACATAGAGTTCCCTGTAATTGTGACTCGTATAGTTTAAAATTGACGTTTGGGCTTTATTTGAACTGATGTTATATTGATTGATTCGTGTATTATTAGCATAATTGATAGAAAATGCCTTTGATGCCCTTAAAATTGTTGGTATAGTTAGGATTAGGAAGACTGGAAGATAAGATTCTAATTTAGAGTACTGGCGGTTGCTTTTTTTCCTGCTCCTATCGGTTATCAATACCAATCATTATACATTTGATGAGATGACAAGAAGTTAACATAGACTAAAATTTGAGTAGAAAAAATAAGTCCCGTCGATTTCTTTTCTTCTAGCATACTGATTGTGGTATATTTGTGCAAATCACTCAGCCTGAAAAATTTCAATCTCGTTATAAACTCAACATTAGTTGTTGTAGTTTCATCAAGATCACCCAGAAAGTGTGAGTGAAAAGCTAGATTAGAGTTATTGTAAACTTATTGCTGATAGTGGTGATTACATAAGCACCAGCGTCGAAGAGCATGGACAAAAAACTGGGTTGGGGTTAACATTGTGTCTTTATGCTTTAGACCAAAAAATGGACATTAAATGTTATAATTTTATCAAGATAATTCCAGTGAAGCTGAATTAGACTTTAGTGTAAACTCACTGCTGGTAGTGGTGATTAGTAAGCACCATTCTCGAAGAGCGCAGATCAAAAACTGGATTGGGGGGTTATGACAGTGATATTATTGCGTCTTTGTGCTTAGGATTTAATTACTTTAGCTTACACCATGTGCAGATCTATTGACATTTAACATCAATTTCTTTATTCTTGTGTTGTGCTGTAATTTATAGATTGTTTGTTGTGCCTTGCTCTCTTTTTTTTTTCACTGGTTGAATCTTTTGCATGTCCTTTTGCATTTACAAACAACATGCATGTGGTACTAAATTGAATTGGATGTTGGGAATTCCAAATTTTACCTCAAATATGCTGATTTTGTTACAATCAACTATGCTGATTTTGTTGATTATCTACTGAATCCTCATCAATACACTCAGAAGGGTATGTTCTTGTACATTATGCTGACTTACTAATTTTTTTTCACCCATTTCCCCAGATCTTTCTCATGTGTTCTCCTCTGTTAGAAGGGATCTAAATTTCATTGACCACACCAGTGACCTTGGGTGGAAAGAGTATGCAAATCCTCTCTCTTAAACTTTTTGCTAGATGTATAAGTTTGTGGCACATAAGATTAAATTTTTAATGATTATATTTCAATTTTTATTTTTATGCAGAGCTCATAGGTTTCAACCCATTGTTGTTGATCCGGGGATATACTTAGCCAGGAGGAGCCAAATTTTTCATGCTACGGAAAAACGAAAAACACCTGATGCGTTTAAAGTATTCACAGGCAAAGTCTCTATGACATGCTCTCTCTCTCTCTCTCTTTCAATCAAAATCATGTTTTTCAATTTACTTGGACTTGAATGCTAGTGACATTCTTGATCTGCAGGTTCACCATGGGTCACCCTAAGTCGACCATTTTTGGAATTTTGTATACTTGGTTGGGATAACCTGCCACGGACCCTGCTTATGTACTTTACCAATGTAATTTTGTCTCAAGAAGGCTATTTTCATTCCGTTATATGCAACTCATCAGAATTCAAGAACACTACGGTGAATAGTGATTTGAGATATATGATCTGGGACAGTCCCCCAGGGATGGAACCTCACTTCCTCGACATTTCTGATTTTAGTCAAATGGTTCAAAGCGGGGCTGCTTTTGCAAGACAGTTCAAGAAAGATGATCCTGTGCTGAACCTGATTGATGAAAAGATCCTGAAGCGTGGACACAAGCGACCTGTCCCAGGTGCGTGGTGCTCTGGCCGGAGAAGCTGGTGGATGGATCCATGCTCCCAGTGGGGTGATGTCAATATCATGAAGCCTGGGCCCCAAGCAAAAAAGTTTGAAGAGTCCATTATTAACCTCCTCGATGACTGGAATTCACAGTCAAATCAATGCAAATGAAGATGCTTCTACTCATGTAAGATCTTCTGAGACTAGGTGTAGTCCATCTGAACGCGTTTCTTAGTTTGGAAAACTGCAACCGGTTCAGATGCATTCTTTGCCCTCCAAGCGAAATTTTTTGTGGAGTTCCTCTTGCTACAGGCTTCAAGAATGTGTATAACACCGGCAGAGCCGAAGGGGAAACGAAGTAACGTTCACTCTTTAAGATTTTGGGCTGTTTGTAGCATGGGGGCAAGCGTTTAGTTAGAGCCATGAGCCATCCTACAGCCTCTCGATCAATAAGGGGTCTCCATCTGTTCTACCATTTGCGTTCTGTTGCATGTTCTACCTGTTGTCGGATTATATTAGTCAGCTATTGTTGAATACTTCATTATTGGCTCAGAAAGCTCATTTTTTGATATCTTATACTCTCTATCTTCTCTCTCTTAGTTTCTCTCTTTTCAAGGGCACTCAAACACTTTCAATTTTACACTGCAGTCTAATTCCATGTTCATAATATTAACGCCTTGTTCCAAATCTACACGCTGTTAATCTTAGATTTTCAAAACCCGTCTAATTGTTTGTTCACTCAATCAAATACGTATCGACTTAGTAATTAATATGTGTTCATTTTGCTACCGCCGTGGATAGCGACGGAGTTAGAAAATTTTTATGTGGGGGGGGTAAGATTGAGAAAACAGTCAACAAATTATATATTCGATTTAATATTCAATTTTTTAGGGAGGGTTATTTTTAATATTAATAGCCCCTTGCAATTTTTTTTTTTTTTTTGGTTCGGCGTACGCGCGCTTACACTATATTGAAAGGTGTAGATGTGCGAAGTAGCAGCAGATATTCCTTGGTCTTTGGAAGTTCAAATGGGTATCTCTCGATTTGGCTGTCTTCTGCGAAAAACACCCAGAAATCCCATAATCACGTCATTCCAACACTTTCGAACCAATTATCCGCATACTTCATCACAAACCATCACTGAAAGCCTCAACAGAATTCAAAAACCATGCAGGGAATACCCATTTGAGCTCTTGTTGAGTCGCCCTCTTTCTTCCCAGCCAACCCACGACGATGCAGAACAAACCCAAGTTTCTGATCAGAGTCAGATCGTTCCCAACAACCCAGATGCCAAAATCGACAAGACATCCCAAGACGCGGAAAACATCTGCAAAACATTATACATCAACTCTTCAAACGACCGCGTCGAGAGCTTCCTCGACGATGTTCACGTCGAAATGTCGGCGGCTCTTGTCGTTGACGTTCTGAAGAAGCTGAGCAATTCGGGCGTTCTTGCCCTTTCGTTCTTCAGATGGGCTGAGAAGCAGAAAGGGTTTAAACACACAACGGAGAGTTACGACGCTTTGATCGAAGCTCTGGGTAAGATCAAGCAGTTCAAGAAGATATGGGAATTGGTGAAAGACATGAAAGTCAAAGGGTTGTTGACAAAGAACACTTTTGCTTTGATTTCTCGTAGATATGCGAGAGCGAGGAACGTTAAGGAGGCCATAACGACGTTTGAGAAGATGGGTAAGTTTGGATTGAAGCAAGAAGTTTCGGATTTCAATAGGCTCATCGATACTCTTTGCAAGTCGAGGTTTGTGAAGATAGCACAGGAAGTGTTCGACGATATGCGTGACAAAAGGTTTAAACCCGATATCAAGTCGTATACAATTTTGCTGGAAGGGTGGGGTCAGGAGCAGAATTTGTTGAGGCTTAAGGAGGTTTATAGGGAGATGAAGGACGAGGGGTTTGAGCCTGATGTTGTGACTTACGGAATTATGATCAATGCATATTGTAAGGCTAGAAAATACGATGAAGCTATTGAGTTGTTCCACGAAATGGAAGCGAATAATTGCAAGCCTAGTCCTCATATTTACTGCACTTTGATTATTGGGTTGGGTTCTGCAAAGAGGTTGAATGAGGCGATTGAGTTTTACAGACGGTCAAAGGCAAGTGGCTTCGATCCTGAGATTCCTACTTACAATGCCTTGGTGGGAGCTTATTGCTGGTCAGTGCAGATGAATAATGCATACAAGGTTGTTGATGAGATGAGAGAGTGTGGGATTGGTCCGAATTCTCGAACTTATGACATAATCTTACATCACTTGATAAAGGCTAAAAGAACAGAAGAAGCGTTCTCGGTTTTCCAGAGAATGAGTCAAGAACCTGGTTGTGAGCCAACCGTGAGCACGTACGAGATAATGGTGAGGATGTTTTGCAATGTGGAGCAGTTGGATATGGCGATCCAGATTTGGAATCAGATGAAGGCCAAGGGTGTGCTTCCGGGCATGCACGTGTTCTCCACATTGATTAACAGTTTATGTTTAGAGGATAAGTTGGATGATGCTTGCAAGTACTTTGAAGAGATGATGGATATGGGTATTCGGCCTCCGGCCCAGTTGTATAGCATTCTGAAACAAGCTCTTCTCGATGAGGGAAGGAAGGATATGGTCCAAACTTTGCATGATAGGATTGAGAAACTCAGGAAAACCTCATTAGTTGGTTAAAATTCTATAGGTTATGATAGTACAATAGACTAGAGATATTTATCATGGTGCACTTTTGAGAAGGCTGCAAGTATTATTAAGAGTAGGTTGAGAAAAAGAAATATGTTTGTTAGTTTTTTTTTTTAGCCATCAACTTCTATTGCATGTTTGCTCTCTTTTGTTAAGCCATTGAATTACAGTGTTTTATTTGGTGACCTATGGGTGTTGGTTGGAATGGTCAGGTCTTTGGTTTGCGCTCATAAGGTCTAGCTTTGATCGACCTCATGAATTTTTAAATGACAAAAGCCGTAGTTTCTTACTTCTAAAGATTGTAGGGTTTGGCGGAAGGGCTAACAAAATGTGTTCTGGGAATTTCTAAATATTAAAAAAAAGAAGTTTATTTGGTGATAAGAAGACTCGTGCTATTTCTTGAGTGCAAACTTTGCATCTTAGTTCTGTTTGCTTAAAAGTTGCTACTAGTAGAGTTAGCTCCTACTTTGCAGTTCCTACTTTCAGCTAGAACATAGACGGATGAAAAAAGTGTAACTATATGTTTGCCACATCGGTTTGTTTAAGTTGACTTTCTGTCAACGACCTTTGACTTGTTCCCCTTTCCTTCTAAAACCAAAGTAATCCATTTCATTTAAGTACAAGACGGCATGTAAAAATGATAATATTTAGCGTGCAAAGTGTTGCTACGTAGAATATTTTAGAAGTCAAATTAGATTCCTCCTTAAACTAGAGTAATCCGTTTCATTTGATTTGCTAGTGGTTTCCTCATTTTTCAGGCAGGTGGTGATGGCACCGAGAACCTTCCAGGGGGAGCTTAATAGTTACAGTTTCATGTTCTACTTTACCTTCGTTGGGGTTCTTTTCACCCTTCACTCAAGGTACTGCTTCGTGGTTTTCTAGGGTATTTTGTCATACAACTACAAAGCGTTCCTTGCTGATTCACATGGGATTTCTTGTGTTATATGTTACTTAGTTTAGAATGTAAGCTAGTGATACTTTTGGCCCTTAGACTCCTGCCATTTGTGGATACTTGTTTTTTTGCAAGGTACAACCCCCGCTTATGCCTCATAGCACGGCCTAAGGTAAGGTATGTGGATCCAAGCCATGACGTGGGGTCCTCCAAGAGAGCTGTGGTTTGGAAGGCCAAGAAACATGAAGGGGCCCATTTATTTTGTCGAATTAGACTTTTAACTCACTTGGAAAGTTTTAAGTCCAATTGGAATTAGAATAAAATGGGTATGAAGGAAATTAGAGTAACAAAGGCCTAAAAACCCACTTAGCTTAGGCCTAACACTAGAGAAAGCACATTTTTTGGCCCGTCTGACGTGGCAGTGCACCTGTCGCGCCAGCCCACTCGCCATGCCAGCCTTGCCAACTCACCCATGGGGAACTCTACTGTAGGGACATGTGACACGTATAGGTGGGGACAAACTCCCCTCAATCAAGGGCTAGTCAGAGGGAGACCCAATTCCCAAGTATGAATTTTGCCTAAGATGGCAAGGCAAGACTCTTGCCGCTTGGACACCCCATGGCAGGCCACTCGAAATAGCATTTTGAGGGTGGTTGGTCCTTAATACTCCTAACATGCTCAAACCTGTACTGAAAGACCAAGTTTGAATTGTTGGACTAAATGTCCTAAGGATTAAATAATATAATAGTTTTTGGAGACATTTAATCAATAAAGGGTTTATTATTTTCATATATGAAATGTTGTCGTCTTCATTTTCATTAATATTGAATATATGATAAGTAAACAAAAGTTTAAAACTGTTAATCTAAACCGTAAAGGTCGTACATATGGTGGAAGATTATACGGAAGACATGAATCTTAAAAGTGATAGTCTAAATGATAAGGTCTGTAATAGAGCAAATAAAGTTATGCGTTTTATTAATGTTAAGATTGTTATATTGTCTATATTCCTAACGAGAGATGACTCGTCTTGGTCAGCAAAGTGGGACTCTATGAGTAGAAACAATGATATATTGTCATAGGTGATGATACATTGGATCGGAACAAAAGTTGAATTAATTTGATTAATAATTTTGTTTGTTTAATTCAATTCACTTCAGACAATCATATGTGTTGCATCTTAATCTTGAGATGAATTAATGGGCTCGTATTATTGAATTATGTCTTTTGACGTACTAAAGGGTGACATCCTGAATTAGATAAAGGTATGCATACTGGTATATTGGAGACACAACTCTTGATTGACGTAGACTCATTATTCGTAGATATAGAATCCATAACTCTTGTAGAGTTAATGATATTCTCTTATAGGCATTATCTTATAATTAAAAAACTAGTGCGCTCACCATTTGAATGCATAGGTGTAACCGAATGGTATACTATTTATAGATAGTAAGTGTTCCAATTGTGAAATAACGGAACATAAGATAAAAATAATCGGGAAGGTAAAACATAATTTATCCTTAAGCTGATTATGAACATCCTATGGGGATATTACACATTATGATATATCATGGATGATTAGCTTATTGAAGCTTCGTAATTTTATATAGTTCGAGAGTATAGCTCTAAGCTTTTAGTGGAATAGTGTTGGAGTTGATAATTATAAATAATATGTATCTAGGATATGTTATTTTATAATTATAGGAGCTTGATCTGTATATATCCATCAAGTCCCTTTTACTAGCTCATAATAATTCCTGTAACAACAGGGTATATTTTTCCTATATATTGGTGACTTATGTTAATTATTAGATTGACTAAAATTCGATAGATTGGATTTAATAATTCATATTGATTTATTGGTTGAATTAATTTTTTGATTTAACTCAAGATAAACATGTTGAATTATTTGGATAATATTTTATTTGATATAGGATAATCTATGTATGATTGTTTTAATCAGATAGCTTCTCCATTGGGTTATTTAAATTAAAACTGAGGCTCTATCTAAGATTTATGTGTAAAATAAGATATTTTGAGATTTCTAGATTATTGCTAAGTCGGCAAGTCGGTGGTCAAGTTTGGCAGGCCAATGCCATAAGTTCGGTAGGCTGGTGCACGCGTTCGGCATGCCCACCATGCGATATTCCTGATATGCATTTTTGGTCAGAAGTTGATCCAAACTCAAATTTTGAAGCTTAATTGAATAAGGACTAACCCCAAATTCGACCACTATATAAATGGAACTATTTTTTATTATTCCTCACATCATTTGAGAAGTATAGAGAGAGAATTCTAGTGAGAGAAACTCTAAAACTTCTAGAGAGCTATTGTTCAACATCTAGAACCTTAGCTCTTGATTTTCTCAAATGGTTGAAAGGAGAGGTCACCGAGGAAAAGCTGTACGACATGCCACCATCCGCATTCCGATCGTGGAAAAAAAAAGCAAGAAAGACTAGTTAGTTGAGGCTCTTTAGGGACATTCTTCTCTAGTTGCAGTTTCTACAGTTTTTAGTCTACTGAAAAGGTACATAAGATCTTTTATTAATTTATGTACTTTGCATGTCAAACTTGCTATTTGGAAAAGACTTTGATTTAAAAAATTTCAAAATTCCATTGCGTTCACGTTTTCTAACAGTTTCAACCTATAGGGAAAATCTCTCGCCAAGGGGAGTTGCCATATATGGCTGCTACAGTGGAAACCAGACCTAGGATTACCCCCAACCAAATGCTTGAAATAGAAGAAGCTTAACCAAACTAGATCTCTATGTTACTCTATAAATACCCTCTCAAACACCCTTAAGAAGAGGCTAATGAACCTATTGTGCTTAGACCAAAAGAGAGAGACTTTCTATAACCTCCATATCCACAACAATCACCAACTTCACCATTATCATTTTCACCTTAGAACCTCCATAATCACCATAGCCACTATCTCACCTTAGCTCAAGCCACCATGAACCACCCTTAATTCCCCATCAAATCTCCCCAAAGCACTCACCAACCTCGTCTTCGACCTCAATAACGATACTTCAAATTTACAAAAATTTAGGGGAAAATTTTGACATCTTGGAAATTTCAACAAAAAATTATGGAAATTACAAAAATTTTACATTATATATATCTTTAATACTTTAGGATATAATAAACATTAAAAGGAAACATAAATAAAAATGATTTATATAATAAACTTCATATATAATAGATTTGTCAATACCAAAAGAAAGTTCTGTAGGATTCCATCTTGATTCAAACAATGTTAATACCATGACATGTTATTTGGCATGCTTAGGCCTTGATTGGGTAAGTGGCATCACAGCCTAAGTTTGCCATCCTAACTTGTTGGAAAACCTTAAACTCTATACTTTCTGACAAACTCTAGGAACACCCAAGTCACTTGCCTAATCTCATTAAAATCAGAAAGCATTGCCAAATCACCTTGAAACCAACCCTGTCCATGTCCTAAATAACCCCTATGCGCAAGGAAGATTGAAGCCACCATTAATGGACTACCCTTCTTTTTCTCTTTAAAACCTCTCTCTAAGCCTTAAACTACCCACTCATTACAACTGTCTTTCTGTGGGACTGCTCCTCCTATGAGGGTCAACATACCATATCATTTAATCAAGAATCCTATATTTCCAATAAATGGTGCAGCACCACCACTAAATGCATAGGAAATTCCTCCTTATACATTCACATTCCTCTCCCATACCACATGCATTCTCGAAGACCTCTTTTAGCGAAGTCATCATCACTGATAAGTATAGAACCGTAATGGGTCTCACCCTCGTACTTGATCATCCCTGGGGCTACCCGAGTTTAGTTGTAACCCAGTCATAACCACCACGAAGTGAGTCCTAAAACAACTAAATTTCGGTTGCTCACAACACCGAAATAGCCGCCGTGGACTCAATTAGCTTTAGCACCTGTCGCATAGCCACCTCAACTCCTATTAGACAACACCTAGGCCGATAAGAAAAAGCCACGAAGTCCGTATCCTCTATGTGTGAAGGCCTGCGACAAAAAAAGCCCCAGCACCATTTAGGGTGCAACACTGGACCACTTCACATAGCAAGGCGATGGTTGTATGTCTCTCCCACAACCTTGTTTCCACAAGTTTGCTATTATCATCCATTTTTCTATTTATTTGAAACCATTGGGATGTATGCCCTAATTTTATGGATTTAAGCATATGGTGAGCATATTGTGGATTAATTATCAACAAAAAGTGTGTAGTTGTTCTAAAAAAAAAAAAACTATCTTACCTTATTTGAAAATAGATAGATTAAAAAAAATTCATTAGAAAATATTGTGTAACTTCATAAAATTAGAAGATTATCTTAGGAGTGAAAATGATGCATTTTTAAAGTCAAAATAAGCAAATTCGAGGTAATGTGAAAGGTTAGAAGATATATTTTAATGTTTTTGTTTTAATCTTCCATCCCCTTTTGATCCTTAAAGAGACCATCATAAATACAAATGTCAATATCAATGTTATTTTGCCACTTAAAAGAGTATAAATAATATATTTGATGTATTATTTTATTTTGTGCTTCAATGTATAATGCTATTTGAAATGTCATATTTGTATTTTGTCAAAATTATTAAACCTTAAAACTTGTAAAAGTAAGCTTTTAACATTAAAATAATTAAAAAGTGAGAATGTTATAATTTTTAAAGAAAAAAAGTTAATCTATATAAAAAAAAAGAATCATATACCAAATTTGTGCCAAACTTGATGGCAAATTTGTCACCGAGTTTAGCATTAAAAATGGCATTTCATCGAAGAATTTTTTTTATAGTCAAATGTCAAATTTATCATTGACATGTTAATTTAATATTGCATTGAAGATACTGTAACAATTCTCTCTGGATGCCAAAGAGATATTACCCACTATTGGACCACTAAGTCTAAGCCTCTATCTATACTTGTAGGAGTAAACTTGAAGTTAGAAACCTTTTCAATCCTTACAAATAGAGGCTTTGTTTAGCAATGTCATTAAAGCTTATTAGTTCTAACTATTATAGTGTGAAGCTTTCATATACTACAATGTAAATAAAAAAAATACTACGGTGTAAAACTCTCACGTACAATAGTGTTTTGGTTTCAACTTATTAGCTTCAACTATGTTTTTAAATATTAGCTTCAACTACGTTTTCAAACACAATTAGAAATTGCTCAACTCACTGAGGAGATGGGCTGTGGTAATGTGTTAGGCACTTAAAACATCACTCTGGTAATATACATGGATCACATTCCCAACTTTTTTGGAAAGTCATAATTTATTCAAACATGAAACGAAAACTGAACAATATTTTTTTTACAACTTGAGATAATATTTTTTATTATTATGGAACACATTTGGCCTGCACCTGCTGTCCTAGAATGGACCCTGCACCAACTGTAGTGCAGCAACGAGGAAAATTAAGAGATAGTGCCAAATCAATTCCATGACTTGTTCAAAAAATTATTAATAGCTAGCAACAACATCAAATGGATCCGCCAAACTGTAATAATCATTATTTAATTTAATTAATTCAATTAAATAAAATATAACTATAAGTACTATTGATTTATTTTTCCATAAAATCAAAGATGGACTATTAGTTTTGATTAATATATCTATTAATATTTTTTTCCCTTTAAACCTCAGATCCTCCCTTTAATCAGTCATGTCATCCTTACCAGCTGGATTAACACTACTTGGCATCTGTCTTCCGCATTTTAAGATTTCATATTTGCAGCTTTGATTAAATGGTTGCTACGTGTATTTCCTGTTTAATTATTAAGATTTGTGAATTGAGTTAGGATATTGTCAATAGGCAATCTTAATGAATGCCCTTAAGCATGATAGGTATTTCATTTTTATATGTGGAATATGACTTCTTGATTGAGATGTCTTCAAAATTTCAGCCAGTTTAATGCTAATTTCGTGAGCAGGAAGCTAAAATGCCATCAGACGACATTGACTATATGTGTTTGTATTGTGTGTGTGTATATATATATATGATTATTAGCTTCTGTATATTTGCATAATACCAATCTCTTTCAAAAAATCAATGCAGAAACATTTGATATTGATATATCACTAACTTATCTTTGCCTACACGTAAACTATAATATGTGTACGTATTATAATGTGAAAAGAACTCATTTATTAAATGTTGGGTCACAATATAAGGCGAAATAATGTTTTTTTTTTTTTGGTCCCTAACTAATCTTTTCATAAATTAGTGAACACTATGATATTGTTTTCTCTTTGGCTTTTAACTTTTTATTATATCTTCTCTGTTAACAAATTAAAAAAGCCATGTTAATGTTAAACTCAATAATTACAAGTTACCTTAGTCCTTAACCACAATAATAGTCCGTCATTAATTTGAATGACAATCTTAACGGAATATCATTATCTTTTAGTTCCAGTTCCAACGGCATGACATTCCCCCCATCAACTAGATTCATGAACATTCCGTCGTTTCTTGGAGAAATATTTATGCATTGTCTTTCAGTATTATAAATTTAGAGTGAAGGAATTCAAATTTGGGATTTTCATACTGTAAATAAGTATAGAAAATATTCATGCAATTACTGTGGAAGATTTCTAATAAATTGATCGATATTTTTGATATGTATATTTCTCAGTCATGAAATGTTAGCTAGGTATATATATACATTTTTATTAGTCATGTTTCTTAAATTATTAGTTATGAAACTGAACTTTATGTTAGTAACCCCCTCCCTCTAAATTAAAAAAAAAAATCTTGAAGTTTTGTTCCAAGTAGTACATCAACAAAACATGTCATCATCAAGAAACCTTGTTTTAGAGCAATATTTATTAGTCCTTGCGAAAATTTTCATTCCGTTCTGTATCTCTTCAAAATTTGTAAGTTTAATTCTAAAGACATCCTCTCTACAGCGTAAAGTAGGCTTGGGATCATGTACGTATACGTACGTACATACATGACCATAGTAACAGATGTACAGACTAGTATAAATTAAATTATGAAAAAATTAGATGTTACACCATACTTTTAAAAGCTGTGTTTATTAATGACATACTTAGAAAAAATTATGCCACAATATATTATATTATTAGGATGTTTGGTAATGTGAGTTAGAACCAATGTTGATTAAAAACAATGTAACATATGAGAGCTTTATATAGCAACATCTTTTTATTTTACTTTTACTGTAACATATGAGAGTTTTTTACTGTTTGAGTTAACCTCATGAGTTCTAACTCACAAGGTGATATTTCTAAAAAATGAATCTTAAAAAACAGCATTTGTAAAAATTCCCCTTAAATTATTCTATGTAGTGTGAGATATTGGTTATAATGGGGTATGAAATTGTACTCGATCCTAGATACTCAATATATATAATATATCTTACATGCACACTTTTAATAAAATTAAATTTAACAATTTCTTAATAGGAAAAAAAAAAACACTAGCAAGTAATTTATCTTTCAACCATTAAATTTGTAAAAAAAAAAAAAAAAGAGACTAAATCTTAAAGTTTCAAAACATGAACACCGATAAAGATTGTTAGTGGAAAGTCCTCACTAAATTTATCATAGTCTACAAGTCAGAAACACGTGTGGTACCATAGTAAACTTAGCTAACACAAAAACTCCCAATAGTGAAAGATGGTATTTTAAGTCATTCACCAACTACGAGTGGTAATTTTCATGTTTCATTAATCGTCGTTGTCTTATGTGGATGACCGAGGGTATTTATGAAATTTCATGTTGTAATTAATATAGTAATACTTGTCCTAATCACCATTGACCGTAGAGTCAACTGTTCACATTTCTTTATTTCCATGTACTCAGATGGATGCTTCCATGCATATTTACATGTATTCGTTGGTCCAGTTCTGTTTAATTGTCCACTTTTTCCCATTAACTAATTAATGGAGCTAATATTTGTTTTTCTTATAGTCGATTTTCTTTTTCTTTTTCTTTTCTTGGTTGATAAACTTAATTTATTCTAGACTTCTTCAATTCAAAACAATCGTGTTGATGCAAGACCCTGATAGACTAAAGAAAAATAGAGAGAAAGATATTAAAGAAGGGAATAATGGAAAGAAGAAGAGTTTCGTGAGAAGAAAGAAAAAGTAATAGAGAGTAAATATATGCATTAATAATAATCAAATTGAAAACCCCAAGTAATCCTAATTATAGATAAACATTAAATAAAATAATTCTAAATAATCCAGATTAAAATAACTTTAACCCTACATTTAAACTCTTAGGGGCCATTTGATATTGTTTTAAAAATAGATGAAAATGTTTTTATTTTGAAAAATAAGAATTTTTTTAGAATTGTGTTGAAAGTATTTTTAAAATTTTTGCCTCGAAAAGAGTGCAAAACATTTTCAAATATTCTGAGAACAAAAACAAACGTGGCCTTAATGTTTTTTTTCTTTGTTCTTGATCACGAATATCAATTATATTTCCAATTCTCTGGTGAAACACTACTTTCTTTCATTACCAGTTATGTATTTGGACTTTCTTTTTTTCGGTTGCGTTTAATACTTCAATTGTTTTAGTAAAAGCGACATTCATTACGTCGTTTGTGTAAATTTCCGGTGCATTTTTGCTATCTCTCTAGTTTTGTTTTCTAATAATAGAGGTGGTTTCACCGTTCTTCAATGCTGTGGTTTTAGTCTGCAAGATTTGCTTCTGTGCAGTGTTGTGGGTGGCTTTAAGATTATATGTCTCCTGCTTTGATTGAATCAGAATCTTCTATTGATTGTATGGAGGTTATGTTAAAAGAACCATATATGTGCTCGATATTCGGCATGTCTACTTAGTTTTACGTTGTCGGAATCTAGCTTCTCATCCTTGAGCCTTTCATGGTTGAGTCTTCTTTAGTGGGGAAACAACGGCCTATGAAAGACCACGGTACATTTAAGGGTTCATCAATAGTTTTTCGTTTCAGGGTTATTCGCTTCAATATTTGGGTGTGGAACAATGTGGCCCTTAATAACTTGGAATATTATCTAAAAATCTATCAATAGAATACTAGGGCCACCTTTGTTACTCGTTACACAATGTTGGCTTCTAAAATGTAACATTTTTTTTCCCCTTTTCATTAATACATGGCTTGGCTTGGGCTTGATGGAATATTAACAACACTACACTATTCGCACTCAATGTTTAGCATCGTGATTAGAACTATCGGTTAAAACTGTAAACGCTGTAACGTATGAGAGCTTTATACTGTAGCAATTTTTTTTGCTTTTACTGTAGTATGTGAGAGCTTGATATCATTCGCAACTAAAAAATTAGTTAGAGTCAACTACTGTCAAACAAGGTAATTATAACTAATTTAATTGTCATTATTATTTTCTAAATTGTGTGCACACAAAAACTGGAGGCCTCTTCTTAACAACCAATATGAGTATAGGGTGATTTGATATATATATACACACATATATATATATTTATATGCAAGGTGTAGACAATCTGTAAAGTAGGTTTCTACTGGTAGACTTTCTCTTCAAAGTTTTATCAATGATTTCTGAGGCCTAGATTGCAAAGTCCTCCCATGAAACAGATATATAGCTTTCTAGTATGGCCCACGCACAGTGATAATATGCAGGACTTATTTGCTCTGCAGTTACATTTTCGATGCTTTATAGCCTTTTCCCCATCATTGAATGTATTTTTTCTTTCCAAACTTGAACATTGATTTTTCCCATTTTTATGCTTCATTGTATGTGAAAAAATAAGGGGAATACCAAATTCCATTTTATATGCTAAAAATATACGTAGGAAATTATAAAAAAAAGAAAGTAACTCTTTTTTTTTTGTTTTGTTTTTTAGGGCAATACTAATTAATTAACATTGTGATTTTTCTTCTACAGAGAAGTGTGTATGGAGAAAGGATAGAGGCAAAAAATAATAAAATTGTTAGTCCAAAGACAAATAATAGTTGATGATTAAGTAGCCAAAACAGATGAAAATTAAGAAGGTAGGTAGGTGTGCAAAAATATTCTCTGTGAACGTTGAGTGGTACAACCAAAATAATGCACAATAACTAGAAAATGACATGCATTGAGCATTAAAATGGTGTTTGATAAAATCAATTTTAATTAAAATTTTTGATTGCTATAGTATAAATTTCTCACAAACTACAATAATTAGAAAAAAATAATCTTCAATGTAAAGTTCTAATATGCTATAATTTTCAATTCAATAGTTTTAATTATAACTATAATTCCTAAACATCAGTGACTGAAAGCTCTGCAAATCATGAAAATTCTTTAAGGGTATGTTTGGTTGAATATTCAAATTAAGGTTTGAATCATTTTACTACAGTATTTTCTTTCACAAAAATTGAAATCTTCATTCAAAAACTATACTTAAATACTCGAACCAAATGGACCTTTAGTGTATATCATTTGGGGTTGAAAAAATAATACATAATTTCGTATGGGAATGGATTGCAACTGTTTGGCATTTTCTAGAAAAGTTTCACCTAAACCTCTTGAATAGTCAGACCCATCTCATTAAATATGCTCATCCATCAATTTTGAAAACTACAGGTACATACATACCTGTTCAGAAATTGTGTGATATACATGATATTAACGCGAGAAATGATATTGTGTCAGAGTTGTGGTTTAGATTTTGTCTATTTGAAGAGCAGTAGATTTTGTCTGGTGCCATTAAAGTCCCTATGATTCATGAAATAGTAAGTCTAGTATACTATCACTTAGATTGAGTCTATTATTTTATAAATAACCTGATTTTAACCGCATAATGATGAAACGATTTTTTTTTTTTTTTTTTGCTTGCAACCTCGTCCTTAATTTTATCATTTTTTTTTTGTTTGGCGTTTTGAAAGTTTCTTTCTCAAAAACTGACATTTTTTTCATTTATTTTCTTCCCCTAGTATTTGTTTTTTTTTTTAAGTTTTAAAAATATGTTATTCTGTAAAATTTCCCAAAAAAGAAGTTCATGAATAAGTAATTTTATTGATGTTGCTAAAGTATACATAAAAAAGAGAAAAAAAAAACTGATTGAGGCATCTTTTTTTTTTTTTCCCTAATTGTTTGCATCTTCATCCAAGTATAATTCCTAGCCTATTAAACGAGTATCGTTAATATATTTTGGTTGGGACCAAGTCCTTGCAGATGGATGTTAAATTATATATACGACACATTAGGCAGTTTTGGGTTATCTACTATAATGAATAGGGAAAGATTTCTTTGGCAGGAGTTGGAAAAATGGATTATCGGTAGGGGTTTTTTTTTTTTTCTTTGCTATTAAATTTGTATCAAAAACTGTTTTTTTTTTTATACTTTTTTTTTTTTTTTTTTAAAAGAGATCTATTAAGGATCTGCTTAAAAAAAAAAAGTGTTAAGACAATAGGATTGGGCGAGGCTGGAGAATACTTCACTGCCCCCAAAAACTATCCCTATCCCTATTGAAGAAAGTGTTTGATAACATAGTTAGAACTACAAGTTAGAACCAAAAATATTGTAGCATGTGAGATGTTTATACTGTAATAATCTTTTACTTCACACTGCAGTATACAAGAGCTTTACACTGTAATAAGTTACAACTAGGTTTGCCAAACGAAGCTGAAGAGAGGTGAAGATGGAATTGGGGAGTTCATGTTAGGGAGGACGGAGACTATTACAGTCAACGAAAACTTCAATAACTTATGAGAAAAAGCAAGTTGAAATTTATCTTCAATTCTACCTAGATTTATTTATTTATTTTTGTGACAAAAAAAAAATTTCAATAAAAAATATAGAAATGTTAGGAATATTAGATTGATACTAATTATAGATCTTTTGAAAAATAGATGGAGAATTCTTATGATAGAGAAGACAATTTCACTCCACCAATAAAGTACGATGTTTTAGTTATCGAATTAAGATTTCAACAGTATCATATACTACTATTTATGTTAAAAATTTATGAGTTTGTCCATATAATATTTGATAATTGAAGTGAAATTGCAATACTTGCAGATGATGCAAAACGGTTGGGCTCCAGATCATTTAATACACGTTGCTGTTCAACTTTAGAAAACCAAAAACTTCCTCTACTCGTCTTAGTTCTATCCCCATCATTATTATAGCAACCCCAAGAAGAAAAATATATTATTATTTAAGAGACAAGAAGAAATATTTAGGGCTGTTGGATCATTTAGGAGATTGAAACTATTGGGTCTATTTGCAACCATTAGATCCACCTCGTTTATTGCCTCGTCAATTATAGAGCTTGGAGATGAACTATATTAATCCAGCGGTTCTGGTTTGGTTTGCATGGAATTTGTTGGCTGGCGTAGACCTAAATTGATGGCTACATTTGTATAATTCTTGGCCACATGATTTACTCCTTCAAACCCTTTTGAGATGTCACTTTACAATAATCAAGAAAATTACAATTTGTTCTCTAGCTAACCCAATAGGGCTTAAACACAGGTTAAGTTGGAATTTGATTGATCATTATATTAATGAATTTTGTTGTTTATTTCGACCATTCTACAAGTCTTGGCCACATCATGACTCTTACTTCAAACCCAACTTGAGATGTCACTCTACTAGTCACAAGAAAATTACAATTTTGGTCTCCAACCGAATGATACTAAGACACAGATTAAAATGAGGATTGATTTCTAGATTAATCAATTTTAGTATTTATATGGCTACTATTTTTTAGGCCTTGGCCATATGATAATTACTATTCCAAGCCCTTCTGAGATATCACACTGCAAGTCACAAGAAACTTAAAATCTGATCTCTAAATTAAGTCTTTAACAAAACGACACTTGAACAATGATCAAATTAATTAATAAAATGTGTTGACTTATAAATGAATAAACTATTAAGCCTTTTCATGTGTGTGATGGAGTGAGAGGTCGATTTAATATTTTGATATTATATTGTAAGATGAAGAATAATTTGAACTAATTTGGAGCTTAAAATTAGAGATTAATATTATAATATGGATACTATTACAGGTAAACTACATATCGACCCTAAGGACTTTAGGATGAGATAATACTGTAGCCTGTAAATAGATCTTAGTAAGTGATTATGAGCCCTTTTGGTACACTTTTTGCTTGCACTTTAGTAGTAGAGGAAGAGAAGTAAAGCTAAAGCTTTTTAGTGGGTGTTTGGAACCAGATATTCAAAAGAGCTTAAATGCGTCAAAATAGTTTTAAAATTTTTAAATAAGTAAGAAAAATATTGTAATGAAGTTTATAGTGTCTTTTTAGAACTATGGTACAATTTTGAAAGCTATTTCAAAAATGTTTTCTTAAGAAGTTGCATTATATGGCTTTGACTGAAAGACATATTTAGAGAGGCAAAACACTTCCATGAATAGCTTATGAACTCAAAAAGACAGACGCACCTTGTAATAAACCCTCCAAAACAAAACCTATATTTAGGCAATTCCCAGCTAAAAAGGAACTCATGGACCCTTAAATACCACCAATACACCTCACTTCCTCCCCAGTGTTGAACTCATCATATCACTTGTGGTACTTACGTGCCCACAAATTATTTTATAATTTCTTTGATACGGTCACTTAGTGAAGTGCACTTATGGACCATGGTGTTACTTTCTCTCCGAAGACCTTGCAGTTAACTGTTCACGAGTTCTGTGTATTTTGCTCCTTTGTGTTTTATTGAAACATATATAGTTGGCATACATACATATATTACCCCCAAAAAAATTGAAAAAAAAAAAAGAATGACTGTGAACAACAATTGATGAATTAGAAGATGCAGTGCAGAAAATCAAATGGACCAAACAACCACTTTACAACAATACTTCCGCGGTTCCCCTTTCTTTGGGATAAGGAAACTAGCAGGACAACTTGCTAATTCTTTTGAAGGCGTCAAATGCTTAAACAAAACCGCCACAGAGGCTAGCTTAATTAATTATACTCTTAATTTAATTACATTTGCTTCTTCCTTAATATCTTTTTTTCAATTTTTTTGGTAAAAAAAATAATTTTTAAGTATTTTCAAATTTGGATTCTGGGGCCTGGGCCTAAAAAGAACTCAACATTGGTCCAGTTGTCCACGGCTTGATATTTTTTAAAATACCATTGTTTTAAGGACACAGGTCATTGTCTAAAATTATTATATTAATTTAATGAGAGGACAACAACTTGTACACTATTTTTGCTAAATCCCCACCACTTTGGTCTTACCTTCTTCTCATATAATATATATATATAATACCAAATCACATTGCATAGCATTAAATTTCCTTGCTCCAAATCCCCCCCGCTCTCTCTCTCTCTCTCTGTCTCTCTCTCTCTCTCTCTGTTGAAACTTGCTCTGCTTTTGTTGGCTCTTGAACTTGTTTTTTTTTTTTGGTCCTCATAATACCCGTCAAAGAAAAAAAAAAAAAAAAGAAGAAGAAGAGAAAAGCAAGAATGGGAGTTTTGGACAAACTGTCAGACTATTTTACGTTTGAGAGGCACAGAAAGAGACGAAAATCAATGCAGGTATTCTTCAATACCAATCCCCTTTTCCCCTTTTCTTTCCTTTCTAAGAGTTTTGTTTAGTGGTGGATACATATATGTAAACATACATACATACATATATATATATATATATATATATAAATATGATCTTGTTTTCTCCTATCTTATTGATGTCTTTTGTTTATTTGATTGTGCAGACAGTTGAAATCAAGGTGAAAATGGACTGTGATGGCTGTGAAAGGAGAGTTAGAAATGCTGTCACCTCCATGAAAGGTTCAAAAGCTTAAGCTTCCTTCTTTCTAATTAGTATTTTATTCTTCAACACAAACAAGTGATATATATATATATATATGTATATATATATATACTGAATATATATATATATATATTCTTGTTTCATAAGCCATGTCTAACTCAAACATAGTTTTTTTTTTTTTTAATGAGAGTACATATAATACTAAAGAAGGTTTTTTTTTTTTAACCATGAGAAATTACCCATGATCTGTTATAGTTCAAAACTCAATCAGACCAATCCCCTTGGGCTCTTCAACTTAAAGACTTTGACTACTCTATGTTTTCTCCCAAGTTTCATGTCATTATTTATTACCATTGGAAGTTGAGGAGTAAGTTACTCAACTGCAAGAAAAATAAAACAGAATAGGATCAATTTAATTTAATATAGTTTATATTATTGTTGTTGTTTGTAGAAGACTACAATTAATCTGCAAACTAGTTAAGTTTCCTCTGAAACTGCCTGCCTCAACTGCCACCTTTATAATTTTTTAATGTACCCCTTCTTACTTTTTTTATTTATTTATTTTTTAATTCTTATAGATTAACGTACTGTTTGACAAGACTAGTTTTAACTACTATCTTAATTATGAACAGTATAAAGCTCTCATATGTTACAATAAAAAGAAAAAAATTACTACAGTGTAAAACTCTCACATACTATAATAAAAACAATTTTAACTAATAGTTCCCACCACCATACCAAACACAACATAAGATTTATATTATGTCACTTTCTTTTTAATGGAGAGGGAGGAAACTAAAAATTACTTTGTACAAATATATAATTATAACGGACTAGAACAACCCCATTTTGTATCTGCTTTCATGATCGATCTTATCACAATTAATGCAATTCAAATTCCACAAACCAAACATGTCCATACCATAAATAGCGTTCCAACTTAGAACCACCAAAATTGTCTGATTAATTAATTAATAATACAAAAATATTAATTACTTCTGTGGAAACGTACGTAGGGGCAAAATCAGTGGACGTGAACAGGAAGCAAAGCCGAGTGACAGTGACGGGTTATGTGGAGCCAAACAAGGTGTTAAAGAAAGTGAAGAGCACTGGCAAGAGGGCTGAGTTCTGGCCGTACGTGCCTTACAACTTGGTGGCTTATCCTTACGTGGCACAGGCATACGACAAGAAAGCACCCTCGGGTTACGTGAAGAATGTCGTTCAGGCACTCCCCAGCGCAAATGCCCCGGATGAGAAGTTCACCTACATGTTTAGTGATGAAAATCCAAATGCATGTTCCATCATGTGATGCCATTAACCACATATATACATAGATAGATATATGTGTTTATGCTTTTGTGGTAAAAGGTGGATGTATCATAGCAGGGGCCTGTTTTGTAATGGTAATTATCAATTAATGGACAGTTTTGTAAGATTATCTGAGTTTGAGTTCGAGTTTCCAGATGTAATTAATCAGTCTGCAAGTTTAAATGTTTTCTTTTATTTGATCAGATATCGGTTGATTATTGTTTCCAAGCAATCCTATTTAAAGTTATGGAGTTACAACTTTATTATTTACAAAATTATAAGTTTAGTTTAAAAAATATACTACATATTAGATTATAGTATATAGTTCTATGAGTAATAAGATTTTAACTTTAAAGAAAACAAAAAGGTTTTTCTTTTTTTCCACCTCTTTCAAAAAAATATTAATTTTTTTTTAAGAAAATAGTTGGTAGTTGATCAATTGGATCTGATCGACCAATGACCGGTAAATATTATCTGACATTAGTTAAACACTTATATATTGGTTAATTAATGATTGACACTAAGTCAACAAATCAATAAGTCAATCATGGGTTATTTTTTTAAAATAACTTTTTTTTTAATTTAACAAAATTTGAGAGGTATTAAAATAATTTTAGAATTGTTATTTTCCTATACATCCCAACTTGTTATTATATTACTATAATTCCAGTTGATACAAAATATCTAAAAGTTTCAAAACTGAGTTCTTCAATAATACTAATGCCTCTTGCTAATGATTGAAAAATAATTACACAACTCCATTTAAGCGTGAGAGTCTAATTGTGTTTTACTCCTAATTTATTAATACCATCAGAAAGTCTATCAAATTAAGCGTCTGTTTGGGATCCTTTTAATGGTTTGAACTTTTTTTATTTAAAATTTAAGAAAAAAAACATTGTAGCAAAAATAATTAGAACCATAAAACATTCTTAGAACCGTTTTTATCACACAAGCTATAAAAATTACTAGCAGAAAAAGATCCGAAAGTAATTCATATCTATGGCTTACCATTATTGTATATAAATTGTACTTTTTAAAACAAAAAAGAGATTCATGCCACATATTAATCAAAAGCATATTTGATGGACCGTAATAGAGCATTACATTGTATAATATTTGATATGACTTTTGTATCACTCAAGTTAATGGGTGATAAATTAATATATCATATCATTATATAAAGTATAATTTATTTTCAATGTATTATGTTGTTTTATTTTATAATAGGTTCAGAGTTGGAGGTGAAAGTCCAAGTAAAAGTTGAGACTTAGATTGAGGTCATGTATGGACTAGAGTGACGACCAAAGTTCGGTTGGGGTCGGGATTAGCATCAAGGTGGGGGTTCGTTAAGAAAGGGTTGGAGTTGAGCATAGGTCAGGGTCAGGCAATGGGTTTAGTCCTAGATCAAGATTAGGATTAGAGTTGGAGGCAAGTCAAGGTCTGGTTAGACCGAAACCAGGGTCAAGGTTTAGGATAGAGATTAGATTCGAGGTTGGGGTCAAGCCGAGATTAGTTCAATAATTTTTTATGCAAAATAATATTAAAAGTTTACCTAAAATAGAACTAGGTTAGTAACTTTAGTACAATATAATACAATACACTTTATACAATGTAAAACAATATAAAGTAGGCTACTAAGCATAGCTCTTTAAAACGTTACCTTATTTGATCATAGTTTTAATTCAAGGGTCTATGATTTATAGGGTGTTTGGCTTGGTGGTGGGAACTATTAGTTAGAACTGTTTTTACTGTAGTATGTGAGGGTTTTACACTATAATAACTTTTTTTACTGTAGCATGTAAAATTTTATACTGTTTAGAACTAAAATAATGGTTTAGACTGTGTCTTATGCTAAACACCCTATTAATTGTCTCTTCTATATTACGAAATATTATTATGGGTGTATCTTCCCCACTTTGACACGGGATCTATAGGTTACGTTGCTATATATTTCGCCTTGGAAGTATTGCCAAGTGGCACAGCTCTAATGAAAGAAAATATTTGTTTCTTTTCATAAACCTATCCGGAGACAAATTCAACTAATCGACCTGTTGTCGTATAGAATTAATCACCAAGCTGTTCTGGTATAAAAAAAAAAAAAAAAAAATTAATCACCCAGTTATACCAAAGACGTGGAGTAGTGAGAAAGAGAATAATCTTTGATTTTATTATAAATATACATGTTGTAATCAAACCTAAACAAAAAACGAACAATAAACAAACAATATTAGAAAAAAAAAAAAAAAAGTAATACACGTACTTAGAATGTGAATGACAATGACGATAGCATGGACCAAAAATTGTTGCAAAAGAAAAGGCTATTTTTTTTTTCTCTTTGACTTATAGCATCTTCCTTTTCCTCTAATTAAGGGAATATTTAAACAAAATGGGGGAAAGAGTTAAAGGTTCTGTTACACTTTGACGAGTTATTAGCCACACGGTTTTGGCCTCAACGATCAACTCCACCTGAAATTTTGCCGCTAAATTTTACTAAACAATCAATCAAAGTTTGCATTAGAAACAATAGAAAAAGAAAAAAAGAAAAGAAAAGAAAAGGAAAGACAAGAAAAACATGTTACGAATAATCAATTGTGTCTGTCTACCTAGAATCAGTATCCAAGATTAGATCCATATATCTCTTGTTGAAGTAAGCGCCGACGTCAACATAAATAGTAAAGTCAAATATAGTAGAGTTTACTATAGCAATGGTTGACCGTAATTACTGTAGTAGTCTATGGTACTGTAGCAATTACGACTACTGTAACAGGCACTGTATCACATGAAAATTTTCTTTTAAATACCCCATTTTCTTACCATTTTTGGATGACTAAAATTAAAGATTAATATACTTTCCCTCTCTAAATTCTTTTACCTTGCCTTTTATAGTTCTTAGTTTTTGTAACATGTTATTAGCTTAAACGCTCTAGTTCTAATTCAAATATCACCCCTAGTACGCAAAGGCAAAGGTATATCATTTCTTTCACTTATTTATGTATTTGTATAATATCATCTCTATAAGATGGAGGCTCTGCCACTTAATTATAAGTGTAATGTGATTACAAAAATTATTATTGTCATTTCTCAAGCAGATTAGCGTGTTCATATTATTATTCTTGCACATATATATGTATATATTTTTTAACTCTATGTTGTTTACCTTAAAGTTTATAGTTGATTATTGTTTATGTATTCGTTTATATGTTTTGAATTTTTCTTAAAATACCAATCAATGACAATACTGTCTTTATACTATTCCAAACGGTTATAACACTATTTTAACAATAATAAACAGATAAATAACAGCTAGTTTTTGTTCTATAAATTGGTAAATTCTTAACTCTTACATGCCAGTTCTCATCCTGCTCAATATTTTATCTCCTCTAAAGAAATTATCTATAGTTAGAGATTCACAAAATGTTTAAAATAGTTACAATATTTTGTTATTTCTATTAATATTCAAATTATTATTCTTCTTATTTCTGATTTGTCTCCAATCGAATTTCAACTTTTTACTGTATCAATAATGTTGATAGTTATTCCTCTTTTATTGATTGCTATTTATTTGAATAACATGTAATGTTTGTACTACTTATGCTTTAAATAAATAAAGTCATGATTCTAATTACTTTTACATTCTTATAGTTATCATTATATCAAATCTTGCAAAGCTTGAATTTATTGCATTGAATATCACAGGAAAGAATTATATACTTTGGATTCTTGATATAGAAATGCATCTTAAGTCAATAGGTCTCTGGGGGACAATCAAAGAAAGACAATACCACATCATTGCAAGATAAACATAAGGGATTTTCCTTCATAGACACCTTGATGAAGGTTTAAAATGAGAGTGTCTCAATATGAAAGATCCAAGTACATTATGGAAGGATCTTAAAGAAAGATTCGATCATCAAAAGGAAGTTTTACTTCCTACAACCCGTAACGAATGGCATCCCCTGTGATTCCAAGACTTTAAAAAGTTAGTGATTATAACTCTGCTATGTTCAAATAGTTTTGCAATTCAAATTTTGTGGGGAAAAAATTATTAATGAGGAAATGTTAGAAAAAATTTATTCCACATTTCATGTATCCCACATAATCTTACAAAAACATTGGTTGTGTGGTTTTAAAAAATATTTTAAACTAATTTCTTCTCTTCTGTTAGCAGAAAAAATTAATGAGCTTTTGATAAAAAATCATCAGTCTTGTCCTACAGGTTCAATAGTATTTCCAGAAGCAAATGCTGCAAGTATTAAAAATTTTGGACAAGGACATAATCATGGTCGTGTCATGGTCGTGGCCGTGGATGTGGTCATGGCCGTAGTTGAAAACGTAGTCAAGGCAGTTTTTACCATGCACAAAACCACACAGTCCAAAATAAGTGTCATGAAATAAGAAATGATAAAAGAAAAAATGTTCGTGAAAATTCTTCCAAGATTCCTAAAGATTCATACTATAGACATGGTCCTAAAGAGTTTGTCAAATACCAGAGCATTTATGTAAGCTTTGCAAGGCATCCTTAATAGGGAAAGAAGAGAAAGTAAATTTTATTGAACATTTAGATCCTATAGATGATTCAATACACTTGATGCTTCAGATTTTACTAATAATTTTTTGACAAATATCTTAATGACAACTAATTAGTAAATGTAAAACTATGTTTTTATGTGTTATATTTTACTTGTAATTTTTGGATGTATTAGTATCTATTTCATTAAATACAATGTTCCTTAAATAATGCGTTTAAAACTTTAGTTTTATTAAATTGTCTGTTTTACGTGAAGCCTCACATGGATTACACTAATGAAGGAGCAAATTTTAATATTAATGATGGAGACATTTGGGTACCAGATAGTGGAATAATACACATTATCCTTAAAAGTAAAAGTACTTCTTAGATTTAAAACCAACAAAGGCAATTGTAAATTCAATATCAGGTCCAGACTTGATTAGAGAAACTGGTAAAGCCAGCTTTATATTTCCAAATGGAACAAAGTTTTTCATAAATGATGCTTTGTTTTCACTAAAATTCAAAAGGAATTTATTGAGTTTTGATGACATATACCTTCATGGATATGATGCTCAGTCTGGAACTGAAGATAATAAAAAGTATATGTACATTATTACTGAGATTTTTGAAAAGAAGTACATATTAGAAATACTACTAATGCTTTCCTCGGGACTACGTTACATATATTTAAATGTGATTAAATCACATGTGGTAGTGAAGAAAGATCTTAGATATTAAACTTATGGTATGACTGATTAGGTTATCTTGGTACGTTAATTATGCAAAGAATTATTGAAAACTCACATAGACATCCATTAAAGGATTAGACGTTCTTTTAAACAAATAAAACTTTATGTGCAGCTTCTTTTCTTGGAAAGCTGATTTTAAAACCATCACAAGTTAAAATTAATAGTAAATCACCTATGTTTTTTGAACGTATTCAAGGTGATATATATGGGCCTATTCACCCACTATGTGGGCCATTAGATATTTTATGGTATTGATAGATGCCTTTAGTAGATGGTCACATGTTTGCTTATTATCAACTCATAATGTGGCATTTGCAGGATTCTTTGCTCAAATAATCAAGTTAAGACCACATTTCCTGATTATACAATCGAGAAAGTTAGGCTTGATAAGGCTGGTGAATTTATATCGCAAGCTTTTAATGATTATTGTATGTCAATTGGAGTTATTGTTGAGCATTCTGTTGCTCATGTACAAACACAAAATGGTATGACTAAATCATTGATTAAGCACCTCCAACTTATTGCCAGACTATTAATAATGAGAGCAAAGTTTCCTATTTTTATATGGGGTCATGCAACCTTATGCTGCATCATCAATTCACATTAAGTTAAGTGCTTATCATAAATACTCCCTATTACAACTAGCATTTGGTCAAGAACCAAATATTTTCCATCTAAGGATTTTTTATTGTACAGTATATGTAACAATTATTCCACCACAATGCACAAAGATGGGTCCCTAGAGAAGACTGAAAATATATGTTAGGTATGAATTCTCTTCCATCAGATATCTTGAGCTTCAAACTGGTGATGTTTTTATGGCAAGTTTTACCGATTGTCATTTGAATGAGGCCTTTTCCCGATATTAGAGGGAGATAAGAAACAATTGGAAAAGGAAATTACAAGGCATGAACCATCTCTATTGCATCTTAATCCTTACATAAAACAATGTGAGTTAGAAGTGCAAAAGATTATACACTTATAAAACATAACAAATCAAATATCAGATGCATTTACAGATACAAAACAAGTGACTAAATCACATATACCAGCTGCTAATGCTCCTGCTCGAATTGAAGTCCCAAAAAGACAAATAAAAAATATAGTCACTCATGAGTCTACAGCACGCCTAAAGCATGGTAGGCCAATCGATTCCAAAGATAAAAATATTTAGAAAAAGAAAGGAGCTAAAAAACTACAATAACCCCAATATGGAGGAATATGTTCCAAAAGAAATATAGAATAAGACAAATCAAGAGACTCTTGATGTTGACCAAAACCCGAAAGGTTGGAAAATCGTGAGATCTCTATTGATTATTTAAATACAAGAGGATTGTTGAATCAAAATAAAATAGAGGATATTATGAAATATTTTTTTACTTAGTGGCATGTGTCATTGAAAGTGAGGATCCTGAACCAAGATCTGTTATTGAATGTAAAAATAGACAAGATTGGGCCCATGCTAGTTCCTAGTTGGCATTGAAGCTCTTATGTATCTTGCTAATTGTAATTGAATCAAAATGGAAAGACGCTATGTTGAAGCTCTTATTTGGTTCTTGACTAAATGCTAGTTGTAATACTCCCTATTGAATCAATAAGTGCAAAAATAAAGCACATATGTTGAAGACGCTATGTTGAAGCTCTTATTTGATTCAATAAGTTGGTCAAGTCTTGAACTACCATACCTAAGTGCAATTGAAGCTCTTATGTATCTTGCTAATTGTATAAAACTAGATATTGCTTTCGCTGTTAACTTCTTAGCAAGATTTAGCTCAACTCCTACACGAAGACATTGGAATGGAATTAAGCACATATTTTGTTATCTTCGCCGACCAACTGACTTGGGTTTATTTTATCCCAAAGGATCAAAACAAGGACAAATTGGTTATCCAAATGTAGGTTATTTGTTAGATCCACATAAAGTTAGATCTTAGACTGGATATGTATTTATAAAAGCAAACACTGGTTGCTACTTTATCAAATTATGTTGAAGTTATCGCACTCCATGACGCAAGTCAAGAATGTATGTGGTTGAGGTCCATGACTCAACATAGCCACTTGTGGATTACGACTCGATATTATTTGATGACAACAATGCATGTGTCACTCAGATAAAAGAAGGATACATCAAGAGTGACAAAACGAAACACATACCTTTGGAATTCTTTTCATTTACCCATGAGCTTGAAAAGAATAAAGATATTGATGTCCAATACACTCGCTCAAGTGACAATGCTACAAATCTTTTTATGAAGACACTTCCTGTAGTAATTTTTAGACTACATGTAGCCAATATCGGGATGCATCATTTGAGATATTTGTAAAGACCAATTAATGTCAACTTAAGGGGGAGTCTACACCAACTGTACTCTATTCCTCTTGCTATGGTTTTGTTCTGCAGGGTTTTCCTAATAAGGTTTTTAACGAGACAGCATGGAGCATCTTTACAAGAGTGATGTACTCTTTTTCCTTTTGCTATGTTTTTATCCCAATGGATTTTTTCTAGCTAAGGTTTTTAATAAGGCATCATAAATGATGGACATCCAAGGGAGAGTATTATTAATAATCAATTGTGTCTGTCCACCATGAATCAATATCCAAGATTAAATCTGTACGTCTCTTGCTGAATTGAGCGTTGACATCAGCGTAAATAGTAAAGTCAAATCTGGCAGAGTTATTGTAGCAATAGTTGATTGTGATTACTGTAGCAGTCTACGGTACTGTGGCAATAACCACTACTGTAGCATGCACTATAGCACATGAAAATTTTTCTATAAATATCTTATTATCTTAGCCATTTTTAAATATCTAAAATTAAGAGATTAATACTTTCTCTCTAAATTCTCTTACTTTGCCTTTATAGTTTTTAGTTTTTATAACAAAACAAAGTTAGTGGGCGATCTATATGCACTCCCAAAGCCATTTATCTGGGAGAATAATCGTAGTTTAGAAGAGAAAGTAGAGATTTCAAGGCATGTTTTTTGTCCACACATTTAACGATAGCTTTTTGGGGTGTGGTTTGTTATTAAAATTATTTGTAATATTTTTATATAATTGGCCCGACCAAGAAATCAATCTTCCATTATTCTATGATATAAATCTCAACTCTCATTTGACAAAGCATTCATGTCGGAAATTTCACCAGCCGTCTATCTCAATTTGATACGTGAAAATTTGCTTTTTCAATATTAAATTTTAATTGGAAAATGACTTTGTTTATTTACTTCTTTATTTTTGCAAGAAAAAAATGGCTGCACACTTTCGTAGTTGCTTGGGATATTTTAAATAAATTGCACGATTGAACATATCTATCACTGAAAAAGAAAGTATTTATTATTTATCTTTTAAATATAACCCCTACACAAATGAACAGATCTTATATAAATTCATGATTTCAAGTTCATCCTTGATTAGATTTTGTTCACAACCATTGAATACATGGTATTTGAATTTCAATCATAGAGTTAGTCCTAAATACACGAACTTTGCATGCTCAAATTGGTTACTGTTTCTTTGTCAATTGCTTATAAATATATATATATATATATATATATATATATATATATCTTGGTAGAATGGCATGTGTAGTAATGGGGCCTATAAAAAAAAAAGGACCAATATCTCTTCCTTCCCCTTCCCCCCCACCCAACCTCTCCCCCCCCCCCAAAAAAAAAAAAAAAAAAGGCGTGTAATGACCTCATAGTTGCCCACTTTCAATCCTTTCCTCAATATAAGCGTTATTTATTTATTTATTTATGTTTTTGAGAATATAATATAATTGTTTTTTTAGTAGGATTATAATATAAGTGTTTTTTAGTAGGAATACAATATAAGTGTTATTATATTAACTTTTTATGTAACACTAAAGATAACCCAAGATATCTTTTAAAAAAAAAGGACACTGCAAGATACAATTGGTTTTGATGATAAGCTTCATGTAGTTTTCACCCTACAAAAGATACAGGGAGTGTTGTTAGCCGAAACCAATAATGGAACTGGATCCGTAAATAAGCTTCATCCAATTTTATCTCTCTATCTCACTCTTTCTCTCTCATTGAGGAAGCTAAAGTGTGCCAAATGCACTAAAATAAGCCATGAGAAGTGTCCCTACTGGAAAACCGTCCCACTGGGTTTGGTCACAAATTGGATATGCACAAGTTGTCATAATTCTTCTTACGCAAACACACACACACACACACACATATACATACACACACTGAAGATATACATGCACGTTGCACAAGTTTTCCCAGAAAATGGTAAAACCGAGGAAATCCCTGCTGGCGAGAAACTATCCTTTTATCCATTTATGTGTGTTTTGTTAACTCATGGAATCACTGAATTTTGAAGAGATCTTATTGATTTTGAAACCAATATATATACATGTGCCTTATGTCATTTCGTCTTTGGCTGGTTAGGTGTGATTTATTTATTTGTGTTCTGTAGTATTGATTGATCGTCTTACTTGGCACCTGGATTGCGTATATGTATAGGATTGCGGGTTTCAGCTACACAGTATGAGACGTTTGAATTAAATAATAGATTAGTCACACGTGAGGACAATGTTTTTTACAACATGATTTGACAACAAATAAAACATATAAGATGATTAGGGTTGAATTTTGCGTTTTAAAGTTTTATTTATTTATTTATTTGGTTTTAGGAACAGACACGTCAAAAGACTTTGTGAATGATGAACATGGGCAGGTTTAGCTGATGCATTGAGGTGTTCTGACGGCCTATACTGGCATTCAATCTATATGCGGTTAATAAGCTCCATTCTATAATACTGAAGAAATTAGTTGGCAAGAAAAGGGACATATGAATGTCCACTTTTTCTTCTTCTTTTTTTTTTTAATCTCAATGAACCAGGTGAAAGTAATAGGCTGTTTGGAGATGTAGTTTAAAGGAAGGATTTGATTCAAAATTAGCTTCCGTTGGGCAAATCAGTTTAAACAAATTACAGTGTAAAGTCTTATGTAGTACAATGTAAAATAAAAAGCTGCTACAATATAATTATCTCACATGTTATAGTTTTTTAACAATTTTTTTCTATTCAAATCGGTTTACCAAACACCTATTATTTTAAATTTTAAATTTTTTAAAAAGAAAAAAATATTGTAACAAAATTATTTTGATGTACAAATATTTTAAACAACATAATGATGACAAATAGTATATTTTTCATTGGTGCTAAATATTTTTTTCCCTAAAGGAAAAGGGTTCGTCAAAGCTTTTTTAGTAACAACCACTTTGTCATATATATATATATATATATATATATATATATCTATGTTAGAGGATTTATTTTTTAAAATAATGTATAGAGAATTTTATAATACGGTAAAAAAAATTACCTTACCTGACTTGGAAGTATCTATAGAGCATAATAATATTAAAATAAGTTATATGTGTAAATAAAAGTTTTTTTTCTAATAAAAGAATATAGTTTATTATATAAAAATCTAACTGTTTAAAATTGTGTTTTCTAAAATATATTTTTGTTTCCTATGAAAAATAAATTCTCCACACCTTTTTAGTCTATTTCACCACAAAATGAGCTTTTCAAAAGGTTTCAATAATGTTGTCCCCAAAAAAGTTTCAACAATTGAAGTACGCAAGCAGTAAAGAAATAAAACTCCTTAATTGCATTGGCAGGTTTCCTCATTGGCAGGTTTCCTGACGAAGAATTAGTAGCAAAAGTGATCGTACTGCTTCTTCATTGCTCATGGATCAAAACAACAATATTTATGGTGTGTGGGGCACATAAGAATGTTCGATCTATAAATACAAGCATATGTATTGAAAGAAGCTCCCATTACATTTCATTCTCAATGAAAGTTGAAAAGAAAGGATATCACAATATATTAATGGGAGTAAACCTAAAAGAAGAAGAAGAAGAAGAAGAAGAAGAAGATCAAAAACCCTGAAAATATAATTATTAAAGAACAATTTTGCATAACTGAGACTAGTTGAGTTTGGATTGACCTTTTGCTTTCAAGCTAATGAAAATCTTCTCTTTTTTTTTTTTTTTTTTTTGGAAATGGTTGGAAATCTTTTGTTTCTCTTTCCAAGAATCGCCAATTCTGGAAAAACATCCTGAAATAGAGAACCAAAGACAAGATGCTTTGATCTGTGTCATGGGAAAGTAAATGGGTACTTTAGGGTTAAGGCTTAATTAGCTTTTGATTGATCAGTATTGAAGAGCATATATAAAGGTAGGTCAATGCAGCAAGAAGGAGAATAATTAGTTGTATTCTTTTTGGCTTAGTTTTTCATAGATTCCTAATGGAACGAGTTTCCAATTCTTTATTTTGTCCAATGCTTTATTACCTTTGAGATCTTGATTAGAATCTAGATTAGCTTGTTATATTTATCATTTTTTTTCTGTGGGAACTTTTATGTAGAGTAAGCGATTTTGCTTCACCAATAGAGTATAGTATTTTAGTCATCAGATAAAGATTTTTCCTCGTAAATATAAAATTACTTACAGTCACAAATCAGATCGTTAAAAAGTTAACCTAACGATTAAAACACTCATGTTTTACCGGCGAAGTAAAATTACCTTCTCCACAATAAAAATACCTTTTTTTTTGAAATGTATGCTTATCATGTTTATCACTTGTACATTTTATGTGATTATTTCTTATGATCATTTTCCTTTTTTATTTTAAGAAAATTTTAAATAGCATAATTAATTCAACAAGATCTGGGTAGGTTGGACATTTCCTTCCATAACTTCGAACATAGAAGCAATTCTAGAAGGCAGTAGTCGTGTTCTTAGCAAAGAAGGCAGCAATCGTGTCAAACACTAATGAAAAATAGGTCACGCAACATAAGACACATGTATAGAGTTTTCTTTTTTTAATATCTGTAGGAGTTCTTAACCTTTTCTGTATGATAATAATTTTTTTTCCTTAAAACGTTTTTTTATTCAAAATCGTCTCAAGAAGTAGAATATTTGGTACCAAGTTGCCTGGCATGGGATCATATCGTGGTCCGGAAACCCCAAAAGAAAGCCCAAACTGTGGGAGCGGGATTAATTGGGCTCCAAAGATAATAGAGCATAAGAACTATAAACAACACAGCTTATCAGGTCGCAAGCAATAATCTCGAAGAAATTTGATAATCCATCATATTCTAATTAATTTTGATCATTTGGACAATCTTTTCCTTATACAAAATAATCTGTTATAAAAAAAATAGATAAATCGTCCGATACAATAGCTAATTTAATTAGAGACCCGAAAATTTTAGTTCCTTATCCAAAGAAAGAGAGAATTCGGTTCAAAATAATCCAAAAAATTGTAATCACTTTCCTGAATTTGTTGAAGTAAATAGTAGGTTTTTAAAATATTGATAATAAATAACAGATTTATAGTGTAAACAAATTTACTCATCCTCTTAATTACAGTTTAAATAATTTTGATTTACACAGTAAATAGATTGAGTGTGTAAATAATTCATTGGGTGTTTGACAAGTTTATTAGAACCAATTGGTTCAAACCAATTATAATGTAAAGCTTTTAGCGGCTACAATAAAAAGCAAAAATTTGTTGTAGTCTCACGTGCTATAGTTATCAGACAAATTTTCAATTCTAACTGGTTTGCAAACACCCTATTATTTTCCGCTTATTTATACTGTGAAAAAATTCTTATTTACATAGTAATTGAATAATTTCAAAATATGCTATTTACTACAAATATTTCAAAACCTACTATTTACTTTAAAAAGTTTCAAAAAATATTTTATCTCTCTTATTCTCCCAAATCATCCTTATTGAATTTTTTCTAGAGAAAATTACATCTTATGTTGCATGTTTTAAAGTTGTGTTTATTCATGCTACATTTAGAAAAATATTATTTCACATTATCATTCATATTACAAGTTAAGTAGGGTTGCACAAAAATATCCATAATTCACTTACCTAACTGCTCGCCCGCCCTATGCCACCCAGCTCTAGATGGTTATATGTCAAAACCGCTCTTTTGGTGGGCGGGACGGTTTCAATCCGCTATTATTGATGGGCAATTGCAAATTATAGCCTAAGACTGCGGTTTTCAAATTGCCTCACCCGTCTAAATATTATATATGCGTAATATAAATTTTTAAATCTTAAAGAACAAATGATGAGTTTATTTTTGACTTTTGAGTTTCTACTATTATGACCTTGAAGTTTGGATTTTTATTAATTTTTATCATGTTGAATTTTTTTTAGAAGAGCATTTTGAAATTTAAAAATGTTCGATAGCCAGACCGTAGTGATGTTAGTTGTGGTTACATCCGTAAGTAGCTTGGTCCATTTTTATTCCATTTCATAAACACATAGCCCTCGCTTTATATGTTATTTATCCATTTTTACTCCAATGTTGGTGACTGGAGATAACTCTCTTTAATTATTTATAGGATGGGAGGGAGTAGGCCTTGCTTCCTATTTGTTAATTCAGTTCTAGTTTACACGACTTTGGGCAGATAAAGCAGCTACAAAAGCTATGCTTGTCAATCGGGTTAAACAGAGGCTTAGGCAGTCTAATTGGGCCTAATTTTTGTTGAAAGTGAGAGCAGCTCAATTAATTTTTTTAAAAATAAAAAGGATTATTAACACTAATTTTTCATAAATTTTAAGGTCTCTTCTACTTTATCTCGTAAACTTTAAAAATTATCACTTTACTTTTAGACTTTCAAAACTCCTTACTTAATCCCATGAATTTTTAAAATCACTATATCACCCTTTAAACTTTTAAAACTCCCCATTTTGTCCACGAACTTTTGATTTTCAGTTCAAATAGACGAAATTAAGCTAACTTGAAAGTTATAAAATATCATTTTTGCCCTTTGTGTAAATCACGTAGGTTTAATTTTATCTATTTGAATAGAAATATTGGAGATTTAGGGGGCAAATTAAGGAGCTTTAAAATTTCAAGGGGTAAAGTGATGATTTTTAAAGTTCATGGGGCAAAATGAGGAGTTTTGAAAATTCAGGAGCAAAGTGGTGATTTTTAAAGTTTAGAGACAAAGTAAGAGAGACTTCAAAGTTTAGGAGCCTTTTGTATCAATAACCTAAATAAAAGATTTAGGTTTTATTATATTTTATGTCACACTTTTAAACAATATTTTATTTATGTCACACTACCACTTATATTACATGTTTAAATTATGCCACACTTACATACTTGTGGCATTTTAAAAATTAAGTTATAAAAGATTATATTTTCAAAATTTCTCCTAATCATTATACTTTTTTTTAAAAAAAGAAATAACAATTCATCCTCTTAAAGTTATTTAAACTTTAAAGGTTGAAAACTTTAGAAAATTTGATGTATTTATTACGCCTCAAATTTCACTAAGTTGAACCAGACCGTTGTTTGAGTGATAGGTTTTGGTCACAGACTTTATACTATGTTTGGTAAAAGGGAGAGATGGAGGGAAGGAGAGGGGTGGAGAGAGAGATAGGAGTAGAAGTTAAATCCTTTATTTGGTAGGAGGAAAAGCAGGGGAAGAGAAGAGGTGGAGGGATGTGGTCTCCCTCGTTGCCACCATGGACGGATCTAAACAATCCCTTATTTTAAGTTTTAAAAAGACTATTTTACCTTCTATACAAATAATTAACAAATAGTAATAGATGTAATATACATTAATTTTACAAATAATTATCATCTTTACTCTCTCTCTATCCTATCAAATATCATAAAGGATTACAACAATTCTCTCCATCCTTCCTACTCTCTATCCTTTCTATTTCTCCTCCCTCCTATCAAACGAAGTGTTATAGGGCATTTGGCAAACTCAATTCCAACTAATCAGTTCCTATGTAAACAGTATAAAGCTTTAACATGCTACAGTGTAAAACAAAAGTGTGCAACAGTATAAAGGTTTCACATGCTACAATACTTTTAGTTCAACTCTTAGTTTTAACTCACCTCTCAAACAGCCTTTCAGGTTAAAGAGAGAATGAGAGAGAAGTAGTCAGCTATGTCTATATGATAACGAAATCAAAAAATATATCATAGGACTTTGTGCCTGTTTGGTACAACAGTTCCAACGTATGTTAAACGTTTCAACCCACACTTATGTTTGAGTCTCTTGTTAGTTTCAATGTATGTTAAGCCCATCAGTTTCAACAAATGGTTTAAGTTCTAACTAACATTTTTAATTCAAACATATATTTTTTTGTTCAAACATACCAAACACTAGTTTAAACTAACATATTCATTATAGTTCAAACCAATATTTTTAGTTCAAACATACCAAGCAATAGTTCAAACAACAAATTATGATTCAAACTTATATTTTTGGTCCAAACTCTAAACAATTGTTTCAATTAATTTTGGTTCCAACTAACAATTTTACATACTTCCCAAACAATGGTTCCAAGTACAAATTATGGTTCCAACTCATATTTTTTATTCCAATCAATATTGGTTCTAATTGATACTTCTAACCGTATTTCCAAACAGAGGCTATAATTAGATTACAAACTCGTCATTTTCAGTGGGGAGTGTGGGTTTAACTTGAGAAAAGCTTCTTATAAATATATGCATATAATTTTTGCATTTAGGGCATGTTTATGAAGCCTTAAAAAAATGTAATAGAAAGGGTTATAGGATTCAGGAAAAAAAAAAAGTAAAGTAATAGGAATAGGGATCATGTTTGCTTTTGTTGTGTTTACTTATTTATTTGATGGTGTAATAGAAAACAATCACATTTTTTTTCTAGTGTTTATTATGAAAATCTTATTCAATACAACTATTAAAATATCATTTTTCACATAATTAGTAATAATTAAATAATAACATTTAAATTTAGACATTTAAGTAAATAAGACATTTAAATAAATATGACGTTCATCTCTTTGATGTGGAACCAAAGAATTGGTATTCATTTCTTCATTTTTCCTTAGTATGAATCGCATAAAACTCTCATTATTAATTTTATAAGTAAATACATTACTTTTTACTTTCCTCTTGAGAGCTTTTCTGTATTTTTGGTTAAAAGGCTCGTTGATCTTTTCATTGAGATGTTGAGGTATATATGCAGAAGTGCTTTAGGAAAATGGAGTAGAGCTAATACAAAATAAGAATATAGCTATACAAATAAATCAAATAAACATATGACCAAGTGATTGTGAAAAGATAAGGAAAGATCAAATTGTTGCCTATGATATTGCGCTGATCAGATTGGATTTTGCAAAAATCTTGGTCTAACTCTTTTTTGTTAGAATTCTGTCTTAATTCTTGTAATCTTCAAAAGATGATTGCCACATGTTTTGCATTTCCCCATTAACTGACGATTTTGCTTCCTTAACATCGCCCCTCAAACTGGCATGTGGAAGGGACTGAACGCGCAGTCTGTGTCGAAATTCCTAGTAGGGAGCTTTAGTAAGATCCTTGGTAAAAATGTCAGCTGGTTGCATAGATGAAGGAATGTATCTGGCAATAAGTTGACCAACGGCAACCTTTTTTTCCCGAACAAAGTGATAGTCTATATGAATATTCTTGGAGCGAGAGTGAAAAATTGGATTGATAGTCATGTGAAGTGCACAAATATTATCACAGAAAAGCTGAGGTGGTTGAGAAAGTGTGACCCCCAAGATCTGGAAGGAGACAAGTGATTCAAGTAATTTCGGTTCTGGTGAAGGCCATAGACCGATATTCTGCTTCAAAGCTCGATCGAAACTGTTAGAAATCAAAGCAATAAGCAACAAGAAATAGAGAGAAAATTGCACACAAGATTTACGTGGAAAAACCCTAATAAAGGGTGAAAAAACCACGGGCAGAGGAGAAGCAATCCACTAATCACAAAACGGAAATTACAACGGTGTTTAGAGCACTCAAATACAGAAATTCACTCACTCAATCACTCACAAACTCACAAGACTGAGCTCTCTGTATCACTCTCAACACTATGATCTCTATGAAAATTTGTGACTCTCTAATGTGTCTCTCTAATGTGACTCACTAATATGAACTATGGAGAATATGATGTATTTATATGTATGGGGACTCAAACCCTAACCCAATTTAACCCAAAAAACGCGTAAAAATGTAAAATACACTATTTGGCCGTATTGGAGCGCCGCGGCGCTGGTTTTCAGATTGGAGCGCCGCGGCGCTGGTTTTCAGATTGGAGCGCCGCGGCGCTGCTTTTCGGATTGGAGTGCCGCGGCCCTGCTTTTAAGCGCCGCGGCGCTGCCTTACTGCCAAAACAAATGGAGGGGTTTTGGGTCACTAAATAACAATCTCCACCTTGACACAAAATCCACCATAAAGAACTCCAACATGTGATTAACCGAATTCTCCACCTCTTCCACAAAACCCCAACGGGCAACTAACCGGCACGAGCATGAACTCCAACCAAGTTCAAGCAATGCTCAAACTTAGCTGTAGGTAACGACTTAGTCATCACATCGGCAGGATTATCATGTGTACTGATTTTTCTCACAACAATATCACCACGAGCAACAATATCACGAACAAAGTGATAACGAACGTCAATGTGCTTCATCCTCTCATGAAACATTTGATCTTTAGTGAGAAAAATAGCACTCTGACTGTCACACATCACCACAGAAGTCTTCAAATCTTCACTGAGTTCTCCAAATAGGCCTTTCAACCAAATAGCTTCTTTGAAAGCCTCTGTAATAGCCATATATTCTGCCTCAGTAGTAGACAAAGCAACAGTAACCTGCAAGGTAGCCTTCCAACTGATAGCACAACCACCAACTGTAAACACATACCCAGTAAGTGACCTCCTCTTATCCAAGTCTCCAGCATAATCAGAATCAACATATCCCACAACACCATCTCTAGTCCTCCCAAAGTGCAAACAAACGTCAGTAGTACCACGCAAGTATCTAAGAATCCATTGCACTGCTTTCTAGTGCTCTTTACTTGGATTTGCCATGTATCTACTAACTGCATATGATAAATCTGGGCGAGAACATACCATAGCATACATGAGGGAACCTACTGCACTAGAGTATGGAACACGTGACATATACTCAACCTCATCATCTGACTGTGGAGCTAATGCAGCTGAAAGTCTGAAATGTGCTGCTAACGGAGTGCTCACTGGTTTTGCTTTCTGCATGTTGAACCTGTGCAAAACTTTGTCAATATAGCCTTTCTGACTCAGATAAAGCTTACCTGCCTTTCTATTTCTCAAAATCTCCATGCCGAGAATCTTCTTGGCAGCTCCCAAGTCCTTCATCTCAAACTCTCTACTGAGTTGAGCCTTCAACTTCTTAATCTCTCCTTTATCTTTAGCAGCAATCAACATATCATCAACATATAAGTGCAAATAAACAAAGAACCCATCATCACTCTTCTTGAAGTAGACACAACTGTCATCGCTACTCCTCTTAAACTCATGAGCGATCATAAATGAGTCAAATCTCTTATACCACTGCCTAGGAGACTGTTTCAAACCGTAAAGAGACTTTTTCAACGAACAAACATAGTCTTCTTTACCTGTAACAATGAAACCCTCAGGTTGCTGCATGTAAATATCTTCCTCGAGCTCTCCATGCAAAAATGCAGTCTTCACATCTAACCGCTCAAGCTCAAGATCATGAGTGGCCACAATACCAAACAAGGCTCGAATTGAGCTATGCTTAACCACAGGAGAAAATACATCTGTAAAGTCAACACCTGGAACCTGACTGTATCCTTTTGCAACCAGTCTAGCCTTGTACCTAGCATCTTCAACTCCCGGTGTGCCTTCTTTTCTTTTAAATACCCATTTGCAGCGAACAGCTTTCTTCCCTTTGGGTAACTTCACCAAATCCCATGTGCCATTCTTATGTAGGGATTCCATCTCCTCCTGCATAGCAATCATCCACTTGTCAGAGTCAACTGAATTAACCGCCTCTGAATAGGTAGAAGGTTCTTCACCAGACTCAATACCTTCTGCCACTGATAAAGCATAAGCCACCAAGTTGGCCTCAGCATATCTCTGTGGAGGCCTAACATCTCTCCTCGGCCTATCCTTAGCAATAGAGTACTGTGGTGGCGGCGGTGATGGCGATTGGAAAGCACTATCGCCTTGACTCTCTGAACTTGACTGGAAAGTAGAATCGGATGATGTACTTGTCTTTATTTGAAACTCCACCTGTTTGCTAGATCTATCCCGATCAACATCACTAGACCCTGTAGTAGATGTTCCACATAACATGGAAGTCTCATCAAACGCAACATCTCTACTGATAATAACTTTCTTGGTTTCCGGGCACCATAACTTATAGCCTTTAACACCAGGCTTGTAACCAAGAAATATACACTTCATGGATCTAGGCTCCAATTTTCCATTGTCGACATGAGCATAAGCAGGACAGCCAAAAATTCTTAAATTTGAGTAATCTGCAGGTTCTCCTGACCACATATCTTGTGGTGTCTTCTTGTTAATAGCGATGGAAGGAGAGCGATTGACCAAATAGCAAGTTGTAGAAGCGGCTTCAGCCCAAAATCACTTAGGTAGCCCAACATTAGAAAGTATGCAGCGTACTTTCTCCATCAACGTCTTGTTCATCCTCTCGGCCACACCATTTTGCTGCGGAGTACGTCGGACTGTTAAGTCCCTCAGAATTCCCTCTGATTTACAGAAGGTATTAAATTCATTTGAACAAAACTCCAAGCCATTATCAGTGCGGAGACGTTTAACTGGCTTACCGGTCTGCTTTTCTATCATGGTCTTCCAATCTTTGAATGTAACAAAGACATCATTCTTCTGCTTCAAAAAGAATGTCCATAATTTTCTGGAGTAGTCGTCAATGATGGTAAGCATATAATTAGCACCACCATAAGAAGGAACAGTAGACGGTCCCCAAAGGTCAGAATGAACATACTCCAAAATATCTTTTGTGTTGTGAATGCCTTTGCCAAATCGAACTCTCTTCTGCTTTCCAAAAACACAGTGCTCACAGAACTCCATCTTACCTGTGCACTGTCCATTAAGGAGCCCTCGCTTACTCAGCTCTGCCATCCCAAGCTCACTCATATGCCCCAGTCGCATATGCCATACCTTAGTGAGATCATCATCAGACATAGTGGAAGTAGTAACTTTTGCATCACCAACAACTGTAGTACCCTACAGAACATACAAACTAGCAGTCTTCTTTTGTGCTTTCATCATCACAAGAGCGCCTTTACTGACTTTCAGAACTCCACCTTCACCAGTGTACTTGTACCCTTTAGTATCAAGAGTACCTAAGAAAATTAAATTCCTCTTAAGATCGGGGACATGTCTTACATCACCTAGTGTCCTCACTATGCCATCATGCATTTTGATTCTGATAGTACCAATACCAGCAACTTTGCATGGGGCGTTGTTTCCCATCAAAACAGAGCCCTTAGGAACCGTTTCATATGTTGAAAACCAGTCCCGGTTGGGACACATATGAAACGTACATGCAGAGTCAAGAACCCAATCCTCACAGGGTTTAGAATCACCATCAGAAATTACCAAAAGCTCACCACCAGAGCCTTCTTCAACGACACTAGCCTCACCAGCATCTGGTTTCTTCCCCTTCTGATTTTCAGCCCTCTTGTTTTTATTCTGCAGCTTATAACACTCAGTTTTAATGTGCCCTTTCTTCTTGCAATAGTTACAGTACTTTTCCTTATTTCTGGATTTAGACCTACCTCTAATCTCAGTCCCAGAACTTCTCTCTTAGGTTCTACCTCTAACAACTAGACCCTCTCCTTGTGTTTCAGATCCAGTAACCAACTACTTCATCTTTTCTTTAGAAAATAAAGCCTCATAAACCTCATTTAGGGTAAGAGTGTCCCGACTATACAAGATAGTATCCCTAAATGTGGCATATGATGAAGGCAGTGAACATAATAAAATTAACCCAAGGTCTTCTTCATCATACTTAACTTCCATAGCCTCCAAATCAGACAAATCTCCTTAAACACAGTTAAGTGATCCTCAAGAGACGTACCTTCAGACATTCGGTGAGAGTATAGACGCTGCTTTAAATGAAGTTTGCTAGTAAGACTCTTGGTCATGCATAATTGCTCTAGCTTGAGCCATAAAGCAGCAGCGGTCTTCTCCTTTAGTACATCCTACAAAATCTGATTTGACAGATGAAGGTGTATTTGGGACAGAGCCTTTCGGTCCTTACGCTCCTTTTCCTCCTTTGACCATGATGAGGACATCTTATCAAAACCCAATAGCGCATCATCAAGGTCCATTTGCGCCAGAACAGCCCGCATCTTCACTTGCCATAGAGAAAACCTCGTTGTGCGATCCAGCAACGGAATATCGAATTTCATGGTTGCCATTACAAATCAAAGCCAAAGCTTTGATACCACTTGTTAGAAATCAAAGCAATAAGCAACAAGAAATAGAGAGAAAATTGCACACAAGATTTACGTGGAAAAACCCTAATAAAGGGTGAAAAAACCACGGGCAGAGGAGAAGCAATCCACTAATCACAAAACAGAAATTACAACGGTGTTTAGAGCACTCAAATACAGAAATTCACTCACTCAATCACTCACAAACTCACAAGACTGAGCTCTCTGTATCACTCTCAACACTATGATCTCTATGAAAATTTGTGACTCTCTAATGTGACTCACTAATAATGAACTATGGAGAATATGATGTATTTATATGTATGGGGACTCAAACCCTAACCCAAAATAACCCAAAAAACGCGTAAAAACGCAAAATACACTATCTGGTCGTATTGGAGTGCCGCGGCGCTGGTTTTCGGATTGGAGCTCCGCGGCGCTGGATTGTAGCGTCGCGGCCCTGCCTTCAAGCGCCGCGGCCCTGCCTTACTGCCAAAACAAATGGAGGGGTTTTGGGTCACTAAATAACAAAAACACTGTTGGTTGTTTCTTAGAACTTCAAGAGATGCAATTGACACCAAAAGACACACAGAAACCACTGGTACTTCTCCTTGTTATAGGGCGGCCAGCCCAATCAGCATCACAAAATGCATATAGAGTTGCAGGACTTTGCGATATATATAGGATACTAGAAGCTTGTGTACCCTTAAGATACTGTAAAATACACTTGAAATCTTTGAGATTAGCTAGAGTTGGACAGCTAAAATGTTGACATACCTTGTTGACAGCATAAATGATGTCGGGACGAGTGAAAGTGAGGTATTGTAGAGCGCCAACAATGCTACGGTAAGTGAAAGGATCAACTAGTTCATGATCAACAGTGGAAGGCTTGCTTTTAAGAGCCATTGGAGTTGCAAAGGAGGAACTTTCAAGCATTTGGGTGCGAACCAGAATATCATGAGTGTATTTTTGCTGACAAAGAAAGACACCACCTGAAGTTGGTTTAATTTCCACCCCAAGGAAATAATGAAGAGCTTCAAGATTCTTTATAGCAAACTCAACACCAAGTTAACACACCAAGGTGGTAATAAATCAGTATTGTTACCAGCAACTAGGACATCATCTACATAGATGAGAAGTACGGCAGTGATATGAGGTGTTCCATAGATAAAGAGAGATGGATCTGCTTTGCTACAATGGAAGCCAAGATGAAGAATGTGTTGGCATAGGCGATCAAACCAGGCTCTTGGAGCTTGCTTAAGGCCGTAGAGAGACTTCTTAAGCAAGCAAGCATGATGGGATGTTTAGAGTCCACAAACCTCGGCGGCTGCTCCATATAAACTTTTTCTTTCAAAGCATTTTTGACATCAAGTTGCTTCATAGTCGACCCTTACGAAAGCAAGAGTGCAATAACCAAACAAACGGTTGTAGGCTTAACCACAGGGATGAAAGTTTTATCAAAATCAACACCACAAACTTCAGTGAAACCTTTAGCAACAAGGCAAGCTTTAAACCTGTCAATGGATCTGTTCTCCTTATTTGAATCTTGAAGACCCACTTGGAACCAACAACATTGACACCTGTAGGCCTTGGAACATGCTGCCAAGTGTTGTTTTGTCGAAGCGCATGAAGTTCTTCTGTTATGACAGCAACCTAACATGGATCCTTGAGAGCTGTCTTCAGGGTCTTTGGTTCAATCGGACTAGTGGTGCTTGTATTGGTGGCAAGTGTAGCATAGTCTTGTAAATAGGCAGGAGCTCTATGAGTACGAGAATGCTTTGATAAGACAATGGGTATGTCTTAACTTTGACCTTCAGTTATATGAGCTTGTGGAGAGATTTGAAGTAAAGAGGAATCATCATGTTCATTTGAAACACTACAGGATGGTTGAGCTGTAGGTTGCGTAACATCTGATTCACCGTTGTTTGAAAGAGTTGAGATAACAATTGAAGGTGTGTCATTAGTAGGAATGACATCTGAGGTGTCATTTGTTAAGGAAGAAACATGTGGCTCATCATTTGCACCTATGTCATGATCTCTAAACATGTTTTGATCTGCAAATACATCACAAAATGCTATACAAGGGAGGAATTAGTATTATCAAAATTTGAAACATGGGAAGAATTAAGACCTAGAACAATGCTGAGGGCTGAGGCCGTTGAGAATCACGCATCGGTTGAAGGAAACTTGACGGGATCAAAAGTTGGAACTGCCAGTTTTGTTTTGAAAGGTTTACATGGGAAGACTTCCTCATTGAAGACAACATGGCGAGAAACGTAGATATGTTTTGTACTTGGTTCCAAGCAACGATATCCTTTGTGCATAGGATTGTATCCCACAAAAATGTAGGGATGTTTTCTTTGTAAACTTCGAGCCACTTTTGTACTGAGGAGAGGGAAAACATTGACATTCAAACACTCTTAAGCCGCGATAATTTGGATGGTGTTTAAAAAGCTTGTGATAAGGAGTATCATTGTGCAAAACTGAAAGGGAAGTCTATCAATGAGATAGACAGCAGTTGAAAAGGATTCTACCTGTAAAAATAATGGTAGATTAGCATGGAAAAGCATAGTTAACCCAGTTTTGACAACGTATCGATGCTTTCGCTCAGCTATTCCGTTTTGTTTTGGGGTTCCTGGACACGAAATTTGCAAAAGCAATACCACAATTTGACAGGTGTTTCCGAAAAGCTTTTAAGCCAAACTCACCACCTCCATCACATTGGAAAACTATAATCTTTCGATCTAGTTGATTTTCAACAAGTTTTTGAAATTTGACGAAGGATTCAAAAAATTCTGATTTTCTTCGTAGAGCATACAACCATGTAATGCGAAAAATCGTCCATAAACACGGCATAAAAACGAACAAAATTGGTTGGAGGCAATTTGGAGCTGAGCCCTATAAGTCACAATGAATTTTATCAAGCGGAAACTCTTAAGATTTTATTAGATCTATTAAAGGGTAGCCTACAAATTTTGCTCATTTGGTAACTAACACATATATTTGGCTTAGTTAACTAATTAGTGACATCAATAGCTTTTCTATCCTTTAACAAAAAATTGTCTTCGCATGGCGACGCCCAAGTCGCTGATGCCAAATAGATGGAGTTGAACCACCTCTTCTTATTGCACTCAGAGCCTCATGAAAAACACCATCAAGAGCATATAGTTTCCCTTGCTTATGCCTCCTCGCGATTACACTCTTGCTTTGGTCCTTATTCACAAAATCAGATTCTGTAAACTTACCAACAGAAAGCATGTTTTTAGTTAAATTTGGTACCACAAGAACATCATTCAACTTAAATTTTCCTTCATTTGTAGAGATACAAGCATCATCAATATGAGAGATAGATAATCCAGTACCAGTCTCTGCATGCGAGGAAGGATCATCACCGATGTCAAGAGCATCGAGAGGCTAAGAAAGCTCTTCCGATTGGTAAGAGTAATCAAACCTGTACCAGCAATCAACAGCAAGATGATCAGCTTTTCCACAAATTTGACAAACGGTTTTGTTACCATCTGCATTAGTGTTTTTGTTGTGTTGTCGACGCTACCCAAGATTGTTGTTGTTTTTTTGATTGTTTCCTCCATTAGAAGTGCTGCTGCCCCCTGCACCCAAGTTATTTTGTACATTGTAGCCTCCACTCTGAGCATCAAGACGACCTGCCGGAGTGAATCCATGGCCACGAGAATTGAACCGAACTCGGCCTTCTCCTCCACGACGTCCACGCCCCTAGCCTCTTTGAGAAAGGAAAGCCCGAGCACGATGAAGGGGCATCTTTATCTTTTCTTCACTTTGCCGGGCCATAAAAGTTTGCTCATGACCTTGTAAATGCCGTAACAAATTGACCGGAGGTGGGATAGGGAGGCTAGGTGAGCATAGCAGTGCGAAAAGACATGTATATTGTCCTCTAAACCTGCTAGCAAACCGAAAAAACTTGTCCATATCTAAAACGGGCTTTTTGATTGAAGCTAAGTTGGCACAAATGGATTTGAATTCTCTCAAATATTCTTCAAGAGAGCAAAGCCTTTCTTGATTACCATCAACATGTTTTTCAAATTTCCCTCCTTTTCAACAGTATGTGGAAGGAGTTGTTGGTCAAGACCCGACTATACTTCAAAGGCAGTGTTATCTTCTTCATAGACCATGCTTATGACTTACTCTTTCATGGTGTCTAGAAGCCATGAGGTGAGAAGGCCATCATTGAAAGCCCAAATGTGGTATTTGGAATTGGGAATTTCTTCCTCATTGGTGTCTTTAATTGTCTCTGTGGCTTTACACTTGTTGAGTTATGGCGACGAAGACAAAGGCTATGAATCAGCGGAATGACCTGTGAGCGCCATAAGAGATATTTAGTGAGGTTCAGTCTGACTTAAACCAGACTAGAACACTGCTGAAACTATTGAAATGGTGAGTTTAGATTCTTCTTTCTTGGTTGAGGCAGAGGAAAGCGAGCTCTTTTTTTTTTTTTTTTTTTTTTTTTTTTTGTTGTAGACGAAGTCTAAGGCTGTGGATTAAGTGTTGTAGAGTATTTTGGCTTATGAGTTTGCAGCTCTGATACCATGAGAGCTATTCTGTATTTTTAGTTAAAAAGCTTGTTGATCTTTTCATTGATATGTTGAGGTATCTATATACAAGTGCTTTAGGAAGATGGAGTATAGCTATCAATCAAATAAACAGAAGACCAACTGACTGAAAAGATAAGAAAAGATCAAATTGTTGCCTATGATGTTGCTCTGATCTGATTGGATTTTGTAGAAATCTTGGGCTGACTTTTTTTTATTAAAATTTTTATAATAATTCTTGTGATCTTCAAAAGATGACTGCCACATATTTTGTATTTCTTAATTAACTGACGATCGTGTTTAATACAAAGTAAACATATCCTTAAATCAAACTGGTTTGAAGGTTATTATTATTATTATTGTTTAACTAATTCGTCTAAGCTATTAAAAAAAATGTAAAAGTCAAACAAGTGCAACAACATATAATTTTAAAAAGCTTAGACTAAAATAGTAGAAAAAAAAATTGTATTTCTTGCAGAGGACTTGGCTTGGACAAAATGAACAACGAGAAATCCAAACTTATCAGAGCAGCTTCATGGCTGTTTCGTATAGGCAGGACATTGCCAAAACCTAACATGAATAGACAAGTTCTAAGGCCTTGTAATTAATTATTGAAATGGTGTCTCAAAACAAAAGGACAAACAAACCAACATTGAATTTACTATTCATTAATGTATGATCATTAAAAATGCCACACGACGAATATGCTGTTTTAGTACTCTATTCCAAACATGGTACTAGGGCTAGCGGCACAGGCAGGCAATCCCATACTCTTGGGATTACTCATCTCACAAGTTATATTTGCAAGGCGACAGTGTACATATAGCCACTGCACTTGAATCCTCCATGTGAAGGAAGGTGATACTATTTCGATTTCACATCACATTTTAGTGCAAATTTAAAATGTTCTCTAGTCAAATTAGCTTATTGGTGGTTCCTTTTTTTTTTTTCAATCTTTTACAACTTAAGATTAAAAGAAAAGTCCTAATGTGGTGTTTGACAATATTAGTTAGAACCAAAACTTTTGATTGCTTATAAAATTTTCATATTTTACAGCGAAAAAAATAGTATACTACACTATGAAGCTCCATATGCTATACTGTTTTCAATCAAAATTGATTCTAACCAAAACATTCAAACACCCTATAAAAAGGGCACTCATAAACCCGGGTCCAAATGTAAGGTAAATATGGATCCACTGTTAGGCTTCATAATTTTAAGAAAAACTCTTTTCGACCCAGGCTGTGGTCCGCTTTGCCGTACAGCTCTAATTTTATCCACATTTCCACTGGTCTGTCAAGATGTAAAGCAACTATAAATTAGAAGGAAAAAACAAGAGACAAGAAACAACTTCCCCCAATTTGATTGACCATTTCGGACAATTCAACTCCAAATGGTAAGCACAAACCTGAACTGACATTTGGACAATTCAATTTGGGTTAATTGCCCCAATTTACAGCTCACATCCTTCTCTTTTAAGGAGTTCAAACCATGTTTAAATAGTAAAAATCAGTCCATACACTGTACTATCTATATCTATCAAACCACAAATTGGAATGTCATTCTCTATTAATATTTACAACTTCCACTACACAAATTAGTGCTTTGTTCAGAAGAAGTGCCAATTTCCACTAGGGAATTAGATGGGTTTTGTTGAATCCGTTGCGGTGATGAGCACAGTACCATTGCAAAATGGGCCCGGGTTGTCCAAGGGAAAAAGAGCTGTCCAGGTCAAGCATATAGCCCAATAAGACCAAACCATCTTTTCTTTGTTTTTAGTGCCTATTCTACTCCCTAGACTCTCTTCCCTTCTCTCTCTCTCTCTCTCTCACTCTCTCCATTAGGTGAGAATCCAAAGAAGATCAAAATGACGTGATTGGAAAGATCATGATTCGTGATCGCCTGCTACATAAGATCCCAAACGTGTGGGTCCCTTGTCATGACTTGCTGTGTACCAAAACGATCAAGAACTTCGTGATACCACCCTTCGTCTGTAACGTGCCAGTCTTTTAACTTGCTCCTCAGAAGCAGATCTCACGGAACAGAATATTTTAAAGGGAATTTTGAAGCTCTTGCTTTTGATTAATTGATGATTGGGCTTTTTTTTTTTTTAGAAAATATATATTTTTAAAAGGTTTAAAACTTCATTGTTTATAAAATTATAAGTTTTAATTTAATATATAATATATTTTTTAAAATAAAAAATATTGTTTTGTCAATATTAAAGTTGTAACATCACAAAATTAGATAGAACTGCTCTTTTAAAAAAAATTTAAAGAAGGTGTGACGGTGACAATTAGAGGTAACCATGGGAGGAAGACCCAAACTTGGCAAAGAAGCAAAGACATAAAGTAATTATTTGTTTATTTATTTATCTTTTTTTAAAAAAGTTTTTTTTTTTGCTAGTACAAAAAAGGGTTTAGTTGAGACAGCATGCAGATAGATTTGCAGGCGCCGGGGAGCAAGTAATGATGGACCCAACTCTTCATCCTTTTACTTTAGTCCCAAGTTCTTACACAAAATGCTTTTCTTTTTTCACTTTTGTGTTTTTGCGTGCGCTTCTATGTGTAGGCTTATAGGACCTTGGAAGAGAGGATATATAAATATATATATTTTAAAAAACAACTTAATAAATTCCATAAATAAATAAATAAATAAAGCCCACAAAACCATTGGAAACGAGGCCTCCAAAAGTCACATCCCAAACACACAATGCTGGTTGGGGTGTGTGCGAGTGGTGGAAATAGAAAACTTGAACCGCATAGAAATGGGCAATAGGAGGAAGTATGTTTGGGAATTGTGTGCCATAAAAGGTTAGAAAGTGAGACCTTTCCTTGTTTCTTTTTGGTCTTACGGTTTCAATCTCAGACAGATGTTCAACTACAGCTTTCCCAAAAGGTTAACTAACTTTTCCTTCAAGTCAAGAACAAAAAACAAAACTATTCTGCTTGCAAGATGACCCTCGTTTTTGTTTTTTTTTGCACTTTTCTCCCCATGTTTTGGCGGAGGCAAAGGCATTGTCCATGCTGGGAATTGTAATGAGGTGGGTTATCCGTTCCTGTCCAACCCGCCCCGTCCTTGCCACATCAACCAGTTAAGAGGAGGCGTCTGATTATATGTCAACAAACCTACTACGTTTACAACATTAATAATTAATGTAAAAATGGATTGGATTATGTACTTTACTTGAACGTGTAAAATGTATAACTCTTTTGAACTCACCCCAAGACAAAAGAATTGGGTACGGCTTGCGCCTGGTACAATTGGGGACCAACAGGTTTAAGGATAAAATTATCATTACTAGTTCATGCGAACATATTTTTCTTGCCAAGAGCTTACTTCCAAATGAGATGGGAAAGAAACGAGCAAACAAGAAAAGGGAATAATCAGTCGTTGCTATGACAATTAAGCACTATTTTTATAACGTCAAAGAATTCTATAGTAGAATATAAAAAGTACACTACAATCAAAATTCTATAGTAGAATATAAAAATTACACTACAATCAAAATAAAATGTCGAGCCAACAATTACATCAAATGGCAAAGCGACCTTGGGCTTAGAGGGATAGCGATCCCCTTTAGACTAAGGGGCTCCTTTGACCTTTAATATGTCTTCACAAATTTTTTATTTTTTATTTTTTTTGCACATTTAGTTTGCCCTTGCTGAATTTTTATAACTGTGACTATGAATTTCTTAAAAAGTTTCTAATATATCTCAAATTTCAACTTTAAATATCTCATACATTAAATATAAGACGCTAAATGAACAAAAAAATTAATATTATTATGCGATTTTATAATTTTGTGGATTTTAAAGATTGTCACATAAATTATAATAGTATTGTTATTTAATAATGGGATAGTGAGGGAATAAACTAAACTAATAGAGGATAAAATTAATAGGCTAAAATTTAAGATAGGTTAATAAGTAGGCCATTCAACTTAAAATCTACCTTAATTAAATAACATAATGACAAAAATATCCAAATTTAGAAAACCCTAGCAATCAAAATAACCCAAATTCCCACTCTCTTTCTTTCTCTCTCCTTCAATCATCTCTCTTGTCCCAGGTATAGCTCACCATCGCACGCCGACGCCAATAGACGAGGTGATGCCGGCGATAGCATTATCCATGCATCTAGACGTCTTCCTCCTTGTCCACCTCTTTCTTTCTCTCTCTTTCCCTCTCTCTCTCCCCTCTACCCTATCTTGTGCCCGAGGTTCAGCTAGCCATCGCACATCCAAACATCTTCGGCAATGCGACGAGACTTGGCTCACAACAACACTGGCAATGGTGATACTTGATCTCGTTATTGTGCCCAAAGGTGGCGATTTGCGATAGCCAGAGAGCACAACAGCACCTATGGTCTGACGAGGAGGAAACTTCGACTTTGTAAAGGAGAGAAAGGAGAGCTACAAATTGACGATGATGGCATTCACAATCCGACCAAAGAAGGAACGTCGGGTAAGCAAGGATTGAAAAATCGATGTCTCCAAAGAAATTTCTATCATTTGGAAATATTGATATATAAACAAGGGTGCCATATCTTTTTTTGCAAGATATCCAAAATTTTTTATAAAAATATTTGTAGATATTGATATTTTGATAAAGATATCAATTTTTCATAAAAATTATAGTGTTAAATAAAATATCAAAAAAATTTACAGAAATTTTGCATAAATATTAAAAATATATATAAAAAAATTATGCTTTATACTTTTTTTTAACTTTGCTTTTAAAATGTTATAAAATTCATCTTTTTTATTTATTTTTTTGATATAGTCTTTTAAAAATCTACTTTCCAATGTTATAAAGTTCATGTTTTTTGTTTACCTTTGAATTATAATAAACTTTATATAATAGAATGATCAAAATTATGGGGTAGTAAAGCTAAAGAAGAACTAGAAAATTGAAGAACTTGATATTGTTTATTATTTCTTGGTGATTAGGTTAACTCACAATTTGCTATATATAAAGCGATAGCGTGTAGGAAACAAGATATATGCATGGCATGTTTAGAATTATATAAGAAGCTATTCAAACTCCATGTCTTAGTATCAATATTATTTAAACTAAAAAGGTATTTCAAATACCTTTGAACCTCCTAGAAGCACTTTATGGTGTTGATGTTTTCTTGTTTTGTATGAAACTATACATGTAAATTACTTGTGTTAGGTTGGCTTTTAACGATTTTTCTCAATTTAAGATTGTATACTTATCATTTATCATATTATGATCAATTCTTACCATTCATATTTATCACATAATTAATATTTTGGTCAACAATTTCATCCAAATTATGTATTGTTAACAATTATAAAGTTTCTTAAAGTCTCACTTAAAAATAAAGTGTCTTAAGATAACTTTTCGTATTTTATGTCAGTTTTCACCGATATCAATATTTCTATAAAATTTAAAAACTGATATTTCTATGGGCATCGATTTTCATCCTTGATTGAGAGAGAGAGGACGCATTGTGATCGTGAGAGAAAAGAAAGGAATGAGAGAGTGGAAAGGAGAGAACAAATCGAGGAGAAAAAGAATTTGGAAAAAAAAATCTAAAGATAAAATATGGAAAGTAAAAAGTTTAAAAATTAATATGATATATTATTTTTTATAGTTTTTAAATAGTCTTTTTAAGCATTAAAGTGTTTAGTCTATTTATTTTAATTTCCCTTTAATAATAGTACTACTAGATATATATCTATTTCATGTCTATTATCTTTATTTTCATGTGTTCTTGGTTGTCTTGTACTTTTTATTCAACATATTATTCAAACTTAACAATCTAAACATTTAATAGGATCTATACATTAAAAGTAATAATGCAATATACTAAGATGTTAAAATTTAATTGGAGACAGTAAAAGAAACAAAAAAATAAAATAAAATTGTCACAACAGATCTTAAATACACCCTTACCTTTATTTCTCCTCGTTCGCCTAAGTGGGATATGTGCTCTTTAAAAGATTTGTATTTGCTTCTTTTCTAAATAGATAAAGAAAGTAAGGTGCCAAATAAAGTTAATATATAAGCACAACGAGAAAAGAATAAAACAAAAAAGAGAAATGCTAATCACTATTACGCTGCTGAATTAATTAATTGAATAGTTTCCATTTTAATTCTTTTAGGGGATTACTATTTTAATTCACCAACAACTATTGATTAACATATTTATAGGGTGTTTGAGAGTATTGTTTAAAACCAATGGTTAAAACTAATTTTGGTTGAAAATATTGTAACATGTAAGAACTATATATTGTCGGATACTTTTTTCTTGACGCTGTAATATGTAAGAACTTACACTGTAGGAACCAAAAGTTTTAGCTCTAACTCACATTGTCGAACATTACATTACTGTTACGTGCCTTTGTGATAATGTGAATCCACACACTTTCCTTTACAAAAAATAAAAAATAAAAAAAGAAAATAAAAAAAGAATAAGAAGATTCATATACTATCATCGAGCAATATCTAAATATATGTTTCAGCAAAAAAAAAAGTAATTTTATGAAATTTAAATTCAGTTTGTATCATATTTGAGTCATAGGTATTAATGTAAATATTATAACAACTTAAATTTTATGAAAATAAAAACACTATAATAAAAATTAGTGTGAACCATATTTTTGTTTGAATTATGTTTCTAAACAGGTTCTTCGTTGCTAGTCAATTAAACTTGTATTTTGTCATTATTGGACAAAAACAATAATAAGTAAGAAAAAGAAAACAAAAACAATTATAACCCAATTTAAAGTAAGAGGTGTTATTTTCACTTCTTTTACTCTATGGTTTTAAAATATTCTTTTAAGGTTAATTACATCATCTCATAGTTCTAACTATTATTCAATTTATTTATTTGTTTTTAGAAAATATAAAAATATTATTTGAATTTAAAACAATTATTTTAAATTTTATCTCTATCAATAAAAAACATTAGGCAAAACAATATAACTACTCTTAAACAGTTATATGAAAATATTATATAGATTTAAAAAATAAGAAATCCTAAAACAAAAAGTCAATTTTTTTAAAAAAAATTATCTTAAGCTTAATGTTTTTTAAATGTTAAAATATTTTTGAAACATTTTTATCAAGAAGAATATATATTTCAAAAATTAATTTGGTCTAATTAAGGGTATCTTTGTTGTAACTCTATTTTTTGTTCTAAAAAATCTATGAGGGATAGAATTGAAACAAGATTTTCAAATTCAAAAGATACCTTTTATAGTTTTTAAAATTAAAAAAATAAATTAGAAAATTAAAACCAAGTGGTATAGTTGTATAATTAACTGATATTCTTTATACACTGGTTAATGTTGAAACTAAACTTCTATGAATAAATAGGAACCAAAAGATAATAAATAACTGCTAAATAACCATCTACTGCAAGTCAGAGAGCACATGTTTTTATATTTTTTTTAGAAGGCGGCATGTTTTTATTTAGATTTATTAACATTAATGACTCCCTAAACTTTAGAGTCTTCTTCACTTTAGCTCCTGAACTTTAAAAATCGTAACTTTATCTTCTAAACTTTTAAAACTCCTTACTTTATCCCTAAATTTTTAAAATTATTATTTTGCCCATGAACTTTCAAACAAGGACAAAATGGTGATTTTTTAATTCAAGGAGTAAAGTATGAGTTTTGAAATTTTAAAGAGTAAAGTGATGATTTTTAAAGTTCAGAGAGCAAAATAAGGAAGAGCTTAAAGTTCAGAGACTATTAGTATCAATAACCTTTTTATTTATTATTTCCTTATTTGTGCTGGTTATTAAGATTTTTTTAATGAGGGAAAACCTAATAACGTCCCTTTTTAGTAAAAGAATTAAAGAAGGCATAATTCCTGTTTCTTTTGGTTTAATAATTCATCAATTTAGTATCCTTGTGTTCAAGAAAGCTCATTGTGTTATTTTTGAGGAAAAATCATTTGAATATCCTGTCCTTTTTTTTGAAACATGAAATGACATTTCTACAATTTTCATCTAAAAGTTTAAAAGTATTAAAAATTCAAGAAAATTTGATTAAAAAAATAATAACCAAGAATTGTAAAAATAGAAAATAACAAATCAAAAGATATATATAAAGTATAATCTCATTCATCATCTTCACAAATTCACCATCAATCTAAAAATCAGCAAACCAATAGAAAAGTTCAAGATCTCCACTAGAGAAGGAAGTTTTTTTTTTTTTTTAATTGCCATAGGTTATCCATTTTATTTTTGAATAGGATTTATTTTTCTATTTCCTTTTAGATCTAAAGGAAAAAATTCATTTCACGTTCCAAATGATGAGCTACGAATATTTGGGTGACATTTAGTAAATAAAAGGTAGTCCAATAGAATTTTCCAATCACACAAGGATATCAACTTAAGAATTTAGTAAACAACATGATACAATAATATCCACGTGATATATAAAAGGATATTGTAATAGAATTTCCTAAACACAAGGACAACAATTTGAAAAATTGTCAAAGCATAAAGTACCATCATGATATTTAACTCCTTTTTTATTATAAGAAAACCAAGAGATGGATTTCTTAAGAAATAAAAGAATCAAATAGTTTCTTCTATATATATAAAAAAAAAAGAATCAAATAATTCTACCAAAACAAATCAAATAAATGTTCTATATAAAAATAAAAGAATCAAATAAATGAGGCTAATAGTGTGTTGATTTTTTTTTTTTTTTTGATGAATTAATAGTTTGGCGATATTGGGCTGTTGTACCACGTCAAAAAGTCATGTACTTTTGGTAGAGAGTACAAATGAAAAAGAACAAAATTTTCTGAGGAAACTTTTGAAAGTTGTTGAAAGTTAAGGTCTTAAAGTGAAAAAGAGGAAACCCATTGTCCTCGTAACTGAAACCGGACGTGTCGTGCTCCCCCAATGGCATGAGACATTGAGGTTGGGCCCACAGGTCACGGGGATGTTCAACGCTTTATTATTAAGATAATAATATCAACAAACTTCATCTTTTAGCTACCATTATCTCGCGATATTTTCATTTCTCGTTTGTACGCCTTTTTTATTATTAGTATTATTAGAGAAAAGTTAAAACTTGGTAAATAATATTATATAATTTTAAAATAAGCAATAAATAATATATTTTAAAAAATTGAAAAATATTTTATGAGAAATTGAGAATAAAAACTATTAAATATTTTTTTAATTGATATCTCTTATCTCCTTCCTTATCGTTACTACCAAGGATGGGAGATATTATAGTATTGTCCTGATAATACTATATTACCTATGTATATAAAAATTTACAGACGACTTCGTCAGATTGTAGATGTCTAAGAAATATAATATTAACATTATAATACTATATTACCATGTAAATATAAAAATTCACCGATGACTTCGTTAGACCGCTAACGGTCAGAAAATACAATAATATAGCTTAGCAATTGTAATGACCGAGGAAATGTCATCAATGAAACCAAATATTTAATTAGGTTTAATCAATGAATTTATTCTTAAAAATATGAATTTTGTAAAAATAGTAATTTTTGTGAAAATTATAATAAAATATGAATGAGCGGCATTGATTGCAAATTTTATGGCATATGTAATGCAATAGTGGATATTGTAAAATACAAATTTTATGAGTTTGATAACTCAGAGATTTGTGCATAATATCTATAAAATGAATTTTATGTCACAATTAATTGTGAAATTGTGATATAAGTGAATAGATGATTAGAATGTAAATAAGACATATAGGTTGTCTAAACCCTAACCGGGGATAGAAAGGATGCCAGAGCAGTATAAGAATATTGCTAAATGAAAACGTAGATACGAAAAATGTCACGATTGGCCTCTAAAAGTGAATGAAAAATAAGTTAAATATTTTTGTACAGTCTAAGGATAGAAAGTACACCGATTTGACCATGACAATATAGGAAAAATATTGTGTGATGAAAAATTACATAGTATAAATTTTTAATTCCACAAAGTGGACACTCCTTGGTTTTCTATTGGGCTACATATCTAGAAAAGTGGCCCGATCACCTTGTGACACCTAGTGGTATACTCATGGGTTACCATGAGTCACCAAATGTGATAAGGAAGCATTTAATGCATGGTTATCACAACTTTTCTTTTCCTTTCTTTTTCCTTCAAGATCCGGCAGCCATAACCAAGCTTCAAAAAAAATTTCTCAGCCCCCAAACTTTGCAAAAATAATCCCAAACAAGTTTTTTTAAACAAGTACAAGGATTTTCCACAAGTTTTAAGGTAAAATCCTAAACTTTTTAATGAGCTTTCAAGGGATTTTTCATGGGTTGAAGAGAGAAATGAATCCATGGTATTTTTGTATGGAAAGGAATTTTAGGAGGGAGTTCAAAGGGATTTTGAAGGCTTAAAACCAAAAGGTTGTTATTTTGGTAAGTTTAAAGTTTTAAAGTTTTGAAATTTTATGAATTTTATTTTGATTTCTGTTCTTTCAAACCCATGTGGGTTCTTAAGCATGTATTTGCTGAAATTTCATGTATATGTGAAATATGGCATGTTTGAGTTGTGAAATTTTGATTTACGGTGTAAAATATTAATTTTTGCAAAAAGTGTTATTTTTGTAAATTTAATGTTAGTTTTAGTAAAAGTGATGTTTGAGCATGAGAATGTTTTACTTAAGGCATGGAATGGTTTCTAAAGGGGTAGAATTGCAAGTTTGAAATGGATTTTTGTAAAAATGCCATAGAGACTAAATTGAAAGAAAAAGATTTCTCTCAACAGAATTGAAAAATAGCCAAAAACACCCTTGTACAGTGAGATTATGGGAAAAGTTAAAACATAAAAGTTGTAGATCTCGACGAAACTATTAGGCATCACGAACGGTTCATCGAAAAACTCAGTCGTTTGTGAGATTTTGATTTTTCAAAAAATTTACAAAAATTGTGAAAAATTTTAAAAAGGGCAAAAAAGTCATTTCCCAAAGAATTTTGAATATGGTACTTTGAGCAAAAATGATCCTTGAAAAAAATAGGAAATTTTGATGCAAAGAAGTAAGTTTTAGTCCTGGGGACAAAATCGTCAAAATTTTCAGTTCAGGGACTAAACCGCAAAGTTTTATGAAAATGGGGCATAATTGAGAAATAAAGAGATTTGACCCACTAGGGTGTTATTTTGAAATTAGTATGTGGTTATTTTCATAAGAATAACGAAATCGAGCTCGGGTAGGTTAGTGGACCCACGAAGGGTAAAATTGTCATTTTTGTCCCAATAACCCGAATCGCTTTGAAATGTTTCCAATGGGATAAAAAAATGACTAAAAGGTTCCCGCCCTTCGTTAGAAACGATAGGGTAAAGTTAGATAGAAATAAGAAAAAACAGTGGTTTTTAGTGTTGTACATAGTAATGCAACTCAATTTATTAACTAACGGATGTTTCGTATCGAAACATAGTGGAATTTGGCTAATGGCTTTGTAAATTGGCCAATAGGATCCTAGGAGTCTAGGAGAAGGAAAATCGAGGTTAAGTTGTCTGACATTCGCATCAAGTAAGTACCCTTCTAACCTATAGTATGAAATGTAGGTTTAGAAAGAAATGTATATATATGTATACCTGTGCGTATAATTAAGTGTAAGCTTGTATGTTTGCCATGATATGAATACCTAGGGGTATAGTCATGTATGAATAACTGTGAGTATACGAAGGAATACCTGTGTATATTTTATGTTAAGTACCTATGAGCACATTATGCTATATACCTGTGCGTATATTAATGTGTACCAGTGTGTATATAAAGTATGTACCTATATGTACAATAATGAAAATGAGCATGTGTACCATGATTTCGTACCTATGTGTACAATGATAAATACTTGAGTATGTATAAAGTAGGTATCTGTGTGTACTATGCTATGCAAGAGAATTTATGTTTCAAGGATAATATGTGACTATCACTTCATGCATGGTATGTCAACCATAATAAATGGATTGGTAAATGTAAAACCAGAAAGTAAAAAGAGTGTCGTACCGACTCTTGACTCAAGAGGAGTTTAAAGGATATGTTGTGGTCACGGTGTTACGTAGACCTAAATGAAATTGCGCAATGGTACGAACACTCGGGCCCTAGTAAAGATAAGAAATGATGAGGATAAGGAAAGTTTATAAGAAAGCATAATTGATTCATACATTTATTTGAATCTCCATGTGGGATTTATGGGACTTACTGGGCGTTAGCTCATTAAGTATTTCATGCTGTAGGTATTTCGACGAGAATGTCATAATAAGTTCAAATGGTGAGCTGGCGGAGGGGTGGATGTGTGCAGATTGGGTATGGTGTCCGCTGCTGTAATGTTTTCCGCTATGTATGTTTAAAGTTATTTTGATATGAAATGTTTAAAATAAAGATGTTATGAAAGTAAAAGTATTAATTATGTAAATACAAGTATGTGAAAGTATTTTAGGAGTTACCAAAGTTAATATAAGTAAATTATTTATTTTCGTTTAAAAAAAATTCATCCTAAATTTTTGCCCTTAAGAACATAAGAAAGAGTTTTATCATAGCCCGAAAAGGCAGGTTGTGACAGCAATATTGTGTTATCATGTAAATATAAAAATTAATTGATGACTTCATCAAACCGCCGGCGGCCGTTGTATTATCATATAAATACAAAAATTTATTGTGACTTTATCGAACCACCAGTGACCAAGGAATATAGTATTAACGAGTGAATACTATATTGGCGGTCGGAAAATAATATATTAACATAGAAATACTATATTTCTATGTAAATATAAAAGTTTATCGACAACATTGCCAAATGTCACCGACACTAACGACGTTGTCGACCGCTAGAAGATACAACATTTTGCAGTTAATACCATATTTATTTGAAAAAACATGATATGCCAAAAAAAAAAACTCCATTTTAAAAACAAGCCATAACAAATGCACCGCACTGCTCAGGACTGGTGATCTAAAACGCACGTCCAAATTACATTAATCTCCACTTCCATTCATTTAAATTCTAAGCATTTATGCTTTCATAGCCTAGAAAGAAAGCAAATCAATTTAATATAATACAAATACAATACAAAATAAAAATCTAATCTAGAATAAGACTATGACAATATAAACCCTAATTTCTTTTAAGATTTCAAAATTAGCCATAATTTACAATCACAATGAAATGAAATTGTGAAATAGAATGTTAAAAAAAAAATGAAAAGATGCATTGTTCAAGACAAACTACAACAAATATGGAATTTGCCCCCTCTTCATCTTCTTTGACTCCGGCATGCATTGCGGCAAGGCGAAGATGAATGCTAACAAGATGAGAACTCTGGTGAGCTTGCGATTGGTTGTCATAATTAAAGATCGTCACATGTGGTCGCGAATCTAAAGGTTAGCATTGGATCTAAAGGTTATAGTTAGATCGTTACTCGTAGTCGTGGAGTAATGAAGCAGCGTTTGAAGGTCGAACGAAGCAGCTAAGATCAGACGATGGTGGCAATTACAAAAAGCTTCTCAACTCTCTTCATCTACCTTATGTTCATCGCTCGTCCGTCTACATCACTCCGGTTAGCTCGATGACACCGACGACGGGAGAGAAATAGAGATCTGGGGAGAATAAGAGAGAGAGAGACAAAGAGCTACATGAGAGAGAGCATATAGATAAATAAACAAAGGAGAGGGAGGTCGAGAAGGCAAGAAGAGAGAACAAAAGAGAGAGAAAAAATTCAGATATATTACGGGGGTATTTTTAGGCTTTTAGTTGCTTTAAAATCCTAAATTTTTAAAATGTGCTTTTTTTTTTTAAATTTTTTCAAATCATTTGATATATAATTTACTATTAGTATCTAAAAATCTGACATTTTGTGCAATTTCTCCATAATATTTTAGGTGAATGAGAGAAATAACAGATTTTTTAAACCTTTTTAAAGAAAATAATAAGTTTTAAAAATACTTATAATAAATAGCCTATTTTGATGTAAATAGTTTATTTACTGTGTAAATAAAATTATGTACACTATAAACAATAAAGTAAATAAATTATTTTCACAAATAAAAATTATTTATATTGTAAATGAGAGAGTAAATAAATTATTTATATCATAAATCTGTCGTTTACTACAAATATTTTCAAAATCCGATATTTATTGCATTTAGTTTTGAAAAAGATTTTTGCAATAATGTGAACACTCGTAAATCAAGTAGTAAACAAAATAAATCCAATAGTTCAAACAACAACTTTTATAAATTATGAAAAATGACAATCCTTATTGTAATAAATTTCCTATTTTTATTGTTATTATTATTAGGGTAGGTCTCTGGCGGGGAGCATACAGATTCCCTACCAGTGAAAAACAATTAAACACTATTAGATCTTAATCTAACTATAAAAAAAGATGAAGGACCATCAAACAAAAACAAAGTCTCCTACACGTGATTATTGCATATTCATTAAAAAAAACTCAAGATCTTAGAACCATTCTTCGTCATCCTTCTTTCTCATTGTATTATCAATGGCAAGCCCAGCCTAGACTGGTAAGCCTAGGCTGGTGAGCCTAGCCTTATTGCCCCCAGCTTTGGCAGGATTTGTGAAACACTAACTAGCCATTGTGGCTCTATTTTTGTTCATTTCTATTTTTGTTTTCAAAGCTTTGTCGCTGAAGCCCTTCTCCCTTTCAAGAAAAGTCTGAAGCCTGACATCGCCATTATCAAAACCCTTCAAGTGGCAGATTGACACTAGAAGGGGAAGGGAAAATCTTCTAATAACGACAATGCCAAGTTTCCAAATGGAAGAGGCAGAGTTTGCGATGGTAGAAAATGGCGAGGTGGTAGAGCTTCTTACGACACGGGCGCTTGAAGAGGGAGATTTGTTAATGACGACAACGTACAGAGGGGTGGAGCTGCAACAATAGCTATGGAGGGTAGTTTTAGGATTTGTTTGGATATGTTTTGGAATCAAGGGTCAAGATTAAAAGTTATACTAAATCAATTGTTGAGATTTAATTTGTTTTGTTTAATTTCCTACATTTAAGATTATATGTTTAACTATAAGCTCATTTCCTAGTAGCCATTGGATGACAATCTAACGGTCAATAGATCATTCTCTACTAGTGGGGAATAATAGCATTCTCTACAACAACTTTTCCTTATTGTTATTATCAATGAAGTTTGTTTGTGTATTTTTATTTGAATCTTGTTTGTGTACGCCACATTATGCCTCAATATAAGAGATAAAAATACAAAGTTATAGTTAGATTAAGCCTACAACCATGGCGGCTTTGAGAAAATTTAAAGCCCTTGGGGAAAGTTTTAAAAAGGACCTTTATCTATATTAAAGAAAAAAGATTTAAAATTTATTAAAAAAATCAACTTAACTTATTAAAAATCTATTTTTCTTGCATTTTCAGATGCAAAATCATTAATCATATCTTTACATTCAAATTTGTCAAATATGTTTTTTTCGATAGACAATATAGCTATTTATTTAGTTTTTCTTGAGACATTTGTTTCTAATAACTTAGGCTTACAAACCTAATATTTACTAAACAAAACACAAGAATATCAGGAAAGAAAATAGCTATTATGAAACTAAAGAAAAATCAAGAAATTGGCAAATAAAAATTATAAAGAAAGATATCACCTGCTAAGAATGTTTATAACTTGTAAATTTTAGAAATAATATTGATGTGTGAATAAGAAAATAAGTAAAGGTAGGTGCAAGACACAAGGGAGATCAAAGCTTTTTCTTTTTCTCCTTCTCTTTTTTTTTTTTTTTTGAAGTTTTTATAGTGTGTAACTTAGATAAATTATAAGTAACTTAGATAAATTATAAACTATCTTATCTATGTTTGTTTATTTATTTATTTATAGTTTGTAAATTATATAAATTATAAACTATCTTATATATGTTTATTTATTTATTCATAAGTAACCGAATATAGCCATTTATTTTTTGTAGAAAGTACTTAAAGCTCGTTGAAAAAAGTGATTAAACCAAATATTACCACTTGAAGGCTTGTATATTCAATATTTTATATATTTTCCGTTTGAGGAAAAAAGTGAGAAACTTCATTTATGTTAATAAAGGCACACATAATCACATATAAAGCTGGATATTATCAACCAATACATAAAAAATTTAATGTATTTGACCGATTGGATCCACTAATAAAGACGGATGAAATATAAAAGCAAATCTTAAATGTCAACTTTATATATAGAGCTTGCTCCACATGTAAATTAGAGCTCTACCAAGACTCGCTAAAATAGACTACTACAGTCAATCGACAAGACTACTTGACCAAGAGCCCATACTCAGGGAGTAAACGACCCGACATGGACTCGGATCTAACCAGAGACCACCACATACATCGTTGGGAAACAAATGTAAGTGAAGAGCCGCCCAAGCAACGAGTTCGACCACCACCACCAGTCATAAGCGGTCCTCCTCTTCCAGTCACCAGATTGGCCACATCCAGCCCAGCCAGCCACGACCCATCAGAGTCACCGTAGAAGAGCCTGTTGGGTTTGGTGCCCTAAAAGCTGTGACATTGTACATATTGTTAATAAATAAATAAATAAAATGACATTTATTATTATTTTGGTTGATTATATGTATTATGAATACATTTATAAACATCAAGAAAATTCCATGATTATTTATGTGATTATAAATTTAGCATATAAGTGTTATTTGCTTGGGGATAAAATTTATAGATAGATGATCATATATTTGACAGTCTTAATCCTGAGTATTTATTAGATTCCTATTTATTACATTATGTTTTTTGACTTGCATGGTAAGATTTGTCTAAGCACAGATTATAACTTAGCATCTTGGAAACATAAAGTAATAAATGGCTGGGAATAATATTATACAGATATGGAATCCATTCCTTCTCTATGGAAGTTAGAAAAATAGTTCTCTTGAGTGATAATTCAAGGTTTGAACAGTAGAGCGCTCGTTCATAATAAGATTATGAATTAATTGTTCATTAGAGAATTATTGGAACTCAAGGATAAAGATGTAATAAGAGAGGTGAACGAAAATTGAACCTAGCTCTTATTATGAACTATTTATGGAGGACTGACTTCTATGTAATGATTATATCAATGGACTACTCGTTAATTTTCTTTGAGTAATTTTACTATAATCTCAAGAGTTCAGTTTCAGGTTTTTAGTAGAGTAACACTGAAACTAATAAATTTGGCACATTAATTAAAGAGTTTGATTAAATGTCAAATTTATTGGAGCTTGGGTTATAGGTCCATAGGTCCCCAATACCACATCTGTAACACTATATTGGATTTTGCATAGAATGAATTATACATGTTTAATTTAGAATTTTTGAATTATGAATTAATTTTTTCACACTTGAATTATTAACGTGACACAGAAAAATATTCTCTGTGACACATAATGTAATGTGATAAATGTTATCACATTTAACTGAGCATTAGTTAATTAATTGATTATTGCTAAAATCTATTCTTAAATAAATGTGATTTATTTTTGAATTGAGTTTTATATATATATATATATATATATATGGTTTTGAACCAAATCTTTTTATATATATATAAGATTTTATAATATATTAATATATTTATATATATTGATATAATATTATAAAAAAAAAAAGGAAAGCCGTGAATCAGATTCACGCTTTCTCCACTTATCTCATTATATATGCATATATAAAGTGATTCGGTCTAAAAGTCAAAATTAAAAAAAAAAAAAAAAGGAAGGAGAAAAGGGCCAACTTATTTATTCACGGTGTGGAATCCGAATATAGATTCGAGAAATAGAGGAAACAAGGAAAACGGAAAAGAAAAATTACTAATGGCTCAGTTATAAAAAGGGAGAGATAACAGTTATCTCAGTAATTTTTATTCACATAATTTTTAGAGAGAAAAACTGAGAGTTCTTCTCTAAAGAAAAAGGTCTGCTATCTCATGTGTTGAGTACATAGCAGATTCAGAAAAGTGTGAGGAAAATTCATTCTTGCAATTTGACGCTCACTCGTCTTTCCATTGGTGTGAAGGCCTGGTTTGGAAGATCGTGGTGTCAAAAAGGAAAGCTAGGATACCCTGATAGTCTTCAAAAGGTTAGTAAAAAAAACCTAAAGCTTTCTGTAATTAAAATTATATATCTATTCCCGATGAACAAAGTTTTTCAGAAAATTTTTGTTTGTCTACGATCCGTTCCTTCTGCTGCGTTTTCATGTTTTAATTCCAACAAATGGCATCAGAGCGGGTTATAGCATATATAATTTTAATTAAACATGATTTTATTTTGATGATATCATGTTTTTGATGCATGTTTGTGGGCACTTTGCATCTTTGTTAATTTTTATTCATGTGATGAATGGTTGTTTAATGAAAGGATTTTTGATCGTTAATTATATGGTCCTTTTGGATTAATAATTTTATTTTCAGTTTGATTAGATCAATCTGTGTAAACCCATAAAGGGTATAGACTTTTTGTAATTTATTATTATTATTTTTTCTTCTCTCCTCTCTTTCACTTGCTACACGTGGAGCGATGAAGAAAAAGATGTCCATTGGATTTTTTGGCCCAGTTGAGAACTATGGGCCTATCAGATTTCAAAGGCAATCCAGCAAATTGTTGCACAATAAACCATTTGATGAAGACTACAAAATTGGAGCAGGGAATTATGTATAAATTACAAGAAGACCCCTGTAATTTTATTTTATTTTATTTTTTGGGTTGTAATTTTAATTATCCCAAAGGACCCGGTCAAAAATTCATTGTTTATTTTCATTTTTATTTTCATGTGATGATTGTGATAACATGTTCATGCATGATAACATGTCATCTAGGAAAGTGCCCACTTATAGTTATTGTAACATGACATGCATACGCTTAGCATATTATTTTTATAAAGGAGTTTATAAAATGATTTAATATGTGTTAGCATTAATTTAATGAGATTAAATTAATTGGGTTGGTTTTATAGAAACTTAATTTATTAATCAACCAAATAATGTGAATCTAGTTTTAACAGTTAAGACTTGGTAAAATTCACATTAATTCTAAGTTATCTAATCTTAAATTGTTTAATATTTGGTAACTTAGACAATTCATAATAAATTTAGATTTTTAGAAAATCTGGTAATTTATTTAAGTGTAAATAGAATGAGATTCTATTAACACATAATATAATCTAGTAATTAAAAATTGTTTTTAACTACTAGAATTATGAAACATATGATGTTTTATAAGATAAAACGCATCTTCTAAAATAATGAGTGGGAGAAGGTAATATGACAATATAACCTGCGGTCTCCACTATTAGTACAACACCGTGAGATTTAGGTGGCGTCTCGCGACGCTTTGATTTCGTCCTCCCTACGAAGGGTGTCCATTTAAATCAATATCAAGGTTGGCTTCCTTGAGATAAGATTTTATAATGTATTTCAAAATTGACCTACCCTACGGCGGCAATTTTGAGTTAAGTTGTTAAAATCCAAAATAGTGGGTTACACTCATAAAGACATAATTAAATTGTTAATTATATCTTGACCAAAATAAATGGTTATTAATAAATATAGAAAATATGAGATATTTTGAATATATTTATTAATTGAGAATGTCTCAATTCAATTCATAAATAATTTGACCTACCCTACGGCGGCACTTTATTTATTAAAATTGAATAATCGTGGAATTAGTAAAATATTTTTTGTGTTTTTCATATGCATCATGCATCACGTTTACTATTCCAAAACATATATTTATTATGTTTATGCAACCATTTTAATTTATTCTATTTTATTTATTTATTACAGCGACAATGTCTAATCCAATCATCGCAATTCTCTCAAATGAAAAATTAACCGGAGATAATTTTGTCAAGTAGAAGAGTAACATGAACATTGTACTAACTTGCGAAAGTTACAAGTTTGTCCTGACGGAGGAATGTCCTCCAGAGCCTGCTTCCAATGCTCCTCGTAATGTACGGGAAGCATATGATCGTTGGATCGAGGCGAATAATAAGGCCCGTTGTTTTCTTTTGGCAGGGATGTCTGACGTGCTTAGGATGAAGCACGAAAGCATGGAGACCGCTTATGAGATAATGTAGTCTCTGCAAGACATATTTGGTAAACCTTCTGAAAAGGCACGCCACGAAGCCGTTAAGGCAATAATGAATGCAAAAATGAAGGCAGAGATTTCGGTCAGAGAACATGTTCTCAACATGGTTAACTATCTCCATGAGGCCGAGGTCAACGGGGCTATGATAGATGAAGCCACTCAGGTGGAGATGATTTTAGAAACCCTCTCCCCTGCGTTCCTTCAGTTCAAAAGCAACTATTTCATGAACAAGCTGAAATATAACATGACTGAGTTGCTTAATGAGCTTCAAACCTTCGAGTCTATTTTGAAAGAAAAGACTAAAGAAGCTGAGGCAAATGTTGCAGAAGCTCAACCTTCCTCTTCTGCCCAAAAGAATAAGAAGAGGAAGGGGACTGAAGGAAGTGGTAAGTCTAAGAATGGAAGGCAACCTAAGAAGAACAAAAGCAACAACAGCAAAAAGAGCTCCAACCAAAAGAAGCCTAAAGGAAAATGTTTCCACTGCGGCGTAGTTGGGCACTGGAAGAGAAACTGCAAGAAGTATCTTCAGGAGCTCAAAGAAAAGAAGAACAACGGTAAATCAGATTTACTCGTTTTAGAAGCTTGTTTAGTTGAAGATGATTCTTCACCTTGGATAATTGATTCAGGGGCAACTAACCATGTTTGTTCTTCTTTGCAGATGCTTAGTTCTTCAAGGGAACTTGCCGACGGGGAACAAACGATGAGAGTGGGAACGAGAGAGGTTGTTTTGGCAAGAGCAGTGGGAGTTGTTAAACTTTATTTTAGAAATAAGTTTTTAATTTTAGACAATATTTATTACATTCCTTGTTTTCGCATAAATTTGATTTCTATTTCCAGGTTGTTTGAACAAATGTTTAATGTTTCTTTTAATAATAATTATGTTAATATTTCTAGAAATGGTTTGGATATTTGTTCTGCGCATCTGGAAAATGGGCTTTACACCTTAAGGCCCAACGAAAAAGCACTACTCAACACCGAAATGTTCAAAGTTGAACAACTTAAACCCAAGAAGCAAAAGATTTCTTCTAATAATGAAACATACCTATGGCACCTTAGATTAGGTCATGTCAACCTTGACAGGATTAAGAGACTGGTAAAGGAAGGTCCTTTAAAAGAGCTAAAAGTTAGTTTTCTACCAGTTTGTGAATCTTGACTTGAAGGTAAAATGACTAAGAGGCCTTTCTCTGCAAAAGGCAAAAGGGCCAAGGAACCACTTGAGCTAATACATTCAGACGTCTGTGGACCAATGAATGTACAAGCCTGTGGTAGTTACGAATATTTCGTCACATTTATTGACGATTATTCAAGGTATGGTTACATATACCTAATGCAAAGGAAATCTGAAACTTTTGGAAAGTTCAAAGAATTCCAAGCGGAAGCTAAAAAGCAATTAGGAAAGACGGTGAAGAGTCTTCGATCTGATCGAGGAGGAGAATACCCTGATACTGAATTCAAGGATTATATGATAGAACATGGTATTCTATCACAACTCACCGCACCTGGAACACCACAACAAAATGGTGTTGCAGAGAGAAGAAATAGAACGTTGCTTGATATGGTGAGATCCATGCTTAGCTACTCATCATTACCCACTTCATTTTAGGGATATGCACTACAAACTGTAGTATATCTTCTAAACATAGTTCCATCTAAGTCTATTTCAAAAACACCTCTAGAGTTATGGAATGGTCGCAAACTTAGTATGCGACATATCCGTATATGGGGGTGTCCAGCACATGTGCTGAAAGGTAAGACTGGGAAGTTGGAACCACGTTCTGAAGTATGCTTATTTGTGGGATACCCAAAGGGAACGGGGGGAGGTTTGTTTTATAGTCCACAGGATAAGAAAGTATTTGTATCGACAAATGCCACTTTTCTCGAGAATGATTATATGACAAACTATAAACCTCGTAGCAAAAATGTACTTGAAGAGTTACTTTCTGATCAGATTAGACTGCAACCGACAACTGTTGTCGAAGGACAAAATGAGGAGGCCACATCTTCCTATCAGAATGTCATACCACATCGACGTAGTGGGAGGGTTGTGAGACCACCTGCTCGCTGCAGGGAACTTAGAGAAGCAAATGTTGCTATCTCTGATAATGGTGAGGATGATCCATTGACATATCGTGATGCAATGGAAGTTTCTGAGAAGGAAAAATGGCTGGAGGCTATGAACCTTAAAATGGAGTCCATGTACTCCAATTCAGTCTGGGATCTTGTAGACCTACCTGAAGGGATAAAACCCATAGGGTGCAAATGGATTTACAAGAAGAAAAGAGGAGTGGATGGGAAAGTTGAGACTTTCAAAGCTAGGCTTATGGCAAAGGGTTATACCCAAAAGGAGGGAGTTGACTATGAAGAAACTTTCTCGCTTGTCGTTATGCTTAAATCCATTCGGATTCTTTTATCCATTGCTGCTTGTCTTGATTATGAGATATGACAAATGGATGTCAAGACTGCCTTTTTGAATGGTTATCTTGAGGAAAGCATCTATATGGTGCAACCAGAAGGGTTTATAGTTAAAGGTCAAGAGCAAAAAGTTTGCAAGTTGCAGAGGTCCATCTATGGACTCAAGCAAGCTTCAAGATCTTGGAACTTGAGATTTGATGAAGCGATCAAATCTTATGGTTTCGATCAAAATATTGATGAACCTTGTGTTTACAAGTACATCAAAGAAAAGAAGGTGGTCTTCTTGGTTCTTTATGTAGATGATATCCTACTCATTGGGAATGATGTAGGCATATTATCTGATGTAAAGAAATGGCTCGCCAGCAATTTCCAAATGAAAGATTTAGGAGAAGCAAGTTATGTTTTTAGAATCCAACTCATAAGAGATCGCAAGAACAAACTGTTGGCGCTGTCTCAGGCATCGTATATCGATAAGGTGCTTATCAGATTTTCGATGCAAAACTCCAAGAAAGGTAATTTGCCTACACGTCATGGAGTTTATCTTTCAAAAGAGCAGTGTCCTAAGACACCTCAAGAGGAAGAAAATATGAGACAAGTACCCTATGCATCTGCAGTAGGAAGTCTAATGTATGCCATGTTGTGTATAAGACTTGACATTTGCTATGCGGTGGGTATAATCAGTCGGTATCAATCCAACCCAGGATTAGATCATTGGGTAGCGGTTAAACATATTCTCAAGTATCTTAGGAGAACGAGAAACTATATGCTAGTTTATTCTGGTGAGAATTTGATTCCCATTGGATACACTGATTCTGATTTTCAATCAGGCAAAGAGCTTTGAGGGACACTTGGAAGGCTTAGGTCTTAGAGACATGTCTCACCTGCTTTAGGGCAAGTGGGAGATTGTTGGGTTTGGTGCCCTAAAAGCTGTGACATTGTACATATTGTTAATAAATAAATAAAATGACATTTATTATTATTTTGGTTGATTATATGTATTATGAATACATTTATAAACATCAAGAAAATTCCATGATTATTTATGTGACTATAAATTTAGCATATAAGTGTTATTTGCTTGGGGATAAAATTTATAGATAGTAATCTAAATAGTCCGTAATAATTAATTAAAGTTTGGGATCTTTAATTAAAAATTACAAGTGCGGTCCAATCTCATCTAAAATGAAATAGTCATTATCCGGACTATTAATGTAGAGACATTGGATTGGAGGTACTTTATATAATGAGATTATATAGGACCAGATAAATTATGAATCTCTAATAATCATCCGTTACAAATAGAGTATTCAAATTTATCACTATGATGATCATATATTTGATAGTCTTAATCCTGAGTATTTATTAGACTCCTATTTATTACATTATGTTTTTTGATTTGCATGGTAAGATTTGTCTAAGCACAGATTATAACTTAGCATCTTGGAAACATAAAGTAATAAATGGCTGGGAATAATATTATACAGATATGGAATCCATTCCTTCCCTATGGAAGTTAGAAAAATAGTTTTCTTGAGTGATAATTCAAGGTTTAAACAGTAGAGCGCTCGTTCATAAAAAGATTATGAATTAATTGTTCATTAGAGAATTATTGGAACTCAAGGATAAAGATGTAATAAGAGAGGTGAACGGAAATTGAACCTAGCTCTTATTATGAACTATTTATGGAGAACTGACTTATATGTAATGATTATATTAATGGACTACTCGTTAATTTTCTTTGAGTAATTTTACTATAATCTCAAGAGTTCAGTTTCAGGTTTTTAGTGGAGTGACACTGAAACTAATAAATTTGACACATTAATTAAAGAGTTTGATTAAATGTCAAATTTATTGGAGCTTGGGTTATAGGTCCATAGGTCCCCAATACCACCTCTGTAATACTATATTGGATTTTGCATAGAATGAATTATACATGTTTAATTTAGAATTTTTGAATTATGAATTAATTTTTTCACACTTGAATTATTAACGTGACACAAAAAAATGTTCTCTGTGACACATAATGTAATGTGAAAAATGTTATCACATTTAACTGAGCATTAGTTAATTAATTGATTATTGTTAAAATCTTTTCTTAAATAAATGTGATTTATTTTTGAATTGAGTTTTATATATATATATATATATGGTTTTGAACCAAATCTTTTTATATATATATAAGATTTTATAATATATTAATATATTTATATATATATTAATATAATATTATAAAAAAAAAGGAAAGCCGTGAATCAGATTCACGCTTTCTCCACTTATCTCATTATATATGCATATATAAAGTGATTCGGTCAAAAAGTCAAAATAAAAAAAAAAAAGCCGTGAATCAGATTCACGCTTTCTCCACTTATCTCATTATATATGCATATATAAAGTGATTCGGTCAAAAAGTCAAAATCAAAAAAAAAAAAAAAGGAAGGAGAAAAGGGCCAACTTATTTATTCACGGTGTGGAATCCGAATATAGATTCGGGAAATAGAGGAAACAAGGAAAACGGAAAAGAAAAAAAGAAAAGGGAAAGAAAAATTACTAATGGCTCAGTTATAAAAAAGGAGAGATAATAATTATCTCAGTAATTTTTGTTCACATAATTTTTAGAGAGAAAAACTGAGAGTTCTTCTCTAAAGAAAAAGGTCTGCTATCTCATGTGTTGAGTACATAGCAGATTCAGAAAAGTGTGAGGAAAATTCATTCTTGCAATTTGACGCCCACTCGTCTTTCCATTGGTGTGGAGGCCTGGTTTGGAAGATCGTGGTGTCAAAGAGGAAAGCTAGGATACCCTGATAGTCTTCAAAAGGTTAGTAAAAAATACATAAAGCTTTCTGTAATTAAAATTATATATCTATTCCCGATGAACAAAGTTTTTCAGAAAATTTTTGTTTGTCTACGATCCGTTCCTTCCGCTGCGTTTTCATGTTTTAATTCCAACAGAGCCACCCCATTTTATCCATATCGTTCTTGTTGTCCCGATTGAAGACCACCCACGATGAGCAAATCCGACCATCAACATTACCCTTTGCCTATATCTGGTCACCGATGACATTCCCCATTTTTCAGATCTAGTCATGTGCCAACGTTACTCTTCGACCACAACACGACAAAACTCCCACTTATGTAGCAAACCTAGGGGCCGCTCCCCCTCTCTAGTCGGGGATCAGGCAACCTACCCAATGGTGGTGCTTGTTCTGACCCTAAGAGGAGAAAGGGGCAGCATTGAGGGAAGGAGAGGTGAAACCTCTTGTAGCAATGTAGAGAGAGAGTTTTTACACCTGAGAGAGAAAAGCTAATATTCTATATATAGTCATAGCCATTTAGAGAGACGTTTGAGTTCTTACAAACAAAAATGTTTGCAGTGTGTAAAAGAAACACAAAAGTTAGATATTGATATTCTCCTATGAATAAAGTTATTTGTGTGCGCAATAACTAGGAATTTTGAACACCAAGGAGAGATTTTTCTCTAAAACATGATTTCTGAATTTGTTACTTTTTTTTAGTTTTGTTATAAAATAATCAATAAGATATAATTACTTAGGAGTGTAATTATTTGGGGGCCTTAGACAATTGCCCATTTGGCCTAAAGGAAGTGTTGGTCCAGTGAGTGATTACATTATGTTTTTTATCTGTTACAATGAAGAAATCTCAATCTATTTTGTATGTTTTTTTAGATACACAACTCCAATTTAAAGTTCTGGCTCAAGAGATATGGGTAAATCCTTAGAAAACAATTGTATGCAAATGTTTATTTGTAGGTTGTTGTAGCATTTTATTTATGCAAAATCAAGCATTAGATTACGGATCAGTGTGGTATTGTTATGTGTTTTTGCTGCTGCTGCTGTGGTGCTATATTGTGATCAGATGCAGATAAACTCTTGGTAATTTTTTTCAAAACTATTGCGAAATTTTCAATGACCCTTTCTAAATTTTTGTCTAAAGTTTCAAATTTTGGCCAATTGAGAAACTCGTGCACGAATTGCATATGAAAGTCTTAGTTTCCATTTAAAACTTTAGTTATAACTGACGTTTTAAGTTTAAATACTGTAGCATGCGAAAGCTTTACGCTGTAACAACTTTTTGCTTTTTATTGTAGCTGCTGAGAACTTTACACTATTTACAGTTGTAACGGATAAACCGAAACTAAAGTTTCAAATACCTCTTAGAAGCACCAATTGATACCATGTGTTTTGCAAGCATGAAAGCCTTTTCTTGCCTCTGAGTAACATATTATCTCCACCCTCGTACGCACAAAACTATTATTATTATTATTGAAAACAACTACAAGCAGATAAACTGTCACAAAACAAATGCTAAGATCTCAACGGTCTTCCTCTCCGACAACTACAGTACTAATTCATTCCTCTCGTTTCTCCAGAAAGAGAAAAAAGGAATATGAATCTTAACAATAGATGCGAAATTTACATGGGAAAAAACACACCAATCGTGCATGTTCGGGAATGTCGTGACTCATATCACATCACACCAAACCACGTAGGATAGGGTAACTTAATAGGCGAACACGAAGGATCCATTTGTTTCAAGTATTATTTAGATTCAATAGATTTAAATTTATATTTGAGTATAAAAAATTCTTTAAATACGTGTTTGTTTTTTAGAAAATTCGAATCCTTTGAGTATCAAAAATCCAAGTTCTTAGAATTCTCATTCTTCTATAAACTTTTGATACTCAGATATTTTTTTTTACAGTAAAAATTAAAATTATCTCTCCTATACTTGAGAAAAAAATCATAACTTCTTCATTTGATATCCAATTGAGATAATTCTTTTTTTTCATTCTGTTTTTAGTAAAGAGAGGAATAAATTAATATCCATATTACATATTTTTTAAGAACATTAACATTAAGATTTTATTAGATTTGTTAATAAATTAAAAACTATTTTCACTACATTTCCAAACACAAATTCTAATTTTATTTCATACTAAGATTAAAACCTAAATGCACATCCAAAGACGAATTTGGATAACAATTCAAATCAATAACTTAAATTCTAACTCAAATCACATTAACTCAAATCAAATTACTAATTCAAATCCATTTACCAAACGGACCCGAAAATTCCGAGCATAGACAGTTATGCAACCGTGTGTTCCGCAATTCCAACTTCTTGTTTAATTTTTTTCTATAGTATTTAATCTAAAAAATAAATTTCTATTCAAGCTTTAAACTAAATAGACTATATCAATCTCTCGAGTATCAACTATTAGATTCAAATAAAATTAAATGCATTTCATATTACTAATCTAAGGGATAGTGATATTTAATGTTCACAAACAGACAATAGCAATTAAATTTTTTTTTTTTTTTGGCTCTGAATAGCAATTAGTATTTATTAATTCCTATAAACTATTCTTTGCACCAAAATTGTAAGAATACCGAGCCTAGCCACAAGAATATCACATTTTTGGAACATCATATTGTATCAAAAAGGCAATTAATTAGAATATATATATGCACATGATATAACCTGATTTTATGTGGATAAGATGATAATCTTGGATAAGAAATTATTTTCAAATGCCATTTGTAAAATTCGTTAGAATTGGGCAAACGTGCAAAACTGGCATATATTGTTTGCATTTGGTATAATTTAGAAAATTACACAATACGTCACTATTGTAACCAATCTAATTTTTTATGTCACAAATTGTAAAACTTAAACTTTATGCCACAAATTTTGATTTGCCGCAAATTTTAATCTCATTTAAGGAGAAAATAAAATCCTCATTTATTTATCCTCTTCTCTTTCTCTTTCTCTCTCTTTCATTCCTCTCTCTTCTTCATCTCTCTTTCTTTCTTCTCTCTCGTGCCCTCTCTCTCTCCAGATTCCATTACCGTTGCAGGGTCGCCAACATTGTCCGATCCTTGTCACCTTCGTCGCAGTCGTCTTCATAGTTATTAATACCAACAGAATAAAGAATCTCTTCGTTGCTCAGTCCACCATGGTCGAGAATCTATATCTTCATGGCAAAACCTCGGCAAACTTCGATGAAGCTGGTGACGACAAAAGGCACGGCAAAGCGAGATCGTGAAATCAAATCTCCTCCCACCATCCTCTGCGAAGCTCAAGCTTCGGATTTGCAACAAAACCTTGATGAACTGTAATGAAACTGATGGCAATGACTAGCGCGACAAATGAGATCAGGACTTTCATTGTCTGATCACAAAATTAGATCTCCTCCCACTATATCGCCGCTGTAGCTCGAGCTTCGAATATACTACTCCATGGTCGTTTGATCGTAAAGTCAGATCTTTGCTCGTCGTCTTACCGTCGAAGCTATAGCTTTGGACATGTAGCCGTCACCATCACCGATCTATAAGTTCAGATCTTGTTGGTTGTTATTGTTGTGTATTTTATCTAGTTTTTTTTTTCTTTTTCTCTTTTTTCTTCTAGGTTGCTGGCGATGTCACTAGTGATGTTGTTGGTGTCATTGACATCAGCAGTAAACCGAAGACAAGGCAATGGTGGTGATGAGAGAAAGAGAAAGAGAGAAGGAAGAGAATAAGAAAGGATAAAAAAATGTTTTGGAAAGACATTAAATGTCTTGGTGGGTTATTCAACATGACACAGAAGGACATGGAAAATGTCTTCGTAGGCCACCGAAAGTGTTTTGAAGGGAAAAAAAAATAATCCCAGTGGCTTGTCCTAATGGGACATGCACCAAGTTTATAGTATAAGAACATTTTATATTTTGTTACATAAATAAAAATTGAGTTTTAAAAAGTGACATTTATATGAATTGTTTATAATTTTAAGGGTCTTTATTTGGCAAGAACTCATGCTAATATAGTACATTTTTGACTGTTAGATTTGGTCAAAATTACAATAATAGTACATATTTGACAACTGAAAGATAGTTTTACGAGTAGGTTATTTTTTAGTTCCCACTAAAAAAATTGCCTAATTTAATGACAAAGTCTTTAGTTTGGTGGCCATACCATTCAACAGTTGTAATATTTGTCATACGATCTTGTACCACAGAAATAATGTGACTGTAACATGCTGGTAGACTATATTTATCAAATGTTACACTAAAAAAAATTGGTATACATGAACTACAAATGATATTATAATGTTAAACGAAAAATGTTACAAGTATTGGACTTATATGGCCCCGACTGAAGACTATTCCTAATTCTAATATGAAGTGATAGTTTGTATACAATTTCTTTTTGGAATTCTCACAATAGGAACTAACCATTGTTTTACCTCTTAGATTAACTTTTCAATAGTTTGATTTATAATTAAAAACAATATCATGTTATACCTTGTAAATTTTTAATGTGGACATTCATTAATAAGACCGTTTAAAAATAAAATCCAATGGTTAAAATAACAATTCTTACTATTAGGAAAGAAAAGCAACTCCTAGTATAAGAACTTTTTTATATCTTTTTACAATATACACCCTCACTAGTAGGGCTCTATTTTAACCGTTGGATCTGATTAAACTTATTATTATTATTTTATATAAATCTAGTGTCAAAAGGATATATATAACTACTGATATATTACTTTCTTGGAAACTCTTATGATGGAGAAATAAAAATTTACTCCTTTACTGGAGTACAAATGTTTTAGCCATCAGATTAAAGTTTAAACAATCTGATCTATGATCGGAAGCAATTATGTATTGTATATTGTAAATTTTTAACATATACAGTCATAGATTAGACTATTAAAATCATAGGGGTTCTTCTAGTGCGAATGTTCAAAATAGTTTAGTTTAAAACAATATAGTTTGAATTATGGGTTCTAAATTGTGTAGTTTAATTGGTGGTTTTAAACTAGTATTTGGAATGTAAAAGTTTAAAATGAGAATAATGGTTTAAAACAAGAACTAATATTTGAAAAATTATGGTACATGAAAAAATGAGAATGAGTATTGTTTTACTATAAAATGGGTCCAGAATCGCCTAAACTTGAGGGGCAAAGTTTGAATTGTGGGTGTTTAGGTCGGTTTAAAAATGTGTTTATGATTTATAACAGTTTAATTATTATTCCACTAAACGTTAATTTAAATCGCCTCCATGGTTTAAAACCACTTCCAAGGTTACACACCAAACGATACATAATACAATGACTAAACCATCTTGTCTACGTGTAACACAAAGTTGCTTTTTTTATTATAAAAATTCGTTTTTACTACCCATTTTTTTAGCAATCCTATTTTATCCCATAAGGTTATAACTCAACTACTAATAAAAAAGTAGGACCCATATTAAAAAGTACACTATAAACTAGATTATGGTCTATAGTTTTATCAGTAGTGGGGTTTTAATGCATTGAGGATGAAAGAAAAAAAATCATTTTCTTCCCACAGGGGTATAACTTTACTACTCACAAAATTGTGAGATTCAATCTAATATATAGAGTGCTTTTAAGAATGGGTTCTACTATTTTGTTAGTAGCAGGTTATAACTTATGGGGTTAAATAGGATTGCTCTATTCCTTTTATTTTAGAAAAGTTTTGTGGTAGAAAAGGGAGAAAATATGAAAGTAACAATATTCATTAGTTAGCTCTACTGGGATAAGCAAATTAAGTTCAAGGGTTTTGTTGAGAGAGTGCACTGCTCGTTCTCCCTTTGAGTCCAAAGACTGGCACTAGGGATGGCTGCTAAGACATATGCCTGTGAGAGGGGGAGGCTGGTAGTGCCAGTGTTGGGTGAAAAAGGAGACCGAGACAGAGGGGGTTGACCATTTGTAGTGCCCAATTGGTAAGGGCTAGCGGTTTTTTGTGCCAACGAGGTCGGGAAGAGATTGTTCTAGTGGGAATCGACATCGCCCAAGATCGGGACAGTAAGGCATAGATGTAGGCGGCAACGTCTGGTCACGATTGAAGGGTCCAAGGATGGCGAAAGGAGGACAAGGCTGGTGATGGTTTAGATCTGGTGGGGATATGAGGGAAAGGAGCATGGATGTCCAAATCTAGCTACAGTGGTGAGCTTTGGGGAACTAGGCCTTATAGCACTAGCTTGGAAACCAGAGTGAAAGGGCCGTCAGTAAGAAGGAAGAATCATCGGAGTTTGGGCCAACTCACAACTAGTAGGAAGAGTAAAAGACGACAACGACAGCAACAAAGGTCTACTCTCCATTAGAATGCACCTTCTAGAGCTTTACTCCCTTTTAAATTGTCTCTGTATTTTAATTTTGTTTGTTCAACAAAGACAATGAGAATACCGCCTTCGTGTGTATGTTTTTTGTGTTTTGTTGTTTGGTTTGTAATAATGGAGATGGGGTTTCCATCTCCTAACTTGTTTGGTTTGGTATACCAGCTTGACGTAGGCATTGTATGTAGTTTTGTTCGGTTAGATACGTATCTAGGCCGAGTCATTTATGTCTCCACTTTTGAGGATTTAGACCGAGTTGGTTAGGTTCATCAATCAACAGGTAGTTGTAAAGAGTCTTGGTCGAGCTCTTGGTTTTGTGGCGTCGAGAGAGTATTCTTTTCTTATTTCTCGAAGCCTATATTTTGTCCCTCTGTCTTTGTTTTTGATGGTGGAACCGGCCTTGGTCAAGATAATTTTTGTCCTTAATGGACAATGTTGTCGGGTCACTTAGTTGGGTCTAGTAAGGTATTAGGCCCAGAAAGATCTGAGAATAATTTTGGCTTATATTGCCTCGGTGTATTCTAGAAACTTCTTTTTAGATGATATTCAAAAAGAGTAAAATGGTCCATTCACGTCCGTGTTTAAATTAAAAGATCTCTAAGATAGTGATAAACACTCAAGCTAATCATGATCTATCGAATCTAAGAAACTCATAAGGGAAAAATCCTATAAGAGATCACGGTAGTGGTATTTAGCCAATATGAGATGAGCTTATCATGTATTTGAATTTAAATTAGGCTTAAGGGGTAAGGCGTATTCCATCCCTAAGTACTATAAACAGAGACCAGTTCTAGAGAACAAACTACGTCTAACTTTTAGCACAAACATTTTGAATTTTTATTTTCTCATAGTGAAGCCCTATTACCTGATAAAATCCACAATAGGTATAGCCTTCAATTGAGGTGAATCATTTTAAATTCTTGCATTCTTGTTATTACTTTCTTGTTCCTTTATTTTCTTTGTACGAGAGTGATTATTTTAGTGAGAGAATTAAAAGATTATTTGTTAGATGAGTTGTACTCGTCAAAAGACATATATGACTTATAGGGTATTTAATAAAGTTGTTAGAATCAATTTTTTGGTTTAAAATATTATATTATATAAAAATTTTACATTATAATAATTTTTTATATTATTATAATATATAAAAACTGTATACTATTTTTAATTAAAAAGTTAATTTTAATTACTCTTGTTTGGCATTGTGGTGGGAACCATGGTTCCCACCACAAACTCAGTTATAAACGGTGTAAAGTTCTCATATGCTACAGTAACAATTTAAAAAATTACTACAATGTAAAACTTTCACACGCTACAATAAACATAGTTCTCATCACCGATTCCTACCACCTTCCAAACACTCCCTTAATTTTATCAGACAGCTTATTAGTTGGTACTATTATCAGTATAAACGAAGCTCCACCTCCGGGAGGAGAAAAAAGAAAAGGAGAAAATGTCACGAGAAATGGAAGGAGAGGGGGTTTGTTGGTACGTGTGACGAAGAGGACAGAGATAGAAGTCGGCCTGTCAAGTCGCTGTAGTTTCTGTTTATTGTTTTTCCCCCTCTCTTTTCGTATTTAACGTTACATCACATCATTTCAGATTTCAGAGAAAAAAAATAAAATAAATACCCCTACGCTTCACTCACTCACTCACTTCTCTTTCTTTCTCTACCTCCCACATTTTACTCTTTTAAATCCCCCCTTTTCCTCTGGTTTCATCTTTTTCTCTCTCTCTCTGTCCGCTCACTGTGTTTCTCCTTTCTGTTGGTGGGTTTTTCTCTGCTCCTTTGTCTTGGCATTTGGGTTCTTGTTTCTCATTGTTCTGTTTACTTTTTTCCCCGATTCAAACCACATTTTCGTATTCAAAGCTCAGCACTCAGAACCCATGTGCACATTTTTTTTATTTGCTTTTTTTTGTTTCTGAGAGCAGAGGAGGAAGAGGAGAAAGGGAATAGTATTACAGTAATAAATAAATAATTAATAAAAAAATAAAAGAAAAGCAAAGGAGAGAGAATCTACAGTGGTTGTAGAAATAGAATACTCAGGCAGAAACAAATCCATTTTACCCCCCTTATCTACACAACTTTGTCTCAGGTGATATTTTCCTTTCTAGCAGATAGAGAGAGAGAGAGACTTCAAACAGCACTGAAGAAATGACTAAAGAAGAAGACTTTAAGCTCCTCAAGATCCAGGTCTTTCTATCTCATTACCATTTTGCTGTCTTTCTTTGAGTCTTATTAGTTAATATTTTGTGTTATGTTTGTATCTCTATTTTTTTTTTAATTTTTTTCATACAGCAAAGTTGTAGTCTTTTCCTAAAGATTCTTCCTTTTTTCTCTTGTTTTGTTGTTTTCGCCTTTTTTAGCCCAACTCTTTTCTCTATTTTTATTTTCTTTTCTTTTCTTTTTCTTTTACAGACTTGTGTTCTTAGGGTGAACATACATTGTGATGGGTGCAAGCAGAAAGTGAAGAAACTCCTTCAGAGAATTGAAGGTGCTTAAACTCTTCACTTTTCTTCTCTTCTTTTTAGATGTGATTCTCTTGTCTTGTTCTATGTGGTAACTTATATGTAACCTTTTACCATTTTTTTCATGCTCTTATTCTCTCAGTTCTTTTTTGTGCGCGTTTCCATAAAAGAAAACGCAAAATTTCAATCCTTGATGCTGAAGGTCATTTAAAAGATCAAAATTGCCTTGTTAGGCTTAAAGACTTCAATTGAACACTTTTATTTCATCTTTTTAACAATTCTCCTACATGTAGAAATGGTAAAAGAAAAAGACATTTTCCTTAATGTAACAATTAAAAAAAATGCTAGAACAAAGTATTTGCCAAAGCAAATTTGTCTTGAATATGTTCTGATCTCCAGGCACATAAATCCGAACAATGTATTAGAAATTTGTCTTTAACGATGTCTTTTATTATGTCCTGACTTTCCAATATTAATCTTCATAACTTGTTTCTGGTTTCGCCCGTTTGGATAATTCTGAAGAATATGTCGCTAATTGTCCAGAACTAAGTCTTTTTTTTTTTGTGAATCTTTCAAATGTACAAGTTTGTAACTTAATTCCGGATTTGCCCTTTAGGTGTTTACCAAGTAAACATTGATTCAGACCAGCAAAAAGTCACAGTCTCGGGGAGTGTAGACTCTGCAACTTTGATCAAGAAACTGGTTAGAGCTGGTAAACATGCTGAACTTTGGTCTCAGAAACCAAACCAGAACCAAAAACAAAAGAACAACAACTGCATCAAAGATGACAAGAACAACAACAACATCAACAACAAAGGGAATCAACAGAAGCAGAACTTGAATTTGATGAAGGGTCTTGAGGCCTTCAAGAACCAGCAACAGCACAAGTTTGCCCGCTTTGGCTGCGAAGAAGATGATGAATTTTATGATGAAGATGATGAAGACGATGATGAAGAGGACGATGAGCTTAGGTTTCTTAGAGAGAAAGTTAACCAAATTGGTCTGCTTAGGCAACAAGCAGCAGCCATGGAAGCAAATGAGGCTAAGAAAGGAGGTCCAAACAATGTCAAGATCAACAACAATATTAACAATGGGGCTCAAAATGGGAAGAAAGGACAGCCAAATCAAAACATGGGAATGAAAGCAGCTGCTCCTCATCCGAATGGGATGATTGATCCGAAAACAATGGCTGCTCTTAAGCTAGGGAACAATCATCATCATCCCCAGTTTGGGAATAATCTCAACTCAGTTGGGGAAATCAGAAGGGCAAATGATCTTAACACAATGATGAACTTGGCTGGTTTTCATGGAAATGTTCCTAAAAATTTACCACCAAATCCTGCAGCAGCAGCAGGTGTTACTAATCCCAATGGTCTTGGAGGGATCCAGTTTCATCAACCCAACAATGGATTTCCCTCCTCTTCTCCTCCAAATCTCCCTCCTACAACGTCCATGATGATGAACATGAATGGCTACAACCACCCATCAAACATGGTGAACATGATGAACATGCAAGCTAGGCATGCCATGATGCAGCAGCAACAACAGCAGCACCAGCAGCAGCAGCAGCAGCAGCCACAGGTGATGTATCAGAGGTCCCCATTCATCCCTCCAAGCACCACGGGCTATTACTACAATTACACTCCATATTACCCGGCTCCATACTCATCACCATTACCGTATCCTGAGCCCAACTATGCCAGTGATAGCTCTGCAGCCCATATGTTCAGTGACGAGAACGCAAATGGCTGCTCAATTATGTAATAATAATATCATAAACAATTATGTGGACTTATTATTATTACTATTATTAGTTTGGATGTGTGTGTGTTTCTACTATGGTGTAGTTGTTGTGTTAAGATGAAGAAAATGATGATGTTTTTGTTTGTTTGTTTGTTTTTTTAGTTCAGTTCTGTCCACCTTTGTTTTTTAATGTGTTTGAGGATATGGACTGGATCAAAGTTGTGGCATGTGAGCTACAACAGCAGTAGTAGTTGTAGTAAATAATTAATGTCTAATGTATTTGAAAAAGTTTGGTTTTAGTGTAGCGGGTATGGTCAATTTTGGAGTTCTCATCCTGTTACTATTTTATTGCTATAAATTATTGGCATATAAGGGACAAGTTGGCACATTGGTAACTGTACTGTGTTCAGAGACTATGATGACACTGTACAGAGATTTTTACGAAGCAAAGCTGTGTGGCTGTGCTGGGTTGACAATGCCTTGGGCCTTGTTGTTTGTGAGAACGTTAGGTAGAGGGGGCATCACGTGACTTGCACGTGCACGCAACTCTCTACTTTGTGTGTTTGACCGTTTGTTTTGTAAGTCTGGTGGGTTGCCGACAAGTGGACCACAACACCATTGCATGCGCTTCTTTGTCAGCTGTGTTTTTCTATGTTAAGTTGTTAACGTGGCAAGTTGCCGAGTTTAATTAAATGTTTCTATCGGTATTTGGAGAGAAGTTTTTTAAGTAGGAAATATTAATTAAGAGACTAATATGAACTAATTAATTAAGCGTGTCATGACATAGTGAGAAATGATGATGCATTTGACGTTTCAATATAATGAATCTGGGCCTCATTTGGCATGTTTCTTGCAAGTTATAATGGTGCACTTGAGGTTCATAAAGTTTTTCACAACCTTAGTTTGACTTATTATTATTTTTAATAGGAATGTGTATGAATGAATAATTATTCGGAGAGTTATATGAAGTTCAGCATTTTTCATTTAGCTCTCATTAGTAGTTAATTTTATATTATTATTTTTTTAAAAAATTATTAATTTTGACTAACAAGATTAATTGAACCAAAACAACTCAGCTAAAAAGCGTATAAACGTATCGTATCATGTAACACATATAGTAAAGATTTCATGTTTGTATTTGTGTTTAGATTTCTAACACGTTTATTAAACATGTCATGTTCATGCCGAAGCTAATAGTGTCATATCAAATTTGTTTCAACCCGAACACGACCCTCACATACAAATTGCCACTGCAAGTAATTGGGAAAAAGGTTTTGGTAGGGAGACCCCCACAACACAATAGAATAGCCCTATCATGCATTTGAAACTTGATGTAACGTGAGTCATTTTGGGGTTCATTTACTTGAGCTTGATCTTAGGTTACATCTTTTGAAATTCATTTACACGTGCTTGAGACATGGAAAATGGCAATAACATTGAGTTCACAATGAGAAGATTGACAATAGATATAGACTATTGATATAAGACAGCTTCCACTGGTTTGTGTGACTGTCCAATTTTTTTTTTTTTCATTGCTAATCATCTTGACATAAGTGATTTATGCAAATCAATAAGACAAGTTTCAATTTTGAAGATTGGTAGTGAAGATTATTATTATTGTCTTAATGTAGTGAGGCATATGAGGAAAGACAACGTTAAACGCCTTAAGGTACAACATAAAGTCTGACCATGAACAGGATAGTCTAAGAGTGACTTACCGGCATGTCATGAAAAATCTAATCTAAAGATTGATGTTTGGAAGGGTTGTTCTCACCATTTTTTCAGTTATAAATAGTACAAAGCTCTTACATGCTAAAATAACAATAAAAAAAATTGCTATAGTGTAAAACTCTCATATACTACAGTAAAAATAATTCTAACCAACGGTTCCCACCACCTTTTTAAATACAAGTGTTTATTAAGGATCAACGGTTGATATTAATGAGCCTTATTTTTCTGTGCAACCCTACACCTGAGGGAAGGGCAGGCTTTTTTCCGATTATGTTACCACAGCTTTGTGAATTTCATTTTTCAACAAAATTCAAACTTGAGTGATTGGACTCTTCTAGGAAGAAAATGTCATTTGCTTCAAAAGTAGACAGTTTTTCGAAAGGAAAAAATAAAGCTTGAGATTCGTTGTTTGGGAACCACACGAAAATCCATCTCAACACCAGACATTGGGTCTGTCTGATAGGGCTTTTTAGAAGCCATTTTCAACTGTATGAGTTCAAAAACTGCTTTTAAAAGCGCTTGAATGATCTATCATAAATGCTTAAACTTTTCAAAAAAACTTCCAATAAAAGAGCTTATTTGTAATGACTTATTTTAAGCTGTTTATAACTTATTATATCCAAAAACTACTTATGAGTCGATTTGAATGATCCATTGAATAGTACTTATGGATTTTCTAAGCACTTATTGGAGAAGCTAAAGCAAAGATGCTTATGAAAAGTTTTTATTTACACTTTTAACTTTATATTTAAAAATAACAAATTAAAAATTTCACTTATATCTTTGAATACACCACTTTTTATATCAATAAAGGCTTTTGAATTGGAGACGAAATGGCTTAATTTAAGCTGCTTATTATATATTCTATCCAAAAATTACTTAAGAGCCTGTTTGGATCACCTGTAGAAAATTGCTTATGGCTTTTATAAGTACTTATTGGAGAAGTCAAGCCAAAGGTGCTTATGAAAAAAGCACTAAGAAAAGCATTTTTATTTACACTTTTGACCTTATATTGAGGAATAATAAATTAAAAATTTTATCTATATTTTTAGATTATACTACTTTTTATATCAGGGCTTTTGATTTATTTAACCAAATATGTTTGAAAGCTCTTTTGAAATTGAAGAATACTTTTTGCATACATTAACCAAATATTAAATAAAAAGCTACAGCTTATACTTCTCTTCATCCACTGTTCAAAAATAAAAACACAAATTATCCCAAACCGGCTCTTATTTAACCAGACAGATACAAAAGCACTTCTAAATTAAAAAGCATTTTTTTATGTATTATCCTGATACTAATTAAAAAGCCCTAGCTTATGCTTCTTTTCTTTTACTACTTAAAAGTAAAAATACAACATATCTCAAATGAGCCCAAAGTCATAAAGCCCTCGTTTAGAATGGCTTAAAATAAACCATCCAAAAGCTGTTTTTAGACTTGTTTAGATGGATAAGATGTTTGAACTTTTGGATTTAATAAGCACCTTTGGAACAAATTACTCTTTGGTATTTCTAAAAAAAGTACTTATAAAATTTTTTTATTTACTTTTTTAACCTTTTATTTGTGAATAACAAAATACAAATTCCGTCTATATCCTTATATTATACACTTTTTGTAATAATAAGAGTTTTTAACTTATTTGACTAAACATGTTTAAAAGTATTTCTAAAATCAAAATGCACTACCTAAACACTAATTAAAATGCTTTAGCTTATGTTTCCCTTCTTATACTGCTTAAAAATAAAAGCACAAGCTATCCTAAACTGACGTGATTATGACTTATCCAAAAAAAAAAATTGAAATAAACATTAAACTTAAACTAGATTTTTTATATGACATCACAAATTTGAATTTTAGTATAATATTTTTATTACTTATTGAAAAGTTAAAAGCAATTTGACCTAGAGATGTTTAAAAATTCCACCAAACCACCCAATCCAATCAAACCAGCCTAAACATCAAGTTCTTTTTTGAATTTTGGATGGTTTGGGAGATTTTTTATAACAAAAATTTTGGTTGTTTAGTTGGCACTTTGGGAGTCTAAATCACTTGTCAAACCACTCTATATATAAATTTATCATTTTAAATATTTTTCATATAGGTTAATTTTTATAATTTTTTATACATATTATTTTTCCTTAGTCATTAAAAAGGTTCCACATATAAATAAGGATGTTAGTAGGAGGAGAGACTTATCGACACAAATAGCAAATTTTAATCTGTGTTTAAAGTTAGTTGTGTTGATTTATATTATTTAGTTGTATTCTTGACTCTTTAGTTTAGTTGTTGCTTTGTAATTTGTAAATTTGTAGACATGAATAAAATTTAGAGTCCGTTCGAGAAACATGTTAGAAAAACAACATTTAGTTTGCTATAGTATAAAGTTCTCATATGATATGGTGAAAAGCAAAAGTTTGTTACAATATAAAGCTCTCACATGCGACAGTATTTAAATTCCGACTTCTAGTTCCAGTGGTGCTGTTTGGTTTTGGTTTTGTAAATGTTTTTCCTATTTTCAAAAACACAAAAAATGAAAATGATTTTGGAAACATATTTGGCTAAAATTTCTTAGAAAATGAAAATGAATATTGTTTCAAAAACACTCCAAATTTTCTTAGATTTTGAAAACAAAAAAGACATGTTTTCAATTTTTTTTCCTGCTTTCTTCTTAACCTAGGACCCACCTCCACTTTTCCCATCCCATCCTTGCACCAGTTTCCCTCATCTCTGACGCCGCCTAGTTGGAGTACAGTGACCCACGGCTCGATGACCCATGGCCCAATGACGAGCCTGTTAGACATGTATGCCCTAAGGAGTAAAAATGTAATACATTTTTGGAGACATTTTTTATCAATAAAGAATTTATTCATTTATATATATATACCAAATCTTGTCCTCTTTACGTTCATATTTATTAAATGTATGATAAGCAAACAGTAGTCTGAGACTGTCAGTCTAAACCTTAAGAATCGGGCATATGATGGGATGATTATGCGGTAGACACGATTCTTAAGGTGATGGTCTAAAACATATGATCCGCAATCGAGGGAATAAAGTTGGGCGCTTTATTCATGTAAAGATTGTTATGTTGTCTATATCCCTTTTGGGAGATGGTTTGTCTTGGCCATCGGAGTTAGACTCCGTGAATAGAAACATTGGCACGTTGTCATAGGTGACGATGTGTTGGATCGAGACATAAAGTGACTTGATTTGGATTAATAATTCTGTCTTGGCAAATTAATTCACTTTAGACAGTCATTTGTATTGTATCTTAATCTTGAGATGAATAGTGGGCCCGTTGTCTCGACTTGTGTCTTTTGATGTACCAATGGGTGACTCCCACATCTCTATAGTGGTATGCATGCCGGTACATTGGAGGCATGACTCTTGATAGCGTAGACTTGTTATTCATAGATATGGAATCCATAGCTCCTCTTTAGGAGTAATGATATCCTCTTATATGCGTTGTCCTGTAATTTGAAAACTGGAGCGCTCAATCATTTGGATACATAGGTGTAACCGAATGGTATACTATCTTTGGATGGTAAGTTTTCTAATGGTGAGACAATGGAACGTAAGATAAAAATAATCAGGAAGGTAAGACAGAACTTGTCCTTAAGCCGATTATGGATAATCATATGGGGATACGATACACTATGATATGTCATGGAGACTTAGCTACACGAGCTTCGTAATTCTATAAAGTTCAAGAGTGCAGCTCCAAGCTTTTAGTAGAGTAGTGTTGGAGTTGATAATTGTGAAATGTATATCTGGGATATTGGGTTTCATAATTATCATGAGCTTGAACTTTATAGGTCCATTTTGGTCCCCTTTGCTAGCTCACAAAGTCCTGTAACGACACGACGTGCTTTTTCAATAATTGGTGACTTATGTCGGATTTATCAGATTGGTTTAAAATTTGTAAGAATCAAATAATTCATGTTTGCTTATTGGTTGAATTAATTTTATAAGAAATTAGTTCAAGATAAACTTGTTGAATTATTGCGATCAGATAATTCTTGTCTGTTCATCGGTTGTTTTAATTTTGGACAAATTAGAACAAGATAAACTTGTAGAATTATTGTGAATTGATTTATTTTCTTAGAGATTATCTTGATAAAGTTTGTTTTGATCAGATAGCTTCTCTATTGGGTTATTTGAATCAAAACTGAGACTTTATCCTTTAGAATCTCAGGTGGAAAATAAAAGATTCGCGGAGATTTTTTCTCGGGAGTTCAGCCTGCCGATCAGAATGTTCGGCCTGCCGATCAACGGGAGATAAGATTACGCGTTTTCACGCGGATCTTATCAGATACTAATCTGAATTTGATTCTATTTCGAGTTTTTGAGACCTAATCTGATATGGACTGACCCCAGGACCAATAGCTATAAAAAGGGAGTGAGTCTCATGATTTACTTAGATCAATAGAGATCAGTTTGAGAGATTAAGAGTGATACTCTTCTAGTGAGCATCTGAAAACTCCCTGAGAGCTTTTGTTCACAAATCACGAGCACTAGCTTTAGGTTCTCTCTATTAGTTGGAAGGAGAGTCACCGGTGGAAGAACTGTACATGTGAGCCCACACTTACTCCGGTTGTGAATAGAGAATAGCAAAGAAGGCCAGTTGGTTGAGGCTCTTCTGGAACGTTACTTCTCTACACAGGTTGCGGAGGTTCTTCGACACACTGAGGTTAGTAAGATCTGTCTAATTTATACATATAACATGTCAAACTTGTGTTTTAGAAATTACTCTGATGGAAAAATTTTTAAAATTTCGCTGCGCACTTTGTTTCCAACAATTGGTATCAGAGCCAGGTTTTTACATAAATTTGTAAGTTTGTGATCATGTTATATGCATAAATTTTGTGATCTTAATCTCTCCTATGCTTGAATTGAATTTTATAGAGAGATGGCACTCTAGATTTCTATATAATATATATGTTGTCATGGATTATATGGTGAATGTTTATTAATTAATTATGGTTGATTAAATCGTTGTTTAATTATTTATTAATTAATTAATACCGGTTATAGTTTCTTAGAGGTTAGAATGTGTATCTAGGTTTTTCATGTAATTAGGTGACGGACTATCATCTCTGTCTAGGAATTGTTATTTAATTTTTAATTTTTAAGAATTTTGTAATTAAATAATTATTCGGAGAAGACGGATCTAGAAGACGAATCTAGAAGATTGATGATGGCGCCTCCAGGTATTTCCTGAGTCTCTAATTTTATGTTTTTGAATTGTTGAAAATAAAATTGATGAATTGCATTAAAATTGTATTTTCTAGAATATGCGTTTTCTGCTCGGTCGGCATGCCGAACCTCACAGTTCGGCAGGCCGAAGGTCACAGATCGACAAGCCGGACGTGTGGTCCGGCAGGCCGATAGTGGGGTAGAAATTTTGGTGCTCTGTCGGCGGGCCGAACTTTCATGTTCGGCAGGCCGAACCTCCATGATCGGCAGGCCGATCACCTAGATCGGTCTGCCGACCGAGAGCTGCCAGGAGTCCAAAAAGGGTGCAATTTTTTCGGTGCAGTTTTAATTTTATTTTTGGGACAATTCTAAGAAACATTAAATTTGGATATGACCGGAAATATGAAGTATTTGATTCATACGGGATTGAAGACTTGAAGATGGATATTACATGAAGAAGGATACAGCTTGAGGATTCAAGGATGAAGAATCGATAAATGTCTCGATTATTCTCTTGTGATCTTAGTTTTCTATTCTCTACGGTGGAACCATAATATTACGGTTATTATTATTTTGCTTGTAGCTTTGCTTGATTACTTTGCTTGTCTGGATTATAATATGATTTACCATGTCATGTCATATAGAATAGGGAGTGCCACTCATATTAAAATTGTTCATGCATAATTTTAAAATAAAACCTTGACTTCAAAAGATTGAGTGGGAGAAGGTTTTCGAAGAGAGGACCTAAGGCCTTCATCGTTGGTCCATAGGAAGAACATGGTGATCCCGACCCCTAGGAAGGGATTTCTATCATGTACCAGATTGGATCTCTGAAAGGATAAGGTATTTTAGTATGATTTATGGTTGCACACCCCTAGGTGGTGATTATAAATCATGGATAAAATATTGAAACGGTGGTTATACACTCACGTTAGTTTTATTATTAACCTCCCCTAGGAGCTCTGTTAATAAATTTAATGGCCAAAGAAACGATTATTAGTATATGCTGGATCATACGGGTCCTGGATGGCATATATTAATCAGGAGGGGATCCATGTTCCTGATTCAATTTGGCATGACTCTCCTAGGAGCTTGTTGAATTCTGAGTTGGGAATTATCATTGTAAGGTTGTGATATTTTCAAGGTTTTGACACATAAACACATTTGTATGATTTTACATGATTGTGCTATCTCACTAAATTATTATATATGTTTGCTTATGTTTGGTATATGATTCTTTATTGTAGATTGAAAATGTCTAAAAATGCTTTATCATCAATACTTGACAAAAACCAATTAACCGGTGAGAATTATAATGATTGGAAATGGAACCTGGACATCGTCCTATCCTTTGAGAAACTAAAATATGTTCTGACAACTCCTTGCCCTCCCGAGCCTACGGGAGACTCAAGTAATGAGCAATTCCAAGCGTACGACCGCTGGAAAGATGCTAATGATCAGGCCCGTTGCTATGTTATGGCCAACATGAACAACGTGCTGCAGGCTCAACATCAGGATTATGAGACTGCGAAGCAGATCTTGGATAATCTAGAGGATATGTTTAGAGGCCAGGCCATAACAAAGCGGCAATGGGCGCTTCGAAAACTCTTAAACTGTAGACAGAGACCGGGGACATCTGTAAAGGAGCACATGATGTTGGTCATGTGTTACCTCGCTGAGGCTCAAACCAATGGTGCCGACATCGATGCTGAAACTCAGATGACTATGGTCTTTGAGACTCTGTCTAAGAAATTTATTTCGTTTAGAGCTACTTTTAATTTAAGCAATAGACGGGATATGACCTTGACAGAACTAATGAAACAGTTACAAGAGTTTGAACTGCTGATCAGGGAGTCTCCTACTGGTGGAGAGGCCAACATGGTAGCTGCTTCTGGTTCCAATCCTAACTCTGGGAATGGAAAGAAGCAATGGGCCAAGAGTGGGAAGTCTTCTATTCCTCCTACAACCAAGAGCAAGAAGAAGAAGAAGAAGAACCCAAAGAAGCTTAAGTGCTTCTTCTGTGGTAAGGTCGGGCATATAAAGAAGCATTGCAAGGACTTACTTTTCAAGGGAGGTAGGTGTGATCTTCTATATTTAGAAACTTGTTTGGTTGAGGAATCCAGTGACATCTGGGTCATAGATTCTGGTGCAACTAATCATGTTTGTGTTTCTCTGTAGAGATTCAAAGAAAAGAGAAGTCTACTTCGTGAAGACTTAACGCTTCGGATGGGCGATGGATCCTTGGTCTCAGCGGAAGCAGTGGGAGATGTCCATCTTTACTTTGACAATTATAGGAATTTAATTTTACGAGATTGTTTTTATGTTCCTAAATTTAAAAGGAATTTAATTTCTGTATCTTCTTTATTTAAAGACTCCTACGTTGTATCTTTTAATGAAAAAGTGGTGATTCATAAAAACAAATCTTTTATCTGTTCTGGATGGATGCAAAATAATCTATACTTTATCAAACCTAAGATGGACTTATTGCTTAATGCTGAGATAAATGATAATGACTCAAAAAGACTTAAAACTTCTCACTCTAAAAAGACTTATCTTTGGCATTTGCGCCTTGGCCATATTAACCTGAATAGGATTCAAAGGTTGGTAAGGGATGGACCTTTAAGTCACTTAAAGGTGGAATCTATACCTCAATGTGAATCTTGTTTGGAGGGTAAAATGACCAAAAGACCATATGGGTCTAAGGGCAATAGGGCCGAAGGGGTTCTAGAACTTGTGCATAGTAATGTTTGCGGACCAATGAACATCCGGGCACGAGGAGGGTATGAGTACTTCGTCACTTTTATTGACGATTACTCAAGATATGGGTATGTGTACCTGATGCACCACAAAAGCGAAACTTACGATAAGTTCAGGGAGTTTCGGGCTGAAGTGGAAAAGCAATTGGGTAGACCCATAAAGACACTTCGATCTGATCGAGGTGGGGAATACCTTTTTGATGAGTTCTTGGAACACTTGTTAGAAAATGGAATTTTATCCCATTTGACTGCGCCGGGCACTTCGCAGCAGAATGGCGTAGCGGAGAGAAGGAATAAGACTTTGTTGGACATGATTCAGTTCATGATGAGTTATTCATCATTGCATTTATCCTTTTGGGGATATGCACTACAAACCGCATGTTATCTTTTGAACAATGTGCCTTCAAAATCGGTCCCTAAAACTCCTCACGAGTTGTGGACAAGACGGAAGACATCCTTAAACCATATTCGCATATGGGGATGTCCAGCTCATGTCCTGTTTAAGGATCTGAATAAGTTGGAAGCACGTTCGGAAGTTTGCATGTTTATAGGATATCCAAAAGGGACTAAAGGGGGTTATTTTTATAACCCTAAGGAAAATAAAGTCGTGGTTTCAACTAATACAACTTTCCTTGAAGAGATTTACATGGACGACTTTAAACCTCGAAGCAAAGTGGTGCTTGAGGAGTTAAGGGGTGATTCGTTCACTCCGGAGGTTCTGAACGAAACCATTCCGATCGGTGTAGAAAAACCAAACAAACCTGAACAACAACCTCAGGGGCTTCGGCGTAGTGGGAGGATCGGGCGTCAACCTGAAAGGCATATGTTCAATAGGGAGGTCTTTTTGGCTGAACCGGATGAACATGACAGGGATCCTTATACTTACGCAGAAGCTATGAAGGATGTTGATTGAAGACTCTGGACAGAGGCCATGAACATAGAGATGAAGTCTATGGAGACTAATCGGGTCTAGGAGCTTGTGGATCTTCCCGAAGGGGTAAAACCCATAGGGTGTAAGTGGATCTACAAGAGGAAAAGAGGAGTGGATGAAAATGTCGAAACCTTTAAGGCTAGACTGGTAGCTAAGGGTTATACGCAAAAGGAAGAAATCGATTATGAGGAAACCTTTTCGCCTGTAGCCATGCTTAAGTCCATCCGGATTCTCTTGTCCATAGCTACCGCTCTCGACTACGAGATTTGGCAAATGGATGTCAAGACGACTTTTCTGAATGGCTATCTTGATGAGTCCATTTATATGGAACAACTAGACGGGTTCAAGGTCGCAGGTCAAGAGGGTAAGGTTTGTAAGCTGCTAAAGTCAATTTATGGACTTAAGCAGGCTTCTCGTTCTTGGAACATAAGATTTGATTAAATGATCAAGACTTATGGGTTCTCACAAAACGTGGATGAACCATGTGTTTACAAACACATTAAGGATGGAAAGGTGGTTTTTCTACTGCTCTATGTAGATTACATTCTGCTAATTGGCAATGACGTTGGGGCGTTGTCATCTGTCAAATTATGGTTGACCAAGCAGTTTGACATGAAGGACTTAGGTGAGGCTAATTTTGTTCTCAGTATCCAGATTTTTCGGGAGAGGAAGAACAAAATGATAGCTTTGTCTTAGGCCGACTACATAGATAAAATTCTCAGGAGGTTTGCAATGCAGGATTCCAAGAAAGGTGGGCAACCATCTAGGTCTAGAATTACTCTTTTTTTAAGAAAGACTCTCCAAAGTCTTGTGAAGAAAGAGAATACATGAAGAAGGTGTCTTATGCTTCGGCAGTGGGTAGTCTCATGTATGCCATGCTTTGCACACGGCCAGATATTAGCTATGCGGTTGGGATTGTAAGTAGATTTCAGGCGGATCCAGGACCGAACCATTGGGTTGCGGTAAAGCATATTTTCAAGTACCTGAGAAAGACTCGAGGGTATATACTTGTGTATTCGGGTGAGGACTTGACTCCTCTAGGATACATTGATTCGGATTTTCAATCCTGTCTGGATTCTAGGAAATCGACTTCGGGGTTTGTGTTTACTCTGGGCGGCGGTGCCATCAGTTGGAGAAGTGCGAAGCAAAATTGCACTTCAGATTCAACGATGGAGGCCGAGTATGTGGTGGCTAGTGATGCTTCGAAAGAAGCAGTGTGGCTCCGCAAGTTCCTTGGGGATCTTGAGGTAGTTCCTGGTATGGATAAAGCGGTATCACTGTACTATGATAACAGTGCGGCGGTAGCTAATGCTAAGGAACCAAGATTTCACAAGAAGAGTAAGCACATTGATCGAAAGTATCATGTGATAAAGGACTTCGTTGAGGGAGGGCATGTCACGGTATGCAAGATCGAGTCAGAGGACAATTTAGCTAATCCATTTACGAATACACTTACTAGGAGAGTCTTCGAGAGACATGTGGAAGCTATGGGGATGCGAAATTTGCTGTATTTACTCACTTAGTGCAAGTGGGAGATTGTTAGACATGTATGCCCTAAGGAGTAAAAATGTAATACGTTTTTGGAGACATTTTTTATCAATAAAGAATTTATTCATTTATATATATATATCAAGTCTTGTCCTCTTTACGTTCATATTTGTTGAATGTATGATAACCAAACAGTAGTCTGAGACTGTCAGTCTAAACCTTAAGAATCGGGCATATGATGGGATGATTATGCGGTAGACACGATTCTTAAGGTGATGGTCTAAAACATATGATCCGCAATCGAGGGAATAAAGTTGGGCGCTTTATTCATGTAAAGATTGTTATGTTGTCTATATCCCTTTTGGGAGATGGTTTGTCTTGGCCATCGGAGTTGGACTCTGTGAATAGAAACATTGGCACGTTGTCATAGGTGACGATGTGTTGGATCGGGACATAAAGTGAATTGATTTGGATTAATAATTCTGTCTTGGCAAATCGATTCACTTTAGACAGTCATTTGTATTGTATCTTAATCCTGAGATGAATAGTGGGCCCGTTGTCTCGACTTGTGTCTTTTGATGTACCAATGGGTGACTCCCATATCTCTATAGTGGTATGCATGCCGGTACGTTGGAGGCATGACTCTTGATAGCGTAGACTTGTTATTCATAGATGTGGAATCCATAGCTCCTCTTTAGGAGTAATGATATCCTCTTATATGCGTTGTCCTGTAATTTAAAAACTGGAGCGCTCAACCATTTGGATACATAGGTGTAACCGAATGGTATACTATCTTTGGATGGTTAGCTTTCTAATGGTGAGACAATGGAACGTAAGATAAAAATAATCAGGAAGGTAAGACAGAACTTGTCCTTAAGCCGATTATGGATAATCATATAGGGATACGATACACTATGATATGTCATGGAGACTTAGCTACACGAGCTTCGCAATTCTATAAAGTTCGAGAGTGCAGCTCCAAGCTTTTAGTGGAGTAGCGTTGGAGTTGATAATTGTGAAATGTATATCTGGGATATTGGGTTTCATAATTATCATGAGCTTGAACTTTATAGGTCCATTTTGGTCCCCTTTGCTAGCTCACAAAGTCCTGTAACGACACGGCGTGCTTTTTCAATAATTGGTGACTTATGTCGGATTTATCAGATTGGTTTAAAATTTGTAAGAATCAAATAATTCATGTCTGTTTATTGGTTGAATTAATTTTATAAGAAATTAGTTCAAGATAAACTTGTTGACTTATTACGATCAGATAATTCTTGTCTGTTCATTGGTTGTTTTAATTTTGGACAAATTAGAACAAGATAAACTTGTAGAATTATTGTGAATTGATTTATTTTCTTAGAGATTATCTTTATAAAGTTTGTTTTGATCAGATAGCTTCTCTATTGGGTTATTTGAATCAAAACTGAGACTTTATCTTTTAGAATCTCAAGTGGAAAATAAAAGATTCGCGGAGATTTTTTCTTGGGAGTTCGACCTGTCGGATGACGTGTTCGGCCTGCCTAACTGGCCTGATCGGCCTGCCGATCAGAATGTTTGGCCTGCTGATCAGCGGGAGATAAGATTATGCGTTTTCACGCGGATCTTATCAGATACTGATCCGAATTTGATTCTGTTTCGAGTTTTTGAGACCTAATCTGATATGGACTGACCCTAGGACCAATAGCTATAAAAAGGGAGTGAGTCTCATGATTTACTTAGATCAATAGAGATCCATTTGAGAGATTAAGAGTGATACTCTTCTAGTGAGCATCTGAAAACTCCCTGAGAGCTTTTGTTCACAAATCACGAGCACTAGCTTTGGGTTCTCTCTATTAGTTGGAAGGAGAGTCACTGGTGGAAGAGCTGTACGTGTGAGCCCACACTCACTCTGGTTGTGGATAGAGAATAGCAAAGAAGACCAGTTGGTTGAGGCTCTTCTGGAACGTTACTTCTCTACATAGGTTGCAAAGGTTCTTCGGCACACTGAGGTTAGTAAGATCTGTCTAATTTATACATATAACATGTCAAACTTGTGTTTTAGAAAATATTATGATGGAAAAATTTTTAAAATTCCGCTGCGCACTTTGTTTTCAACAGAGCCACAGCTCCATTGCCTGTGGACCTAGCTTCCCCCTTCTCACCGACGAGGTTTTTAGTCGTCGCGTTGACGAGATCATTCATCATCGTGACCCATGGCCCAACAACTGGCTGATTTTGCCCTCCCCATTCTTCAATGATGGTAGCCTATCCCCCATTTTCAACTTTTTTTTTCTTTCCTTCTGACTCTTCGAGCCTCCTCCCACCCTCCACTCTCGTAAACCCAGAAAAGCCAACAACCCAGGAAGTCGTCGCCTATGCCAGATTTCGTCATCGCCCATGCCAATGTTCATTTCAGTCAGAGGCATCGTTGAATCCTTCACCATCACCGATCACAGTGGAGGCATGATCGGAATTGCAGAGGATCATCGAGGGCTGGGTGGGGCTAGGCCGTCGATGGTCACTGGTGGTGGGGCTCGATAATGGAGGGTGGGGGCTAAGCATTTTTGGAATTTGATGGTTTTTTATCCTAATTATTATTTAAATTAAATTTGGTTTTATTTATGTTAATAATTTGTTATTAAAAAATGTTGTTTTCGAAAACATACCACTGTATGCAACCAAACACAATTTTAAAATTTGTTTTGGCACGTTTCTCAATAACATTTTCATTTTTAGATTTTTTAAAAATAAAAACTAAAATGAAAATACTACCAAACAGCCCCAGCGAGTTTCCCAAATGAACTCATGGTTGGTGGATTTTGTTTTGTGTTGTTGTAACTCTTTAGTTTGCTTGTTAGTTTATATTAAAACTTTGAATGGTGAACTATATACCTTTTATAATTTTTGTCAAATATTAAATAAAATTTACAAGCAAATATTTAAAACTTTTTAAGTCTTAACCTCAAATTGCTTAAACTGTTTATGAGTGATTTGGTTTTATCAAAAATATCAAACCATCCAAATCGCTCAATAACAAAATTTATTTTTGGTTTGGTGGTTTGAAGAAAAAAAGGTCCAAACCACCCACAAACGCCCAAATTTTAACCAATTTAAGCTGTTTTAAAAGCATGAATTTAAACAGTCATTGAAAAGCTACAACTTTTCTTTCTAATGACTAAAAGTACAAGCAAAACTTTTGTCAAACAAGTTCTACATGATCATGACTTGGACAAGCCGTAAGTGATTCATATATGAAAAATCCTTATATTTCCCATAGTGTTAAAAGTCCTATTACTCAAAACAATGGACCTCGATCTAATACATATTGTACTTTTAGTTTTTTGTTCTGTTGTAATATGAGTAGGTTATATAAGCGTAGAGGTGGCAAAAATCATGTTCGTGTCGTCACGTTTATAACCCAACACGTTTAGCCCAAACACAAACACGACATGATCAATAAACATGCCAGAAATGCAAACACGAACACGACATGCCTATAGCACGTGTAATACGGCACGACACGATTAACACAATTATTAAACGTACTGTGACGGGTTGACATGATAACAATACGCATATGACACGTTTATGACCCAATTAACTAAAAATTAAAAAAAAAAAATTTTAAAAAATCCAATAAAGAAAATTAACATAAACACAATATCTAATTAATACTAACATACCATAAATATTTCAAATATTTTTATTTTTAAGTTTAACTATGTTATAAATGTGCAGATCGTGTCGTACCGTGTTAACACGTTTACGGCCCATTTAATTAAACGTGTTAAGACGTGTTAGCACAAATCCAGCCTATTTATTTTCGTGTTATTTATGCCAACCCATTTATGGCATAATTAATAAACGTGCGGTCTAAACCCGTTTATCTCGTGTCGTTTTTGTATTGTGTCATTGTATCGTGTCCAAAATTACCGGCCTTATATAAGAGTGCACTTCATACATCTGAACCAGAATTTCTTTTCTTTTCTTTTTCTTTTTGATAATCATGCATCTGTAATACCAGCTGATCATTCAACCAAGTAAAGCTTGTTGAACTATTATACTATAAGATCAGACCTAACAAAGTTTTGATTAAGTTCTTTACTTTAAAGAAACAGAAAAGAAAAGAAATGTTAGAGAGAGCATGATCATATATATACATATATATTTTTCCTTCAGATGCCATACTACACAAATAGAATGGAGTCGTTAACGTTCTGGACATTGCTGTTAACATAAGCTATTGATGTCGAAGCCATTTTGTCTTTGAATATCTTGCAATTGGTACGTAGCTCTCCATAAATGGCGGTTTCAGGGCTCTCATCTGGGTCAGTCTTGTAATTCCCATGAATGTGGACTGAACCTTCCTTTTTCTCAACTTCCGAGCTCAATTGCATCGAAGCTCCTTTGTTTTCACCCGCTAAGGTAATGATAGTGACAGGTTTTTCAATGAATAAAGGTCCAGCGCTCAACTTCAGAACAAGCTTAGAAATATCTTCCGTGGTCTCTCTTTGCCGCGGAGCTTCTTCTTCTGGAGGGGACAAAGAGGGCTTTGGAAAAGACGTGCTTGTATCCTCCTCCATTGGTTGCAATGGAATGACAGTTTTGATTTTCTTCCCAATATAACAGGTGGTGGCTTTTGTTTTCTTTCTTTCCACAGTCTCTTGTTTTCGTTTCCTCCTTGACGCTTTGCGCGCAACATTATATGTCTCTTTGGCGTCCCTTCTCGTGCCTGGTGCAAAGGGTGAAATAAATACAAGTGGTTGGCCTTTTAAGATAAAATCGTAAATCTCGAAACCTTATATGTCTAAACAAAAGGCCCGATCCATTCAACATAAGATCGGTGACTAAAAAAAGTACCCTTTCGCGGGCAGGCATGTAAATGGTAAAATAATTTCAAGTCCTACATCATTTAATTATAAAATTAAACCTGGTGCTTCAATGATGGTCTTCTGCCTTGGTTCTTCTTTATAAGTTCCTTTGTCTTTAGAAATTTCTTGAATTACTTCCGTATCTTGTAATGATGCTTGAGGTGTGGATTCTTGGGTATGCGTAGAAGCTAAGGAAGCACTGGAGTTATCTTGACCAATAGCTTGTGACTTATCAAGGAAAGCTGGTTTTGGTTCCAGTTCTGAAGCAGTTTTTTGAGAAGCCAAGGGAGATGGTGATGGCATTATAGCCATCTCATAAGAAGCTATCTTAGAAGCGGCTTTCGGGGACTCAGAGGCTGCAAGAGAAAATGGTGGTTTCGTTGTTGCACTAGACGGCGAAAAAGATGATCGTGAAGCTTCTCTGTGGGACTCGGTGGCTGCAGAAGATGGTGAAGATGTTTGAGAATTGGCTTTTGGGGGTTTAATAGTTGTACTTGATGGTGAAGAAGTTGATTGTGAAGTATCTTTTTGTTCATCCTTGGCTGCAGAAGATGGAGATGGTGGTTTAGTAGTTGCAACGGATGATGAAGTTGGCTGGGAAGTGATCTTTGGATATAGTATAGTTGCAGGAGATGGTGATGGTGGTTTAGTAGCTTTAGTAGTCAATGTTTTTGTCGATTCAGAGGCCGAACTAGATGATGATGGGCACGATGATTGTGGCTCGATTTTTGCAGGTCGTTGATGTGAAGAATGTGGCTGAGTGGGTGCTACCCCGGCAGGTCTAAATGCAGGTCGTTTAATAGGAGTGGATGTCGTTGGTTGTGGTTGGGTGCTTTCTTTTGTGGGAAGAGGGCGTTGTGGTTGAGCTTTGGTGCGTTTAGAGGCCAACCAAGGGAGGCGAAGCCGGAATGATTTTCTTTGTTTGGGCATGGATTATGGTTAATATGATATGATATGACGTGATAGGCAAGACTTTAAGGTATGATCGAATGTGGAAGTTAATGTTCTTTTTTTGTGGTCATATTTCCATTATTCATTTTGGGTGTTTATATGCGTAAGCATGCTATTGATACCTTAGAAAATTGTTGGGACGGTTTGCGTTGGGCTTTTGGCGTGGAACTTGCACCATATACTTTGCTTTGATGCTTTTTTATTGGACAAAGAAAGATTAGATTCTTTCTTTGACGGATTTTACTTCATTTGTGGGACTAGCGGCCCATTGTTGTCTCCAATAGTAACACCCTATTTCCAAACTCCATTTCCTTTTTACAATGGCTTTGTTTACTTCATGATCTCAACATGCCTTTTTGTTATTAAGACATGATGATATACACCAACATTCCTTTACATACATTCAAGGTTTGTAATTGACAAATTAAGCACGATTAAATAATCTTATTAAAAATGAAAGCTGTCTTCATTCATCCATTCAAGAAAAGAATTAAACAAAATGACATTCACAAGTAAGAGATTAAGAGAAGAGATCCTGTTGATCCATTGAGTTCTTTTCATATTTATATCTTTGTCCTTTCCTTTGTAGCTTCCAAACAGTGAGATAAACAGTTTGATGTCGTTTATTTTTTCTGTTATTTTAAATCTCAAAACTCTCTGCACCTAATCCTTATCAATTATCTTTTTTATTTTCTCCTATAATTCCCTTTCTAATCTCTTTCCAGGAAAATAATTTTTCCGAGTTAGCAAAAGTCTTCATAAAGTTCAATTTTGTAAGGCAAGAAGAGGAAAAAAAAAAATGCAAAGAATTGTCCAGGCAGTACGGTCTTGCCAAGAAGTAGCGAAGGCTGCAATGTTGCAGCATTCACATAAGAGAGAAACAACCAAAATAGGAAAGATATTTTCTCGTTTCGGATGGATGAACTCATCTTCGTCCGTGGAGGAGAAAGGACTAGAGAATGTAACCGTGGCGGACGTGCTCATCACAAAGGGCGGAGAAAGCGCCGGCTCTTGGCTCTGGTGCCTTTCCAACGACGTTGTTAGTGATGCTGCAAAAAATGTACGTTAAACATCTTAGAAGAATTATGTGGTAGGGTTTGAACTCTACACGTACCGTGTTATCTTTGATGATCTGACATTGTAGAATTACGTAAGCTAATAAGATATTTTTTTATATCTTACCACAGAATTATCATTAAATGTAAGATACAAGTTATTTGCAATTGCAGATGGCTCGTAACAACATCGGATCATTGGTGGTACTAAAGCCGGGACAACCACAACATGTTGCAGGAATCATCACAGAAAGAGGTTAAGATCTATCTTTTAATTATTTCTAGCTAGCATCTTAATTTACATTCTACTGAGTCAACAATCTAATAATTTCAAACCCCCTTTTTTTTTCTTCTGTTGTGAATGCAAAAACAGACTATATGAGAAGGATAGTCTTGGAGGGAAGATCTCCTGTCCTAACAAGAGTGTCAGAAATAATGACCGATGAGGTTTAAATTTTTCTTAATTCCCTTTCAAAATTTTAATCTAATATTGGAAACTATGATAAGCCATTTTTTTTAATCCTAACTTGGCATCAAAACCTTTTTTTTTTAAATTTATGTTCAACAGAATAAATTAATATCGGTGACATCGGACACAAATATTCTTCAAGCAATGCAGGTAATGACAGGTAATCTAAGTCAAAATTTCTGATGCTTAGTTTTTGTTCTCCTCTAAGATAAAAGAGCAATCTTATTTAATCTTATAGATTATATTTCTACAACTTACAAAACAGTAGGCTTCAGTTTAATACGTAATATACTTTTTAAACTAGGTCCTACTATTTTATAAGTAGCGGGTTTATAATCTCACCGGTATGGAAAGGATTTTTCAAGATGGGAGGTATATAATGACTGACATTTCTTGATGGCTGCAGAGAATCAGATTAGGCATGTTCCGGTCGTAGATGGGAAGCTGATTGGGATGATTTCAATCAAGGATGTCGTCCGAGCAGTGGTCGAGCAGCAAAGCGGAGAGTTGAAGCGACTAAATGAGTTTATTAGAGGCGAATACTATTAGTATTATAAGATTATTGGGGACTTTTTTAAAATTTTTTATTTGAATCTTGGAATTCAGATTAGTTCACCAAAAACTATGGATTATATGGATGAATGTATGCCATAACACAGACAGGGAAAAAAAATAAATCAAATTGAGTGAAGTCATTTTACAAATGAGTTTCTCTTAAATTCATTTTGAAAAATTTCTTTTTTTGCATGTTTTAATCCAAATGCACCTTATGCATTGAAATGTAAACCAAATAAAAACTAAAAATGGGTGATTGTTTTATGAGTTGAAAATTTGAGAGAAGAGAAAGGAAGGGACCTATATGGAATTAGGTCATAGAACTTGCTGTACTCGCCTCTTCTCCAGCACCCAACAAGACAGAGTATATACAATTATACAAAAAAAAAAAGAAAAAAAAAGCTCATCAATGGTTTGCCTTGAAGTAAGTCAGGATTATTCTCTTTCAAAAGTACTAGTTCAAAAGCACGTATGCATCCAAGTTTTTGAATTTTTGACAACTGTAGTGGTAAATATTTTAGGAAAGGTTTAATTTCTTATTGGCTTATTGTTTGAAAAAATGTTTCTTCAGTGGAAAATATAGGTAAATAAAAAATATTATTTATGAAAATCACATTTCATATAAAAAAGTGAGACCATATTTGAAGATAATAATATTAATAGGAACAAATTAAATTAAAAAAGGTACTTCAATAACGCATATTTAAAATATAAAACTTTTAAAAGAAATGTTTAAAAGACAAAAATAAAGAAGATAAAATATTTAGGCAAGAAAAAACCCACAAAATAATCATTTCAGCGTTTTGGTCGAAATGTGCTACCAATGTTATATTGACACATATGACACTTCTTATGTAGGTAGATTAGGTATGACAAAAAGACATTTTTAAGGGGATATGTTTTAAAAAAAGTGATGACAAATGTGAGAAAACATACTTTATTTTGATTTATTTTAAAAATATAATAAGATTGAGAAGAAAAGTGTAAAAATAAAAGAGTGAAGCAACTAAGACAAGAAGAAAAAAGTCAGATAAAAGAAATAGGTGAAAAAAAAAGAGAAAACTTTCAACCAAAATTGCGAGTTTTGGTTGAAAGTGATGAACAATTTCAAATATTGATGTTAATCTTACAAATTGTCTCTAAGGTTTTCCCTCAATCTTACTTTAATCCTTGACATTTTAAAAAGTTTCATTTTAATTCTTAATCTATTATTTCATTTTCATTTTAGTCCTTCTGTTAGAACATATTAGAGACTAAAAGTGAAACATTTTAAAAGTTTTTCATTAAATATTTAACACACTAGTTAGGGACTGAAATTGAAATGAAGTAATAAATTAATAGTCAAAATGAGCCGTTTTAAATGTTAGAGACAGAAAGCAAATCCCAAAAGCTATTTGTGAGATTAATCCCAAACATTGACACTTCTATATGTTGTTGGATCATGAAAAAGGGTCCAATCAGTCCTACTAGGCTTAACTCGTTTAAGTATGGGGAGAATGACAGAAATGAGCTACAAAACAAGAGAAATAAAGATTGGTAGGCCGAAGTTTAGACAATATTAATAAATAGCATATTTAGATAAAAATTTTACTTTAGTTTCTATGGATATTCCAAAATTACCCTACTTAATTTGATCCAAAATTTTTTCCTTTATTTTCTCAATGAAAATCTAACTTTTTCTTTCTCTTTCTCTCTCTTCAAACAATTGATGTTTTTAGCAAAAAAAAAAAAAAAAGAAGAAAAAAAAAGGACGCACTTTTAGTCCTCTCTCTTCCTCCATCTCTCTTTGGCTCCTTAAGCAGGACCTACTTGGTCAATAAGATTCATCAAGAGAATGCTAATACGATCTTCGTGTATACACTAATCGTGTTGTGTCATCCACGCATTTATGACATGACACAAAATCAACCAAATTGGCTTTGGAATTGAAGGGAGGGTTTTGGGTCTTAAAAGTTTGACAAATCATGATGTAGATATTGGAGGGGACATTACAAAAATATTTGAGAATTGGTTTCTTTTTGATATATTAAGAATATTTTCTTTTAATCATTACAATATTGTCATTTTTAAATTATTTAAATATTAAAGATTTATAATTTAAAGATTTAATTTTTTACAAATTTTAAAATTTAATAATAATGATAAAAATAAGTATGTCATTTGAAGTAGGATAATATATTAGAGCATAAAAAAAATAACACGTTAAATATACTATTATTATATATTTTTAGTTGTAAATATAGTATTGATGTTAGTATTTACAAGATTAACATAATCACGAAATTTAAATTCCAATGCCAATATATAAAAACAGTCCAGCAAAGTTTCAAAAATAAGAGTTCAAAAGATCTCAAAGCCCAAAAACTTGCTTTTTCATTCGAAAGGGATTTGAAAGATCCGGAGAAAAAGCATTGCCAGGCCAGCCCAACTAACAGTCTTTCAAACAACAGAATTATCTCTTTTTCTCAATAATAAAGCTAACTATACAGAGATTCCTGCTTAAAAAGAAAGGGGGCATTCACATTCAGCTGGTTTTTCAACTCAATTTTTATTTGCCAAAAAATATTAAAAGTTCTTAACCATAAACTAAAAAGCATATACCAAGACATGTCCGTACGTATTTTAAGATTTTTTTTATCATCTTTCGAAGACAAGTCACTTGTTCAACTGACACACGTTCTTTAACAAACGTGTGTTTATTTTATAATTTAAATCATAATTTAAATTATTTTGTTATAATATTTTTTTATAAAAATTTAAATATTTATTTAAATATTTTATTTAAATATTCGAATATTTGCCAGATGATATCTCCTTTTTCTTTTTATCTCTTTGTCATTCTCTCTCTCTCCTCGCCGACATTGGCGACGTCTCAGCCACCGACAACATCACAGCAGCAAAAAAAAAAAAAAAAAAAACAAAAACAAAACCAAACACAACAACAATAACGATAACAAAAATAGAGAAAAAAATAATTTCCTTTTTGGGTTTTTGTAATTTTTCCTAAACACAAACGTTTTTTTTTTATTTTGTAAAAATCATTTTATTGGCAACATATTTTGTTAGCTTTATGCCACAAACTAGGTAAAGAAAAGAAAAGTCGATAAGAAAGAGCGGCTGTTGGGGAGTTTAACGGGGAAGTTGAGTCCGACGACGAGCCCACCCATGTCCGAGTTAGAAGTTGAAGATGGTTGTTCTCCTTCGTGGTTTGATCTCATCATTTCTCGCAGATCGCCGGAATCATCACGCGTCGGAAGCTCCAGCATTTCCTCCTTCAACAATCGTCGCGTGGAGAGAGAAAGAGAGGCAGCAAGGAAGAGAAAGGAAGACAAAGCTACGGTGTTCTTGCAATCGTCTGTCGTCGCTGTTCCAACTCCAACGGCATCAGAGCTTTTCGTTCAACAATGACCAGAGCAAGACGGTCGCCTAGGAGGAAGAGGGAGAGTGATGAGAAAGAAAGGATGATTTAGCTTGGGTGAAAGACAGACACACACGTTGATGAAAGGAGCAGGGTACATCTTGGGAAGAGAAACAAAGAAAAACAGAAAAAAAAAAAAAAAGAACAGTCGTGTTTTAACCCCTTCGCTCACGAATCAATAGATCTCAGTCTAAAAATATTCTGTGTTAAATTAAGAGTGTTTGGTTTTAATCTTATAAAAATAAAAAAAAATTTTAAAAAAATGGCATAAAGTTTGGGTCTCAGCCTAAAAGTATTTTATGTATTAAATTAAGCTGATTATTTTATAAGTACTAGGTTTTAACCTTATAAAAATAAAAATGATTTTTTTTAAAAAAAAATGGCATAGAGTTTGGGTTGTGGGATAACTTTTTTGGAACTTTAATTTGTATGGCATAAAAAAATAGACAGATTTAAAGTGTGATATACTATGTAATTTCCTAAAAAGAAATAGAAAAAAAAAAAAAAAACCTGGGAGTAGAGGACTTAAGTTCCTTGGCAAAGCATACACGACTGTAGGAACTAGGGATACAAAAACAAGCTCTTTCTTGTTCAATATGGTTACCGCTACAAAGACTTGTTTGTAAGATAGCTTGTTAGCAACCTTAATTTGTTTTTTGTAAATTAGGTATTATCGGGTGAGAAATTACTTCCAAAGCTTGAAAATGGTCCTTGAGATCAAAACAGTGGATTATTGTTTCTATAAAATTATGTAGGATCTCATAAGCGGAGACTATTGTGATTAAATGATCAAGACACTCAAATATATATATATATATATATATATATCCACTAGTAAAATTCCAAAAAAAAATCCATTTCACTTACTTGGATTATATTTTGGCCTAATATTATACATTGAGCATGCCTCTTAAGATGTTTGTGTTTCCACACCAACTAGTTCGACTGAAAGTGAGAGGTTCCACTATGAACATGATAAAGCCAGTGTCTTCATCATAGACAAATTCCAACCAAAAACTACAAAAAATTATTCTTTGTGCTAAATATGGGTCAAGTAATCTTGGTCATCTTTTTCCGGTTTACAATCCACAATTATTCTACGTTCCTTTCACCTGATACCAATCATATTTTAGGTCACAACTTAACTCATAATGCTTACTCCATTTATGCCACTTATCAAAAAGTGCTTTACACTTTGGAGATCCACGAATGTGTGTCATTTCCCATCGAAGAATTCATTTTCCCCCCATATGAAGCGGATGACTTTTTAACCTAAGCCACCAACCTTAATAAAAAATAATTTGTACTTCGGTTAGCCAGAAAGTTTCATAGATTATATGTATTTGTTATTAGGGAAAATTTTAGTTTAGTGTCTTATGTTATATTAAAATATAGGTTTAATACTTTTTTTGAAATATTTTATATTGATATCTCGATCTTTTAAAAAAAAATTAATACGTAGAGACCTATTTTAGGTATTAAATATATTTTTTTTGTGTCCTAAAAAACACTTCTGAATATTAAAAAAGATTTTTAAAAAATAAAGGCATTAATATAAAATATTTCAAAATATAAAATACTAAATTCATATTTATTTGGATAAATACTAAACTCATATTTTTGTGTAATATAGTGTAGTAAATTAAAATAATCCCTTGTTATTATCATTCTTGAGGAGGACCAAAAGTGACAACATGATGTAAATGAAAGAAAATTGGACATTTGGTAGCGAAGAAAGTTGGACATTTGGTAACGATGAGAAACGTGGAATTGAGAAGATTCTCACCGCTGAGAACCGACAAAAGTGAGAGAACAAAAAAGAGCCATCAATGTTAACCTTTTTTATTATTATTTTTCCGACCTTTTTTTACATGGGCCAGCCTAGCTATCAACTTTTGCGCCACTCTCATGTGGGTCCAAAACCGGAAAAGGCAAGAACTGGGGAAGCTGTTTCGCTTAGAGAATCTCAGTTGGGACACGGTACTTCTATCTTTAATATGAAGATGCTTAAAATACTGTTAGAATTAAAAATATTTGTTTAAAAATTTTAACATATAAACTTTTAAATTGTCACAATTTTTACTTTTTATTATAACAGTTAAGAGATTTACATTATTTGTTACCGACATGCAAAATAAAGGCTTAATTTACTTCTATGTGTAGCTCCTCATGGATTATGTATAAACTTTGAGAAAGAATTATTTTTGTAAGGTACTATTAAATTTTCAAAAGGTTCTATTATTTTTTTTCTTTGTTATACTTGTTTTACTTTAATATAGTTTTATTGTGGTTTTGTGGTCAGAGATTATATTACATTTATAGGATTTTTTTAATCATATCATAAAATTCTCCTAGGCTATTATTGAATGTATTTGGCAGTAATTAGAACTAAAAGTTGAAATAATTTTATTGTAGCATGTGAGAGTTATATATTGTATTATATTTATGTTTTACATTTTAGTATGTGAGAGTTTTATACTATAGCAGTTTTGATTTCAAACTATCCAATTGAAATGTGGTTACCAAATACACCCATTAGGGTTTGGAGTCAAACATATTTATTATTATTATTATTTATATTATTATTATTGTTATTATTATCTTGTGTAAAGTGATTTCAGAGACATGCTACAAAGGTAGAATTTGCACATGTTTTTCCACACGAAGAAAATTAATAGGGTGTTTAGAAGGGTGGTGGAAACCACTTTTACTGTAGCATGTGAGAGTTTTATACTGTAGCACATTTTTTTATTGTTACTGTAGCATGTGAGAGCTTTACACTGTTCATAACTGAGATTATGGTGGGAACTGAGTGGTTCCCACCACTGCCCAACAACCCCTAAAAGCAGGCCTCACAGTGGTAAGCTAATTATTGAAACCAAAAAAAATATCAAAGCTAAAGTCCAAGGTGAAGTTGGAAGACCTTCTTGTAGTGATGTGATTTGCCGTTTGCCTTCTGGATACTGATTACTGAATTTTGTGGACAAAAATGTGACTGTGTAGCCTCTCAGATTCTCAGTTGATCCGTGAAAAGAAAAGCCTACTCTTATTCAGTCTTGAGTGAATTATGTGACCAAAAATTATGGTCCCTTCTAAATTCTGAGTTTGATAAGAGTAAAAAAATATATATATCTTACTTACAGAATATCCCACTTCACCTAAATAATTCTTTTAAAAAAATACAATGGATTTCAGATTATTTATTAGATTTTTCGTGCTAGCTAAATGATAGGACAGAGAACTTGTTAAATATTTAGTTAGGATAATTGTGTAACTATAGAAAACCTCTTTTTTATTTATCTCTAGGTTTTTCAAAACTACAAATATTTTTTCATATTTTTAAGAATTGAGTTTCAACCAGTTTACCAATCATGAATTTTTTATTATTTTTTTTGACAATAAAGATACAATAAAAATATAAAAATACCTTCAAAATAGTTATGGACAAATATTTTAAATGTTTAAAAGAGATTAAAATATTAAAAAAAACATAATTTTCTAAAAAGGAAAAGAGATTCATTCATTTGATCTAAGGTCGAATCTAAACTGATTTGACTTGAAATTTGAATTCAGTTTTTGAAAATCTGCTTGTTTTAAGTAATTAAAATTCTGGCTAGCATAGGGCAAACAACATAATAAAACCTGGAAAATCTACGTACCGTGGTGACAGTCTGATACAAAAAGTGTAGTTTAAACTAATTTTGAAAATGTTACAAGATTTAAAATAACTCAGCCCACAAGTTACTAGATAAACAAATTAAAATTAAACACAAAAATCCGGATTTAATTAATAAAATCCCTGCAACAAAAGATTAGCTAACTTGAAATATTTTGGTACAAGAAGTCAACAAAAATAAGTAGAATTAAAAATCCTAACAGCCTCAACAAAATGTCTCTTGCAAATATGGGATCATTTTATGCCCAAAAACGAGGAATATGAAGAATTTTCACCCTTATTCTCTATATAATCAACGTTCATTGAAGAACTCCAGCTCTACATTGTCATTCTCCGCTGACCTTGTACTATTATTTCCTGAGTCAAAAACCCTAACACTACAGTTTACTTAGTTCTCATGTTAAGAATAAATTACTATAAATATTGTATCTCTTATTTACTTCAAGGATCTTTAACAAAATCAATTTTAACTAAAATTTTTATTTGTTACAGTATAAAACTCTCATCTGTTATAGTAATTAGATAAAAAAAACTACAATATAAAGCTCCCACATGCTATAGTTTTCAATTCAAAAATTTTAATTCTTACCATACTTTTGAAACCCGCTTTCATGTACTTAAATATATTTATTGCTTAAACATTCAATGGACTCCAAATGATTAGGTTACTCTCCAATTGATTCCAAATTAGCCATTGGCCTCCACACAAATTGACTGTAAATTTTATTTATCTACAATCTACAATCACGTATTGAAAAGACATTAATGGTTGGCCTCAGTTTGCCTGAGCAAGAAAACAGAGAAAACACAAATTTTACACTTTGATTTGGCAGAAGCATACATTTTGGACTTGATTTGGCTTCCCTTTATTTACTCTTTTTTTTTCATTTACTCTTTTTTTTTAGTTATATAAATCCTTTTTTTTTTATATGTTCTAATTTTCACTTATAAACCTAAAATATGCTTAAATGATTGTGCTTGCAGTAGCGGAGGCACTTTTTGCCTGTCAAAAAAAGATGAGAACAAAATTTGTGGTCCTTGCTTAAGTAGAATATAAATAAAGCTAGGTCTGTAAATGATTTAGCTTTTTGAGAAAAGTAGACAAGTCAAAAGTAATATGAAAATGGTTAAAAGTTTCCGCCCATGTTCAAAGAAAACAATAATTCAAGCTTTCAAAAACAAGCTATTCCATATAGCATATTTCATAGATAGATTAATCTATTGCATCAATTTCTGCTCCCTCCTCATCTTCTAATTACATTTTATTTTTATAATTTCATTTAGCCATGTTCATCGCTAAATAATGAAATTTCCCATTTACCAATTACAGTTTCCTCTCAGAGCAAAAAATAAACAATAAAAATAAAGTTTCGTTATCTATCAGCCTGACAGAAATTCAATCAAGGACGAAAATAGATCGAGACTAAAAACAAATTTATTTCTTGTCCACTTTAATTATCTTTTTTCTCAACGAGCTACATAATTTAGATCAATGCAGATAGTACTACAATGTTTGTTTAAATTGTATACATGCATGTATAGTGCTTTTCTACCATCCTACACGATATAACAAGTAAAAGCTAAAATATAATGGCGTTTATGTAACATTAACATTAAAAGATATAACAAAGATCAAATAATATCTTATATAGTTACTCTCTTTGTTACGTAAAGTAAATACTCTAATAAATTATTTGTGTATGTTTATTCATATTCATCATTTTATTGTTATTGACGTTTCTTTATGGTACAAGTTCAATATTAAATGAAGCTATATACATATATATATATATGTATATATATCGTATTATATTATACATCGTAAAAGTCGATTTACCGGAGATGTGTAAGGAGGACCAGATCAGCAAGAAAGATATGTAAAATGCGACCTAAATAAAGAAGAATTTCTTTGAAAAAACAAAAATATTAAATGGTATATGCACATCGTAAGGAAAGCAAAAGATTCTCACAGAAATTAATTAATTAGGAAAGGTGAAAGTCGTGGTGGATGTGTGAACATGTCTTTGAGTTATTAGTCGGAGACACCAAAGGCCACCATATGGAAAAATAAAGAAGTCACGCTTTCATTCTTCCCGATGACGAATCGAATTACATATTGTTGGATGATATTTCTCTTTAATTTACAATAATAAAATGGGTTTGTGGGTATTTTTAGTGGTAGTATACGTTTTCAAACCTCCATTGTTTTCTGTAGATCTAATTGTTGAAAGACATACTGTACTTATTGTTAAGAGTGAGCTCTATGTCGTCGCGGAGGAGCCTTACTCTAGGTGGTTGGCAATCTAGCTCGACAAAGCTACATGGAACCGAAAACTAATCCCGAAGAGCCTGGACTGCTTATCCAAGGTGCTTTTTAGGGACCTCAGGGCCGTATCGCAATTGGTTGCCTCTTCTGATCAAGCACTAACTCGGGTTGGATTCTTTTCACTTGAAAGTGGGCTGCCACTAGCCATTACTGGCCGACAGATGGCAGATAACTCACCGTCGGATGGGAAACAATCCACCGATGGAGGGTACGACACTTGTCCTCTACCACCTAACACGCCTTGATGTGATACACGGGTTGTGGGCAAAACCCACTTAAAACCCGATCCAAGTGGCAACCTATAAATAGGGAGCATTTATTGCATTTAAGGCATGCATGCTCTTCGCCACCTAACAAGCTCCCGTTCTCTGCCGAGCAATCCCTACCTTAAGCGTCGGAGAGCCCTTATCTATTGATTGACCAGCCTTTTTCTTGTCTCCGAAGCATCCCTCTTCTTGCTACAGGTTCATCTGATCAGGTAGAGACAAGCAGGGAAGAGCTAAGCACCGTGCACAATCGCACGTGGTGTTGATTCGTAGCGAAACACCAATAAGCATCAACATTTTAGCGTTAGATTGCACACGTGGTGTTGATCCACCGCGAAACACCAGTAAGCATCAATATTTTGGCGTTAAACAGAGGGCCACCTGCTCCTTCATTTGAAGTCTCTAGCCACAAGACAGTGAACCAAGATGGTAACTCGAGGTAAGGCCTAAGACGAGGCTGCCCGATATGAAGGGTTGGGAGATGCCCGAAACCGAAATCAAAATCCGGCCAGACTGAGGGACCGCCCTCGAGCCACAAGATTCTGTTCTAGGGGTCAGGGAAGCACAGCGAGGGCCGAACAATTGCAGGACCCAGTTGGCCAAGACCCTATCCGAGAACTAACAAATGCTGTTCGGATACTCACCTAGCAGCTCACACAATAGGCATAGCGCCAGGTGGGTCCTAGCCTCCTACCTCTAGCCCCAGCTGACCAGGCTAGGGGTAGAGCAGGATGGGATGTGCCGACCCCAGTAAAGCTGACTTCGAGCGTTCCAGATCTACACATGGCATCTTCGCTAACAATAGACTTGTCTAGGAAGAACGCTTAGGCCCGTAGAGGCACGAGTTCTGTCACCACAAGGCTCGCGAACATCCATGTTTGACCAGCTCAGACACCTGGGAGAAGAACAGTAGGGTCATCAACCTGGGGTAGGTGACCGCATGGAGGGCAGAGCACCTTAAAGGGTTGAACTACCCTAGGATACGAACAGTCGCCAGTTTCGAGAGTTGCAGCGCCAAATCGACGATATCCACAACAATCGCATTGACTTGGATGACGTAGGTGCCTTAGACCCGCCATTCATAGATGCCATTATGCGAGCCCCTATGCCACCTAAATTTAAGTTACCGCAAATCAAGGCCTATAACGGGACCGCAGATGCTGATGAGTATGTTGAGTTGTACCGAGGACACATTCTCCTTTAAAACGCTAGCGATGCAGCAATGTATAAAGCCTTTTCACTGACCCTGATCGGACCAAGTCCATAATGGTTTTGGCAACTTGAGCCAGCTTCCATCACATTTTTTCGGCAGCTTTCTGACTCTATATGCCGTTAAGCAAGGAGAGGGCAATGTCAAAGACTATATAAAATAGGTTTACGTGAGTAGCCCTTGAAGTCACACACGTCGAAGAGAGACCCTTAAGCACGCTTTCGTAGGAGGTCTTTGAGACGAGAAGCTTACCTAATCATTGGCCTTCAAGCAGCCGAGCACGTTTTCACAAATGCTCAGCTACGCTCAAAGGTACACCGATGCGGCTAAATACATGAAAAGCCGCAGAGAAGAAGCCAGCAACAATGGCACGAAGAAAGAGAAAAAGCAGAAGAAAGCGCCTGAATAGACTAGCGTCCAGCAAAATAAGAAGCAGAAGAAAGAAAAGAAAACCGAGAAGCCGAAAACGCCGACCGGGAAGTTCCAAAGCTATACGCCCCTGGCAGCGAGCATAGACGAAGTACTCGCCCAGGTGAGCGGAAGGAACTTATTGGTTGATCCGCCCAAGCTTAAGGGCAGTAAAGCAAAGTGGGACCAAACAAAATAATGTAATTTTCATAAAGACGTGAGACACAATACCTGTGACTATATTCAGCTTAAGGACTAGATCGAGAGACTGGTTCGAGACAGACATTTAAGGGAGTTTGTAGAGCGAGTCTTAACTCCAGCCTTCGTAATCAAGAGAAACGACCAACCGAGTCGAGACGAGCCAAACCGCCTATGCAACAATGGTAGGAATGCCTCGGAACCCCTGAACATTGTACATACAATTTTCGGAGGGCCTATTACTGAGGACACGTCAAGTGGGCAGCAAGCTTACATCCTAGAAGCTCGGCTGGTGGAAAGAGGTGAGCTCATAAATATGTCTAAGCATGTCAGCAAGATTTGTCGCCAACAAGACATGTCGATCACTTTCACAAAAGAGGAGGCGGATAAATTAATTCACCCACACAATGATGCTCTTGTTGCGAATTGCACATCGCCAATAATATAGTACGACGTGTGTTGATTGACATTGGTAGTTTAGCTGACATTCTATTCAAGCAAACGTATGACAAGCTAAAGATCAACAATGCTATCCTTGTTCTAGTTCAGACCCCACTTTATGGCTTCACAAGAGAATGCGTCTGAGCAGTCGAGAAGGTCAGCTTGCTAGTCACCTTCGGTGAGGGTACTGCTCGGGTGACACGCGTCGTCGACTTCTTGGTCGTTGACAAACCCTTCTAGTATAATATCATTATTGGCCATCCAACGCTAAATGCATTGAAGGCAATGGTTTCCATTTACCACCTGGCCATGAAGTTCCCCATGGACAACGAGGATCAGGTTGCGACCGAAAGATTCCCAAGCTTGTTACGCTAATGTTGTTAGGGCCACATTAACTTAGCGGTTGAATGTCTCGGCAATATACAAGGTTGATGAGATACAATTCCTAGCCAAGCTGACACCCAAGATGCTTTCAGACCTTGACCCCCGTATGCCCGAGGAGGAGGTGAGGGCCACCCCATCAAGGATCTGGTGTCGTTCATGCTAGACCCGGCACATCCTGATTGAACAGTCCAACTCGGCTCTTAGCTAAAACTTGAGGTCTAAGCCAACTTGGAGAAGCTCCTTACGGAGTATCAGGATGTGTTCGCATGGTCTCATAATGTGACACCCGTTATTCTCCTAACGGGTATTGAGGTAATTAAATTAATTTTTAATGTATAAAAAAAAATTGCTTCATTTAAATTTATTTTATAATATTTATTTTTATCTATTTTTAAATTTTCTAAAATTCTCCTATATTTATTTAGTATGATTACTAAAAAGCCTTAGAACTTCTAATAAATCTCAAAAATGTCATATTGGCATTATATGTGTTAAAGTCTTTAGATGAGACATAAGGATATCTTTTCCAACTACTCTTGACCCTCATTTTCTTTATTTCCTCCGTGACATGCTTCAACATGTCTCCTCTATAATTGTTTCCATCACTTCTCTTCAAAGACTTCATCTTTTCTTCCTTTCTCTTCCACGGTTCCCACACTCTTCTTCTCATTTCTTTGCTGAAGCAAAATACTTAGAGAACTTCTTCAAGGCAGCCATAAAAATCAGCCACCATCACCTCCATTTGAGCAAGAATTTCAGTCATACCGAAGTAAAGGAACCTGTTTTGAAGCCATTTCAAGCTTCCAACTAACCATAATCCGAGGTTAGAATCTTATGAACAAATTTAGTCTTTCATTTATAAATTTTCTTTTATACTAAAGGATTATTCAAATTTGCGTTCTTAAACCTAAGTATATGTTTGTTGCTATTTTGGAGCATATGTATGAAGTCTAAGTGTATATGCCCTAGACAGAAAATTTATATTGTTAAACTTTATAATACCTCTATGGGCAGTGGTTATTTCTTGAAATTCTAAGATTAAATTAAAATAAATTTTATGAATGTAGTTGTATGTTGTGCTTTAGTTTTAATTGTCCTTATGCACGCCTTAGGATCAAGGGAGTATGGAGCTAACGTTAATTGATTCCAGGATTAAGAGACTGTTGATAAGCTTAAAAGGTAGGGATTCTATTACTCATCTTTTGTGAGGTTTTTATAGAATTAAAATTGATTGTTTTGCTGCAATATATATATATCTATGTTGAACTGATATTATATGTGTATCACATATGAAACTATGACATGGACTCGTCTTGTATTGTACGGCGAGGAACATAATGAATTGACACATGTTATAAATTGAGAAGCATGGTTAGGAAAACTAACTCTATTGATAATGATTCAATATAGAGAAATTGTGAGACATGAAGAGGGCGACGGTTACGTCCTTGGGCATGAATACCCTAAAAGGTAAAATAGGGGGAAGGCGATGACGCTTCCTTGGGTTGAAAGTCCCAGAACACACTGTACAGGAATCGATTTGGTGAGGACTCGGGGCTTGATGTCCCCTCACCGGAACACCCTTGGAATGTTTATAGGGTGATCAAGTGCGCCCATTTGGGTTTCGATGAGTTGAGTGATACTCAATTTAACATGGATACCTAGGAACAATGATGATTGGTAATATTTGTATAAATGTGTAATTATGACACTTGGTAATGATTAACTACGGTATCCATAAGATGTGATCATAATAAACCTCATAATCTGGAATATGATGTAACTTACTAACCATGCAGGTTTTAATGTGGTAATGATAAAAACCTAAAGGTGAGTAATGGCTTTCTCTACTGAGCATAGTGTTGCTCATACCCTTATGTTTATATCTTTTCAGGACTCACTAAGTGTGAGGTGGCTACGAGAAATATAGTTGAGGAAGCGATGTAACTATATTACATTGGGACTGCTCAATTGTAAAGAATGTTCTTCATGATAATGTAAGCATCAATTGTTACTTTCTGTGACTGTAATTATAATGTGTTGAGGGTTAAAATGATGATGACAACAGTTTATATTATTAAATTTAAGGTGCTACATTAAAACTGTGGTTTATTTATCGTTTATATTTTTATTTTTGAGTTGAGAGTTTTCATTTAAGTCCCGGGCAAATTTTATTTTTAAGGTTTTACTTTTATTATTTATTTTTATTTTATCTCATTAAAAACTGTTAACCCCCATATAGGGGCGTTACACATAAGGACATGCTCGGCATTGATCCAAACATAATCTGTCACTAGCTTAACGTCTGACCAGAGTACAAGTCGATTATTCAATAGAAAAAGGGCCTTCAACCCAAAAAGGTATGCAGGGATCGATGAAGAGGTCCAAAAGTTGTTAAAAGCAGGATTCATCCAAGAAGTAAAGTATCCAGAGTGGTTAGCAAATGTGGTCCTGGCCAAGAAGGCGAATGGAAAATGGCGTGTTTGTATAGACTACACCGACCTAAATAAAGCCTGCCTTGAGGACTGTTTTCCGCTGCCCAAATAGACCAGCTCATTGATGCAACTGCTAGCATGAGCTGCTCAGCTTTATGGACTCCTATTTCGATCATAACCAAATACGGATGGCCGAGGAAGATCAAATAAAAACAGTTTTTATCATTGACCAAGGGCTCTACTACTACGTAGTAATGCCTTTTGGACTTTAGAATGCCTAGGCAACCTACTAATGCCTCATCAATAAGATGTTTGCTAGGTTGATTGGAAAAACCATAGAAGTCTATGTGGACGATATGCTAGTTAAATCTGTCCAAGCAGTGGATTAGATGGCCGATCTCTGAGCGAGCTTCGATATTCTCTGGGAGTATGGGATGAAACTTAACCCGACAAAATGTGCATTTAAGTTTCTCAGATTTCTAGTTAATCAAAGAGATATTGAGGTCAACCTAGCTAAGGCTTAAGCTGTTATAAACATGCATTCACCACGAACAGTAAAAGAGGTGCAGAAACTCATAAGCATGGCGGTAGCCCTCTCTAGATTTGTCTCCTAGTCTACCAAAAAGTGCCATCCCTTTTTTTAGGCGCTCAAGGGGAGGTTTGAGTGGAGTATAGAATGTGAAAAAGCCTTCTAGAATTTAAAGAGGTACTTGGCCACGCCTCCACTCTTATCCAAACCTTTACCGAGAGAAATTTTGTACGCCTACCTTGTCGTGTCAGAAAAGGCTGTCAGCTCAGCCTCGTTTGAGAAGAAGATGAAGTCTAGAAGCCCATCTATCACACAAGCCACGTGTTCCAAGAAGCCGAGGAGAGGTACCCCCACTTGAGAAATTGGCATTCGCCCTAGTCACCTCTGCTTGGAAACTTCGGCCTTATTTCATTGGCTACACTATACGAGTCCCAATGAAATTCCCCCTATGTCAAGTTTTTTAGAGTCCAAAGATAACAGGACGAATGGCCAAATGGTCAGTCGAGCTTGGCCAATATGACATTCACTTTGTACCGAGGATGGCCATCAAGGCCTAGGCCCTCGCAGATTTCATTGCTGAGTTCACCGACACTGAGCAAGGAACACCACTTGCCGAGAAGGCACTCGTGGAAGTCTTGGACTCCCCCAGCTGTAGAGAAGGAGGTTATGCCACATTAGAACTAGAATAGAAGCTCTTTGTAGATGGGTCTTCCTCCGCGGAAGGTTTGAGTGCCAGGCTGGTGTTAACGAGCCCAGATGGATATAAGACAATCTATGTACTTCGATTCGATTTCAAGGCCTTTAACAATGAAGTTGAGTATGAAGCCTTGTGGGCCGGACTTAGAATTGCTAGGGATCTCGGGTTAGATTGCCTAGTTGTCCATAGCGACTCCATGCTCATCGTCCAATAGGTTACTGGGGTGTTTCAAGCCCGAACGGAATCCATGACCGCGTATTTACAAGAGGTCAGGACGTTGCTCGGGTAGTTTAAATCTTATTCATTCAAGTAGATCCCTAGATCAAAAAACTTTGAAGCCGATGCGCATGCTTGGCTAGCCTCGAACCTAGGCGACAATGAGCTAATATCGGTTCCCATTAAAAGGCTAGCTGAATCGAGTATTAATAAAGAAGTTGCAAGTGTAGCTGAAGAGCAAGAGACCACCTGGATGGACCTGATCATCCGATACTTGACCACAGCCGAATTGCCTAGCAATCTAGAAAAGGCATGCTGGATTCGCAATAGCTTGGCCCAGTATTTGATGATTAGCAGGAAGCTATATCGGCGAGGCTACATTACACCGTGCTTGAAGTGCGTAGGGCTTGAAGAAGCTCAATATCTGATTAAGGAGATCCACAAGGGCCTATGTGGTAATCACTCCGAGGGTAGTCTTTAGCCCAAAAATGTTTTCAGTAGGGCTACTACTGGTCGACCATGGAGAAGGACTGTAAAGACTTCGCACGAAAATGCTTCAAATGTCAGCGATTCACAAGAATACCTAAACACTATGCCGAGCCGGTCATCATGGTAACATCAGCATGGCCTTTCGCTAAGTGGGCCATCGACCTTATCGACCCTATTCTTTAAGCCCGATCTTAATTTAAATACTACATTGTAGCCATCAATTACCTGACCAAATGGGTTGAGGTAGAGCCATGTACCAACACAACCGAAGCCAAGTGTATCAATTTTGTATGGAGATACATCATTTACTGGTTTGGGATCTCGTATACCATCGTAATCAATAACGCAAAGCAGCTTGAGTCCTCAGCAGCCCGGGCTGGGTTCCTTTGGTCCAAAGTGGGACATACCATTTAAAGTCGTTGGAATCGTCCGACCAGACACCTACAAATTGTCTGACATGGACGGCAACTTGTTCGGTCATCCTTGGAATGCCGAGCTCCTTAAAAAATTCTTTTATTAACCAACGCCAAAAACTCTTTTTGACCTATAGCTATATTCTTTTTCTAACTAGTCCTACTAAACAAGACTAAAATGTAAATATTATACATCAATGAAAATATAAATTCCTACACTATTCTATTGAGCAATGTGTGTTAAGGAAAATAATACAACTCCTAAAAGAACGGCCGTAACTCCAGCTCGGGGGACCAAACCATAACTCTCGAAAATGGAGAGTCGTCCCAATTAACCAGACTGGGGGGTTGACCGATATTATGCCGACCAATATTCTGTTGCCGTACGAATGACCCGAATAGAGTTGCCCTAGCATAACTATGTCCAACCAAAATTAGACTTGTAAAAGTTTCAATGAACTTAAACAAGTCTAAGGGAGCAACAAGGTATAGGGTGCTACACGCCATTGTACTCTGCCCAACCGAGACATAGGCTTTCCCTGCTCGGCCAAACTCGACAATCATTTTTTCTAGGAAGTTTCCTTGAGGAATGTTTAACTTGGGAAAGTAAGACGCTCTGTCACCGAGACGCTGAACTTAGAGAATGTCATTGGGAAGAGTTCAGAATCTTTGATTCAAAAATGTTCTTTCCCGAGGAATATCCAACTTTAGAAAATCTTCCATTCAAAACCTATTCCGATAAGCACTTAACTCCGACAAAGGAAACCTGTACTTCATTCCTAGGGAGCCACCCCACAAACTCTAAAAATAAAATTTTTATCCCGAGGATAATGGCACTTGGAAAAGACAATTAAAACTAAGAAGAAATACCAAGAAGCAACAAACTGCGAAACAAAATTTTATTACGAAAAGAGGTGGGGAGGTACAAATAACTGAGCACCTCTTGAGCCTAGATAAAAAACAAAAACAAAAAATCTAGGCTTGGGCCCCATCCCCAACATCACCATCTCCACCCTGGTTGTCCCCGTCATCTTCATCGTCCACTCCGATCCAAAGCTGGCCAGACAGGTATAGGAACTGCATCATGTCTATGAGATCCTCGTCGGCTACGGATGGCCTTGCATCAAAGGAGCCACTCAACGAGTTCTTGGTTTAGGACGATGAAGGCTCCCTCGTTGGCCACCCGAATATGGAGGTGCTCATCCCTGGGATATCTGTGACACTCGGTCTCGCCACCGTCACTTGCCCGGCCGATTGGGTGGGTTGGATGTTTAGAGGATTGATTTTGCTGGACTCCTCAAACTAGCCATAACAGGAAAGGGTTTCTTTTTTCGAGCAGGAACGCCTATTGTCTAGTGGCCTCCGGCTTATTGAACAGGTCTTCGACCACCCTGATAGTATGGCTCGGCGCCCATGGCCTCTTAGACCACATGTTTCCTTGTTCAAAGGTCCTCTAGACACGTTGGTCCGCAGGGACGACCTCACCGGCTTGGGCTAGATAATTTCCTTCGACGTAGAACCATACATGCCCAAAATGAAGTCCTTTCTAAAGCCGGTGACGTAATACTAGTCAAACTATCGGGGAAGTTTCTTCATCTTGTAAACTTGTTTAAATGCCTACTACGGCATCTCGGTAGCCCAATGGTACCTCCATAAAATGTATATCCCAATAAGCGACCTGTAGCTATTCGGGTTAAGCTGAGCCGGACACACGTTCAGGTCGTTGAGTGCCCGACAGAGGAACGGGTGGAATGGCAGGCGTAGCCTGACCCTAAAAAACTCCACGTATAATGTTATACACCCCTCGGACAAAGTCAGAGGTGAATCATTCTCCTCGGGCTCGATAAGGATGATGTCATTTGGGATATCAAATTCCTGGCGTAGGTCCTCGAGCCGAGATGTTGTCATTGCGCTGGTGTAGGCCGTAGCAGATGTTTGCCCAAGCAGGTTACTCGATAGGCGGTCACTCCTCAGACTCGAGTGACAATGACCCTCTTATCCTCCTCATCGGCGGTGCTCATCCTTGGCTCTGTCTCCTCGGCTGCTTCTTCCTTGTCAAAAATGTTGATGGTCACCCTGCCCACTACTTGGACAAGGGCTTTGGAGTCTCGACCAAAGGTGCTTAGTACATCGACAGCTACCTCTAGCTAGGCCCTCTTATGGGCTGTAACTCGAGACGTGCTGGCGAAAGCCGCCCCAATATAGGGATCCTCGCCCCTACACGATCTCACCAGGCGGCCCCCGTTCATCAAGTCAAGGAACTCCTGCTCGGGTATCGTCTCGGCACTAAACCTTAAGATTTTGACTAGTCATCCTGCTCCATCCTATTTCAAAGACGATCCCTCTATGGAGGTCGACTCTTCGGTCTCAGTGCTACTCTTTGACTAGGAGACATTAAGGTTTTAGGAGTCTGAAATGTCACTTATTTTCTCACGCTCCTCGGGAAATTACCTGATTGGGTCATGGAAGCTTGGGAATAAAAAGTTCTCGGGTTGTCAACTACGGCTCAACAGCTAAAACTCAAGGGTAGCAAAGTATGGCCTTGATTGCACGTGAAAATGACAAGGAGTAAAGCCCTATTTATAGCTGCTCGTGGCGCAAAACCTGGATGTGAAAAACAAAGAGGTGCGATGATTACACTTGTCAAGGAAGAACTCTATTGCATTGTGACACGTGTCCCTTCGAGCTTCATCATGTGACCTTTTGTTCCCTACTGCCTCGGGATGCTATTTGACTTCAATCCTGAGCCGACCTTACCCACTCAGCATAGTCCACCGGGCCAAGCACCCACCAGGTGGACTGGGGGGCTACTGTTGAGGGTGAGCTCGACGCCGTCACTGAGGAGCCTTACTTTAGGTGGTCGACAACCAAGCTCGACAAAGCTACATGGAACCAAAAACTGATCCCAAAGAGCCTGGATTGCTTATTTGAGGTGCTTTTTAGGGCCCTTCAGGCTGCACTGCAATTGGTTGCCTCCTCGGATTAGCCACTAGCTCGGGTCAGATTTTTTTCACTTGAAAGTGGGCTGCCCGTCGGATGGGAAATGATCCATCGATAGAGGGTACGACACTTGTCCTCTGCCACCTGACATGCTTTGATGTGACACACAAGTTATGGGCAAAACCCACCTAACACCCAGTCTAAGTGACAAGCTATAAATAGGGAGCATTTATTGCATTTAAGGCATGCATGCTCTTCTCCACCTAACAAGCTTCCGTTCTTTGTTGAGCAATCCCTACCTTGAGCGTCGGAGAGCCCTTGTCTATTGACTGACCGGCCTTTTTCTTGTCAATGAAGCGTCCCTCTTCTTGCTACAGGTTCATTCGATTAGGTAGAGACAAGTAAGAAAGAGCTAAGCACTGTGCATAGTCACACGTATTGTTGATCCGCCGCGACACTCTGGTAAGCATCAACACTTATTATTAGGTTACTTTTTTGTTACTTATTGGAAAATTTTCCTAATGAAATAATCGCAAAAATAATGTTGACTTTGACAGCATGTGCTCAATAAAACTATTCATCGGTCAGTGGCTGGTGATTTTTGTTAGTTCGGTCATCGACAGACACCTTCAAACGTGATATTGACTTTGACAACAAGTGCTCAAAATGAGTGTTTGTCTGTCGATGGCTAACACTTATATCAATTTATTCACCGACAGACATCTTCAGTTTCTAGAGAATAGGAAAAGTATAGAAATTGAGGCATCAATGACTGAGTTTTGTTGGTTGGTCTCCACTCGATCACTGGCGGCAGCTTGAAAGAAAAAAAATGGAGGGAAGAGAGCAACTGTTTCGAAGAAAAAGAAGAAGAAACAATGGAGGAGGAGGAGGAAATGAGAGTTGGCTGGCTGCTAGGTTGTTTAGGTTGTTGTTTGTTTGTTTTCTTATTTAAAAAATATATATGAAAAATGTACAACAACCTCATTTAAAGTGAAGCTGCACGTCCCACTTAACACTAAAAAAAGGATTAGAAAACTTTTAAAACTTTTAGCAATCATAGTAAAAGTGATAATAGCCTTTTTCACTTGCCATGAGCCCAAAAATTAATAGAATATCATTTTTGTATTATTATTTATAGGTGACATTTAATGTTTTTAGTGACGACATATGTTGTCGATAAAAGGTCCATCTATAAAATCACAAGACATGAGCCTTGGCGAGACGTAGATATTTCGTTTAACAATGATATATCTTGTTTAGTAATGACATTTAATGCTTTAAAAAAAAAACTTGTGTTGTTGCTTCTTTATTTTGCAAGTTTTTAATGTTAATCAAGGTATTCTTATGAATACTTCATTAAAGTATTTTTTTAATTTAAATTACCAGATAAAAGACATACCTTTATGCTCTAATTGGTATGAGTAAAATGCGAAGGGAAAGAAAACATTAGAAGGATTTTGAGATGAAAATTAATATGATAGAGTGTTTGGTAGAGAAGAAATTATAATGGAAAGGAAAAGTGGATAGAAAAAATGACATGTAGGTCCCATCAAAATTGATCTCTTTAAATATAGGTGGATTTTATGAGGGAAAAGTTTGATAATAATACAAACAAAGTAAAGTTACCAATTTGTCCTTCTTTTCCATCAAAATTTCAACAAAAAATTTGGACGTTAAATTAGGAAAATAGCTAAATAATGTTTGAGCAAAATGATAATTGTATTAATAGTAGCTTTTTCATTCTTTTGGTTTTTTTTACAATACCTAACAAGAGAAGGTAAAATTATTTTCTTTCTACCTTCACATATCAAACAAATAAAAAAAATCAAAATCTTTTCTTTTCTTATAATTTTTTTTCCAAACTTTTTCTTTCAATCTTACCAAATGGAGAATTAATGCGAGACAAAATTTTACAATAAGAGATATTGTAATATCTCATTGCACGCAAACAAATTCCCCCAGAACTAAAATTTTGGTCCATAATATAATATTATATATATATAAGTATATATTCAACAGAAACAGACTATTCTCTCGCTCACTCTATACTGACTTCCTTCAAAACTTCTCTGCCTCTCTCTCTCTCTCTCTCTCTCTGTCTCTCTCTCCCCATATATGTTCTATAGGCAAAGAAAGGGTAATTATTAGCAACATGGAGACAAGCAATTTGGTGTTCAGTCGTTTCATACTATTGGCTGTAATACTAATATTATTTGAGGTACTTGGTAGTAGTTCATGGGCTCATGATGAAACCATGCTACTTAATCCATCAAAGCTGGATATGTTTGTGGATGAGCTCCCAGACATGCCTAAGATCCGAGGATTTGACCTCCAAAATGGTGTTCCCAAATCTAAGTCGCTCAACATCGGAATGTTCAAGAAAAAGTGGGTAAGACACAGAAAACAGCCAACTTTCTTTCTTTTTTTTTTTTCTTCTTTTCCTATTTTATTATTTTCAATATTGCTAATATTTTATTATTATAATACTTTGTTTTCTCAAATCAAGTTTATTTCTCTGTTCTTTTTTTTTTTTTTGCCTTTTCCAATCCTCTGAAAGCTCTTTTTCTCGCTGTTGTGTGTTGTTTTTTTTTTTTTTTTTAATAAAGGATATCTTTGGTTTCATGGTTTATCACACAACTTTCTAGTACTGAATATGGACAGAGACTTTTATATAATATGCCCGTGATTTTTCTGTGCAATATTTTCTGGCTAGAATTAAACCAAAATGTTCATGCCACACATGTTAGCTGCAGCTTCCAGTCAGGATATAAACATTCCCTTCTCAATTTTCTTCCCTGGTTATATATGTATGTTTAGTACATCGTTATACGGACATTTTTTTAAGTTATAAATAAGATAAAGCTTAATTTGTTATAATATAAAATTTTTATATATTACAGTAAAAATAATTTCAACCATTAAACAAACATCAAACACCCACAAGTCACAATTAAATTAAGAAATAGGCTAATTTAATTATGTGCTTTTTTTTTGAATTAAACGCCTTTCCGTTTTTATGGGTACTTTCTTTTCTTTTCTTTTTGTTCTGCATGAAATTTATTTATTTTAATATTTCTTTACCACATTCTAAGTTCCCCCTGAAAAACACACATTTCTAAGCTTTTAACAGAGCTTTTACAGTCTGCTTTTCGAGATACTTGAGTTAGGCCCTCTTGTCCTCATTGATTCGCTTTAACACCAGGTCAACTAATGAATTACTTTTAAATTCGTCTAATTCTCAAAAAAAAAAAAAAAAAAAAAACAAAAAACCACATGCAAATAATATTCTCATTTTTTTAAAAAAACTTGGTAGAAAATAAATAGGCGTGCAGATTTCCAAGATTTTCTTCTAGGAAAAAAAAAGAGAGATTATTTTTTATAGGTTTTAATTTATTGGTCTATTGTGCTACCTTATCAAGACCTTTAGGGGAGAAAAAAAGAAAGAAGAAAACTACCTTATTAATACAAAAGAACCAATCACCACCCAATGTCCCTGTGCAAGATATAAATTAGGTGCAATTAGAGTAAAAGTGGACCAGTTCACTGACCTGATGCATGTTTTTGTAGAATAATCGCAGTACATTTCCCTTTTCTATGCATGGACCCAATTTTTGGCCCAACTTCTGTCCTTTGCTTGTTTGTTTGTCAAATATTTATGGTTTTCCCTTGTCTAATTTCTTTCACCATTATGTGTTGGAGAAATGCTGAGCAGTACTGTGATTTATTCTAATTTTATGGTAGGGTAGAAAACAATATGTATGAGAACACAGTTTTGATGTGTCATACTATGTTAAAATGCTTGATTCAGATTAAAAAAAAAGGGATAATTTAATAAAATTTAATGAGAGTCTACTTGAGTATTTTTTTTTTAAATTATTTTTATTTTTAATGTCCAATCCTATATTTTTGAATAATGGAGCATGCACTAGGAGGAAGATCACATTTTTTAGTACTTTTTTCGAGATTAATGAGTTTCTTTTAGTAAACGTAGTTTTTTTAGAGTGATATGATTATCACTTTATTTTTGAAAGAAATGACCATCACCTCTTTGCCAAATTGAACAAAATTGTTCTCTTCCTAGAAGATAAAAAAAAAAAAAAGGAAAGAAAATGAACAAGTTGAACAACTGGTATTACAAGATGTTAAAACTTTAAAACCATTGAATAAGATTTATTCTTTTTGCTTTTCTTCTTGTTGTTAATTGTTATAAGACTATGATTTTGCAGAAATTCCATCGTGATCTTCCCCCAACACCGGTGTTTGCCTATGGAGAATCCAAGGATACCGCTACAATACCCGGTCCCACGATAGAGGCTCTCCACAGGATCGAAACCCGAGTGACGTGGCACAACCATCTCCCTCAAAAGCACATTCTCCCCTGGGACCCAACCATCCCGACTGCCCAACCCTCCACCAAAAAAGGCATCCCCACAGTTGTTCACCTCCACGGTGGCATCGACGAGCCAACTAGTGATGGCAACTCCAACTCTTGGTTCACCAAAGCCTTTCGAGAAGTGGGCCCAACCTGGGCCCAAAAACATATTGCTACCACAACCTCCAGCACCCTGGGAATCTTTGGTACCACGACCATGCCATGGGCTTGACCCGGGTCAACCTCTTGGCAGGCCTCATTGGGGCTTATGTCATTCGTGACCCAAACGTGGAGGCCCACCTCGGCCTTCCCACCGGCAATGAGTTTGATCGTACGTTGGTTGTCTTTGATCGTAGTTTCCATACAGATGGTTCAATTTACATGAACTCAACTGGGAATAATCCTTCAATCCATCCACAATGGCAGCCTGAGTATTTCGGCGATGCCATAATTGTGAATGGAAAAGCTTGGCCTAAGATGATGGTACGACGTCGTAAATACAGGTTTAGAATCATCAACACTAGCAATGCGAGGTTCTTTCGATTCTTCTTCACCAACGGTCTCAATTTCATCCACATTGGATCCGATTCGGCATACATCGAAAAACCAGTGCCCAGTAAAGATATTTTGCTGGGGCCTTCTGAGATCACAGATATTGTTGTTGACTTTTCAAAGTCAAAAACTAAGAGTGCTATTCTAGCCAATGATGCACCATATCCTTACCCATCTGGAGATCCTGTAAATGTGGCTAATAGTAAAGTCATGAAGTTTGATATCCTTGACCATCCAGAGATTGACACGTCGAGGATTCCTAAGTTGTTGATCCGTTACCCAAAGGCATATCTACCTAGTGCGACACGTACACGTCATATTGCTATGTATGAGTATGCAAGCGACAATGATGAGCCGACTCATCTTTATCTGAACGGGAAGCCATATGAGGCGGCAGCGACAGAGACACCTTCGGTTGGGACCACTGAGATATGGGAGGTGATCAATCTAACGGAGGACAACCATCCACTGCACATACACCTAGGGTTGTTTGTTACGCTAGAGCAAAGAGAGCTAGTCAACATAGAAGAGTTCAAAGACTGTATGACCAAATTCAACGATGCGATCAGATGCCACATAGGGAAGCATGCACGTGGCAAGAGAGTACAGGTGCCGGACCATGAGAGAGGGTGGAAGAACGTATTCAAGATGAGACCCGGTTTCGTGACAAAAATTCTTGTAAGATTTGCTTACATACACTCCAACGCATCATACCCATTTGATGCGACCGCAGAGCCCGGTTACGTGTACCATTGCCACGTAAGTATATACAATCTCTTCCTCTCTTTCACGTCTTTAGCTCATGAGAATGTTACTTTTGATACAGATTGTGGTGGTTGCTAAACACATGTTCTACATTTGGTTCTTATATTTCTATGATTTTCTTGTAAATTGATGGTCGTTTATTAATTATTACATATGCAGATATTGGATCATGAAGACAATGCGATGATGAGGCCTTTGAAAATGGTCAGTTGAGAAGGCACCGGAAGCAATCTTATTTTGTAAAGCCTAGTAGAAAATGGTAATTAAGTGGAACAACAGTTGTCTAATATTTCAAAAGTAAGATTAAAATTTTCACCTTTTCTAAATAATTTTGCTGTAGATTTTTGCGTTTGATTATATGCAGGATTTTAAGGACAATTGTTCCTGTGATCTGAATAATCCGTTGATCTTGCTGCAAGGATAACGTCCTTAATTATGACCAAATAATAATTATTAGAAAAGTAAAGGGAGTGTACAATTCGATGCATGTTACTTGTATTTTCGTTTGCAATAATATTAAATCTTCCCCAGTGTCCATGTTATATTATATGTACCACTGATTAAAATTTATGGGTAATGGGTATTGTTGCCCTTAAACTTGTTGTACATTTACAATTTTGCCTCATAGACTTTTAATTTTGACAAGTTAGCCCGTGAACTCACATATTGGTTTCAAATTACCCCTATTGATAGCAATTTTAATTTTTTTTTACTAAAATAAACATATGGAATTCACATGGGTTGTTAATTAAGAGTATAAAAGAGCTTTTTATTCACCTAAATTTATATTCAAAATAAAATTAGTTTAAAATTTTCTATTTTGATGGAAACTCTTAATAATAATACATTTGAGTTAAAATAAATAAAAATGACCATTTACGTCAATACTCAACTCTTTATGTGCAAATTATATGTCAATTTCAGTTTAAAAAAAAAAGAAAAGAAAAGAAAAGGAAAGAAAAGAAACTGCTATTGATGAGGCAATTTATTACAAATCTGTAAGTTTTAGGAGAATTTGTCAAAATTAAAAATTAAAGAGGGTAAATTATACATGTAAACAAATTTAATGAGTAATGGTGCCAAATAGCTTATTCCAAATATTGAATTGTACATGTACCACTTACTTAACAATTCCAATAATTTCAACTCGATATTTGCTCATATCAATCTACTGAATTCCAGTAACAGGGTGTCATTCTTTTTAATAAGCGCAGTTTTATATAAATCTATCTGTGACACCCGTTATTCTCCTAACGGGTATTGAGGTAATTAAATTAATTTTTAATGTATAAAAAAAAAAAATTGCTTCATTTAAATCTATTTTATAATATTTATTTTTATCTATTTTTAAGTTTTCTAAAATTCTCCTATATTTATTTAGTATGATTACTAAAAAGCCTTAGAACTTCTAATAAATCTCAAAAATGTCATATTGGCATTATGTGTGTTAAAGTCTTTAGATGAGACATAAGGATATCTTTTCCAACTACTCTTGACCCTCATTTTCTTTATTTCCTCCGTGACATGCTTCAACATGTCTCCTCTATAATTGTTTCTATCACTTCTCTTCAAAGACTTCATCTTTTCTTCCTTTCTCTTCCACGGTTCCCACACTCTTCTTCTCATTTCTTTGCTGAAGCAAAATACTTAGAGAACTTCTTCAAGGCAGCCATAAAAATCAGCCACCATCACCTCCATTTGAGCAAGAATTTCAGTCATACCGAAGTAAAGGAACCTGTTTTGAAGCCATTTCAAGCTTCCAACTAACCATAATCCGAGGTTAGAATCTTATGAACAAATTTAGTCTTTCATTTATAAATTTTCTTTTATACTAAAGGATTATTCAAATTTGCGTTCTTAAACCTAAGTATATGTTTGTTGCTATTTTGGAGCATATGTATGAAGTCTAAGTGTATATGCCCTAGACAGAAAATTTATATTGTTAAACTTTATAATACCTCTATGGGCAGTGGTTATTTCTTGAAATTCTAAGATTAAATTAAAATAAATTTTATGAATGTAGTTGTATGTTGTGCTTTAGTTTTAATTGTCCTTATGCACGCCTTAGGATCAAGGGAGTATGGAGCTAACGTTAATTGATTCCAGGATTAAGAGACTGTTGATAAGCTTAAAAGGTAGGGATTCTATTACTCATCTTTTGTGAGGTTTTTATAGAATTAAAATTGATTGTTTTGCCGCAATATATATATATCTATGTTGAACTGATATTATATGAGTATCACATATGAAACTATGACATGGACTCGTCTTGTATTGTACGGCGAGGAACATAATGAATTGACACATGTTATAAATTGAGAAGCATGGTTAGGAAAACTAACTCTATTGATAATGATTTAATATAGAGAAATTGTGAGACATGAAAAGGGCGACGGTTACGTCATTGGGCATGAATACCCTAAAAGGTAAAGTAGGGGGAAGGCGATGACGCTTCCTTGGGTTGAAAGTCCCAGAACACACTGTACAGGAATCGACTTGGTGAGGACTCGGGGCTTGATGTCCCCTCACCGGAACACCCTTGGAATGTTTATAGGGTGATCAAGTGCGCCCATTTGGGTTTCGATAAGTTGAGTGATACTCAATTTAACATGGATATCTAGGAACAATGATGATTGTTAATATTTGTATAAATGTGTAATTATGACACTTGGTAATGATTAACTACGGTATCCATAAGATGTGATCATAATAAACCTCATAATCTGGAATATGATGTAACT